>LN483351.1:568677-1054556 GCA_900002565.1 Culicoides sonorensis
TTTAACAACAGGGTATTTGATGATTCACTTCACATGTGGAAGGATTATTCTTAAAATAAGAATTTGTAAGGTGCTCATATTATAATACATTTGTATGGTTTCCTTGATATGACTAATTAAAATGCACCTTACAAGTTATTTGTTAACGGGAGTGCTGAAACACATTATCGATGTTTCTCGTACAATCCAGAAAATTCTACATAAAAATAGAAGACCTTACAATTTATCGAACGAATAGAACACTACAGAAATTTCTAGAGCACGAAATATTCATATAAATATTGGTGTCCGAGAGCATCTCAATCAGAATATAATTTGAAAGCAAACGAATCAGAAGCAAAAAGTGAAAAAGAAGAAATTCAAATTTCATTCAAATAAAATATAAAAAAAATTATCAAAGCAAAAAAAAATTAAAGTAAATAATTTCAAAGTAAATTGTGAAGAAAAAGCAAAAACACTAACAAAAATGCCTGCAATTGGAATTGATTTGGGAACCACATACAGCTGCGTTGGTGTCTGGCAGCATGGCAAAGTGGAAATTATTGCTAATGACCAAGGCAATCGAACAACACCATCATACGTTGCCTTCACAGACACTGAACGACTGATTGGCGATGCAGCAAAAAATCAAGTTGCCATGAATCCTAAAAACACAGTTTTCGATGCAAAACGTTTAATTGGCCGCAAATATGATGATCCAAAAATCCAAGAAGATATCAAACATTGGCCATTTGCCGTTGTGCAAGAAAGTGGAAAACCAAAAATATCGGTTGAATTCAAGGGAGAAAGAAAACGATTTGCTCCAGAAGAAATTTCATCAATGGTTTTGACAAAAATGAAAGAAACTGCTGAAGCGTATTTGGGCAAACAAGTCACAGATGCCGTAATCACAGTTCCAGCTTATTTCAATGATAGTCAACGTCAAGCTACCAAAGATGCTGGAGCAATTGCTGGTTTGAATGTCATGAGAATTATCAATGAACCAACGGCAGCAGCTCTCGCTTATGGTTTGGACAAGAATTTGAAAGGAGAAAAGAATATTTTGGTCTTTGACTTGGGCGGTGGAACTTTTGATGTCAGTATTCTCACAATTGACGAAGGAAGTTTGTTTGAAGTACGCAGCACAGCTGGAGACACTCATTTGGGTGGTGAGGACTTTGATAATCGTCTAGTTGACCACTTGTGTGAAGAGTTCAAACGCAAATATAAGAAAGATGTCAAATCAAATCCAAGAGCCCTTCGTCGTTTGTTAACTGCCAGTGAACGAGCAAAACGAACACTTTCATCAAGCACTGAAGCCAGTATTGAAGTCGATTCATTGATAGACGGAATTGATTTCTATACAAAAGTGTCACGTGCTCGATTTGAGGAACTCTGTGCAGACTTATTCCGTGGCACTTTGGAACCAGTTGAAAAAGCATTGCGTGATGCCAAAATGGACAAGTCAAGTATTCATGATATTGTCTTAGTTGGTGGCAGTACTCGCATTCCAAAAGTCCAAAAACTACTCCAAGACTTTTTCAATGGAAAAGAACTCAACAAAACGATAAATCCAGATGAAGCAGTTGCATATGGTGCCGCAGTTCAAGCAGCAATTCTAAGTGGATCACAAGATTCAAAGATTCAAGATGTTTTGTTGGTTGATGTCGCTCCATTATCGCTCGGTATTGAAACAGCTGGTGGTGTAATGACCAAATTGATAGAACGCAACAGCAGAATTCCATGCAAACAAACAAAGATCTTCTCAACATACGCCGACAACCAACCAGGTGTCACAGTTCAAGTGTTTGAAGGAGAACGAGCAATGACTCGTGATAACAACATGCTTGGAACCTTTGACTTGTCTGGCATTCCACCAGCACCAAGAGGTGTCCCACAAATCGAAGTCACATTTGATTTAGATGCAAACGGTATTCTCAATGTAAGTGCAAAGGAAATGAGCACAGGAAATGCCAAAAATATTACAATCAAAAATGACAAAGGTCGTCTAAGTCAAGCTGAAATTGATCGCATGGTTTCTGAGGCTGAAAAATACAAAGAAGAAGACGACAAACAACGTGAAAAAGTCACTGCACGAAATCAACTTGAAGGTTATTGTTTCAGTCTCAAACAAGCAATTGATCAAGCTGGTGATAAATTAAGTGAAAGTGAGAAACAAACAGTGAGAGATCGTTGCGAGGAAACAATCAAATGGTTGGATTCAAACACATTAGCTGACAAAGAAGAATTCGATCACAAAATGAAAGAATTGCAACAAGTTTGCAGTCCAATTATGACAAAAATGCATGGAGGTGGCCCACAAGCAAATTGTGGACAGCAAGCTGGTGGCTTTGGAGGACGCACTGGTCCAACTGTCGAAGAAGTAGATTAAACTTCAAAATTAATTTAAATGAATTTTCAGTTTTTGTACATTGAGTCTTTAATTTTACTGTGAATTAAGAATTAAAATTATTTATTTATGTTGTTAATTGAATAAGATCTCATTTGAAAATAAAAAGAATATTTATTTAAAAAAACATTAAAATATCTTTTTTCATTTTACTTGTCAACAACCGATTTCATGACAGAAAAATATGAATAACTTGCTCTCATTGTCTGAAAATGAAAAAGAAAAATTAAATTGAGAATATTTTTTTTAAAATGACAGTAATTTACACTGATGAAAGTCGATGTTTCCAAAGGAATTTCAAAAATCATCTTTGCATTGATTTTAATCACCGACTGTAAACTATAAAATAAAATTATGAAATTTGCAGCTTAACTTCAGAATATTGAGTGAAATTTACCGCATCATAAATGAAATCATCAATTTTCGAGTTTTAATATCAAATTCCAGAAAATTTGAAAAATAAATCGAATTTATCAACTTTTCCGCCTGAAATTGCAAAATTTAAAATATTTTTTCAAATTAATTTAAAATCACTTACAGCATGCGTCAATTCATTTCCTGCATAACACAATTGCCATACTTGAAAAACAATTGTAATCAAATAAGGAAAGACACTGGCAGATGCTCGAATGTCCCCTTTGCCAACACTCATGACCAGAAATAAGGTGAAACAAATCACGGAAAATGCCACACTCAGTTGAATGAATATTGCAACCATGAAAGCTGATGAAAATTCATTGCAAAACCTGAAATTGCAAGAATTTAAATTGAAATAAAATTGTATCATGACATATTTTAAAATCACTCACGCTACAATTTCTTGGTAATGTTCAATACATTCAATTAATTTTTCATAATTTGATGAATTTTTCGATTTGCGTCCTTCTTGAACAACAATGAAATTTAAATTTCTCTTTTCATCATATCCAATTCGTGATAAATGGTATCCCAATCGGTTTATTTGAGCAGTTGCATGAAAAATTACTCCAGTTACCAAGTTATCAAATGTCGGATATAAAATTGCACTGTAACATGTCCCAATGACTTGATAAATCCAAACCAAGTAAAATCCGAATCCAGATTCAAAATTGAATGGAAAAACTGCTGGAACGATACAGTATTTTGTGCTTCCAGGCAAAAATAAGGTAACAGACCATACAATGATACAAGTGAAGCATGACCCAATTGAAGGACGATGAAAAAAAAGTGATCTAAATATTGCCCATGATACGAGTTTGTCTTCCACGGGATCTTGTGCCATGAATTTTGGTGATTCCAGTTTTTGAATTGATTTTTTAACGGTGTCCAGATGCAATTTCAAGCAAATATGCATGGGAATAGTTACGGCTTCGGTTAGAAAAAAATAAAGTCCTTCGGCGAATTCCTGCAAGTTTTTCGCTCTCACTAAATAAATTATCTGGGTAAGGAGAAACAAGTACAGGAAAACAATTACCATAAACCATGAATATAAATCATAGAGAAAATTTGTATTTTTCTCATTTTCAGGTTTTTGTGACCAGTGTCCGCATAATTTCAAAGCATTGATATGCCAATTAAATGTTTCAACTGGTTTTTTAGGATCAAATTTAAGTAGTCTGAAAGAAAATGTGAAAATTTTAATCAAAAAGATATAAGAAGAAATTTTTCTGTGTAAATAATTTACTTCATTTCTTTTTAAATGTTAAAGCTGTGACAATTCAAACAAGACTGATGAAAATTTTTAGCGTGCATTCCCAAATTTATATTGCATTAAAAATTGAAAATTCAAAGTCATTGCTAAAAATAAAAAAATGTAATCAATAATTAAAAGTTTGATGTAATTTTTTGGATCATTTCTGCATTTTATACAAAAAATGCACTTTTACAGTCAGTTTTCGGGCCTCATGACGCGTCATTCTGTAATTTTTTTCTTAAAGGACCATATCAAACCCTTGATTGATCATCAAATTTTTCTTCATTTGGGTCATGAGGCCATACCATAAGCCGCTCTAAGATCCGAATTCAGATGCTCCTTATTGAGTGTTAACATGTTTAAAAATGTTTAACCAATTTTGCAAATCATGAATCCTTGAAACGAAAAACTCAATTTTGCATTGAAATAAAATGCAATCGTCATCATCATCAATTTCCATGCATAATTTAGATTTTTTTCTTTAAAGCATTTTAAAGTTTTTCGTTCAAAGGAAATTTTTATACTTAACCTTGGTGCTAAACATAGATTTTTGCATGCAACACATTCATTTCATCGTTTAAATAAATCGCAAATCATTTGACATTAATATTTGATGAAATCCTTATCGATAGAACACCAATCAAACAAGTGGACAGAATTTCATTATTATTACATATTCAAGTTCAGGAGGTCGAATTCGGTCTTGAACCTAAAATCATAAGTGACAAAAAAAATCTGTAAATTTTTTTTCACACAGTTCAAGCTTTATTCAAAATTAATTGAAGCTGACGCTGAAATCGATTCAAATTTATTTATCAACCATCGTTTTCATCACAGAAAAATACGAATAACTGGCTTTCATGATCTGAAAATTAAAATCCAATGAAAATCAAGTACAATACCAAAAAATATGACCCGACTTACCGCAATAAATGTATCAATATTCAAAGGAATTGCAAATATTGCCTTGGCTGTCACCTTAATCTCTTGTTGTAATCTAAAAATGATATCAAATTGTTAAAATTTTGCTCATCTCAGATCATCGGAATCTGAAATTCACCGTGTCATGAATAAGAGCATCAATTTCTGAGTTTCAAGGTCAAATTCAAGAAAATTAGCAAAATAAAGTGCTTCAGTTAACTTGTTCGACTTAAATGAAAGGAAAATTCTAAAATTTAATTTTTGAATTTATGTTAAATTCACTTACAGCATATGAAAGCTCATTGCCAGTGTAGCTCAATTGCCATAATTGATATGTGATTGTAAAAAAATACGGTAAAATGTTTGTTGATGCCGTGATGTCTCCATTAGCGATGTTCATGATCAGAAAAAGGGTGAAACAGAGAACAAATAATGAAACGGCCAATTGAAAGAAAATCACAGATTCGAATACCGATGAAAATTCGTTGCAATATCTTGATTTAATTGATATTGATGATGAAATTGAGCCGAATTTGATGAAAATTTTACTTACGTAAGAATTTCTTGGTAATGTTCAATGCAATCAATCAACTCGCTCTGATTAAATTTTCTTGTTTCCATTTCAGTTCTTTTCCTTGAAGGAGCCTCTTTCACATTAATTACAACAAATTTTTTTTTATTACTTTTCATCTCAATTCTTTGAATCCCCTTCTTTTCATATCCAATTCCTGACAAGTGATATCCCAATCGATTAACTTGAGCAGTTGCGTGAAAGTAAATTCCTGTCACCAAAGTGTCCAATGTCGCATAAAGTACAGCACTGTAACTGGCCCCAATGACTTGATAAATCCAAACAAAATAAAATCCGAATCCAGACTCAAAATTGAATGGAAATGCCGCTGGAACAATCGAAAATTTCGAACTTCCAGGCAAAAATAACAACAAAGACCATTGAATTATACAAATAAAACACAAACCGACAGAGGGTCGATGAAAAAATAACGTGCGAAAAATTGCCCATGATAAAAATTTATCTTCAATTTCATTTCGGGACAAAAATTTTGTAGATTCAAGTTTTTGAAGAGAATTTCGAACAATTTTAATGTGTCTTTTCAAACAGTAATGCATTGGAATGGTAACCAGCTCGGTTAGAAAAAAATAAAGAGCTTCAGCAAAATCTTCGAGGTTTTTAGCGTTTGCAAGGTAAAAAATTTGAGTTTTGACAAAAAGGTACAAGAAGCAAATTACTAAAAACCATGAATAAATTTCATACAAGATACGTTTATTTTGACTTTCAGGTGGCCACAGTCCACACACTTGCAATCCTTTGACATGAAGGTCAAAGGAATTGATTGGCTTCCTGGGATCAAAGTCAAATAACCTGAAAACAAATAAATTTTTATTTTGTTTGAAAATTACTTCAAATTATCTTACTTCATTTTTATTTTAGAATTTTTTTTATTAGAGCGACTGACCCAAATATTGTGAAATGCAGTCCTTTTATAAAAGTTTATTTCATTTAAATTTAATTACAATTCGAATTCTTTCTGAAGGACATTTAATGATTTCTTGAGAAAAAAAAAATGTAAAGTATGATTTCCCAATAATTTTTTTTTGCAACATAACATAGATCGATCCAATCCATGACATTTTTTTCAGTCCATTTTACTTTGATTTGTTAACGTACCCTGAAGTTTTTCTCAATAAGAAATCAAATGAAATCTTAATGACATCTCAATAAGATTACTATGGAGATCTTATTGAGAAAACAGCTGAAAATATTCCAAGTTTTTCAGTATCAAAATGAACACCGATTTATGGTTCATTTTTATGGCAAGTATTTTTTCATTGTTTTATTTTAATTTTATTTCAAATTCTTGTATTTCACAACAAATTAAGCTTAATAATTTTGATTTACCATTTATTCAAAATAAATTAAATGAAAATAAAAAGTATTTTACGAGAAATAAGACTCAAAAGTAAAATTTAATTTGAAGCGGCAAAATAGAGTCAATCAGAATATTTTTTATTCTACTCACACTTGTAATTAAGAACTTTTTTTTTCATTTAATTTTAACTTTTTTTCTAATATTTCACTTATTTTGTTGTCAAAGACAAGTAATTTTTAAAAAATTAAAATAAAACAATGAAATTTCTTACCAAATTTTGATTTTAAAAATTAAAACGCTGGAAAACAAAAATTCGCATCCACATCCATCAAAGTCTCGATCGATACTGATTGATCGAATAAAATAAAATTTACATTTAACCTCATAGACACGCATACATCTGTAGCACATACCATAAAAACTTTAGAATATTTTGCGTGCTAAAAATGAACCATACATACAGTCTATAGTCGTATAAACGCTAAAATATGAGATTTTGACATTTCTTCTTGAGAAATTTAACAACAGGGTATTTGATGATTCACTTCACATGTGGAAGGATTATTCTTAAAATAAGAATTTGTAAGGTGCTCATATTATAATACATTTGTATGGTTTCCTTGATATGACTAATTAAAATGCACCTTACAAGTTATTTGTTAACGGGAGTGCTGAAACACATTATCGATGTTTCTCGTACAATCCAGAAAATTCTACATAAAAATAGAAGACCTTACAATTTATCGAACGAATAGAACACTACAGAAATTTCTAGAGCACGAAATATTCATATAAATATTGGTGTCCGAGAGCATCTCAATCAGAATATAATTTGAAAGCAAACGAATCAGAAGCAAAAAGTGAAAAAGAAGAAATTCAAATTTCATTCAAATAAAATATAAAAAAAATTATCAAAGCAAAAAAAAATTAAAGTAAATAATTTCAAAGTAAATTGTGAAGAAAAAGCAAAAACACTAACAAAAATGCCTGCAATTGGAATTGATTTGGGAACCACATACAGCTGCGTTGGTGTCTGGCAGCATGGCAAAGTGGAAATTATTGCTAATGACCAAGGCAATCGAACAACACCATCATACGTTGCCTTCACAGACACTGAACGACTGATTGGCGATGCAGCAAAAAATCAAGTTGCCATGAATCCTAAAAACACAGTTTTCGATGCAAAACGTTTAATTGGCCGCAAATATGATGATCCAAAAATCCAAGAAGATATCAAACATTGGCCATTTGCCGTTGTGCAAGAAAGTGGAAAACCAAAAATATCGGTTGAATTCAAGGGAGAAAGAAAACGATTTGCTCCAGAAGAAATTTCATCAATGGTTTTGACAAAAATGAAAGAAACTGCTGAAGCGTATTTGGGCAAACAAGTCACAGATGCCGTAATCACAGTTCCAGCTTATTTCAATGATAGTCAACGTCAAGCTACAAAAGATGCTGGAGCAATTGCTGGGTTGAATGTCATGAGAATTATCAATGAACCAACGGCAGCAGCTCTCGCTTATGGTTTGGACAAGAATTTGAAGGGAGAAAAGAATATTTTGGTGTTTGACTTGGGCGGTGGAACTTTTGATGTCAGTATTCTCACAATTGACGAAGGAAGTTTGTTTGAAGTACGCAGCACAGCTGGAGACACTCATTTGGGTGGTGAGGACTTTGATAATCGTCTAGTTGACCACTTGTGCGAAGAATTCAAACGCAAATATAAGAAAGATGTCAAATCAAATCCAAGAGCCCTTCGTCGTTTGAGAACTGCCAGCGAACGAGCAAAACGAACACTTTCATCAAGCACTGAAGCCAGTATTGAAGTCGATTCATTGATAGACGGAATTGATTTCTACACAAAAGTGTCACGTGCTCGATTTGAAGAACTCTGTGCTGACTTATTCCGTGGCACATTGGAACCAGTTGAAAAAGCATTGCGAGATGCCAAAATGGACAAGTCAATGATTCATGATATTGTGTTAGTTGGTGGCAGTACTCGCATTCCAAAAGTTCAAAAATTACTCCAAGACTTCTTCAATGGAAAAGAACTCAACAAAACGATAAATCCAGATGAAGCAGTTGCATATGGTGCCGCAGTTCAAGCAGCAATTCTAAGTGGATCACAAGACTCAAAGATTCAAGACGTTTTGTTGGTTGATGTCGCTCCATTATCGCTCGGTATTGAAACAGCTGGTGGTGTAATGACCAAATTGATTGAACGCAACAGCAGAATTCCATGCAAACAAACAAAAATCTTCTCAACATACGCCGACAACCAACCAGGTGTCACAGTTCAAGTGTTTGAAGGAGAACGAGCAATGACTCGTGATAACAACATGCTTGGAACCTTTGACTTGTCTGGCATTCCACCAGCACCACGAGGTGTCCCACAAATCGAAGTCACATTTGATTTAGATGCAAATGGTATTCTCAATGTGAGTGCTAAGGAAATGAGCACAGGAAATGCCAAAAATATTACAATCAAAAATGACAAAGGTCGTCTAAGTCAAGCTGAAATTGATCGCATGGTTTCTGAGGCTGAGAAATACAAAGAAGAAGACGACAAACAACGTGAAAAAGTCACTGCACGAAATCAACTTGAAGGTTATTGTTTCAGTCTCAAACAAGCAATTGACCAAGCTGGTGATAAATTAAGTGAAAGTGAAAAACAAACAGTGAGAGATCGTTGTGAGGAAACAATCAAATGGTTGGATGCAAACACATTAGCTGACAAAGAAGAATTCGATCACAAAATGAAAGAATTACAAAAAGTTTGCAGTCCAATTATGACAAAAATGCATGGAAGTGGCCCACAACCAAATTGTGGACAGCAAGCTGGTGGCTTTAGAGGACGCACTGGCCCAACCGTCGAAGAAGTAGATTAAGCTTTAATTGAAATTTCAGTTTTTGTACATTAAATCATTAATTTTACTGTGAATTAAGAATTAAAATAATTTATTTATATTGTCAATTTTATAAGATCTCATTTGAAAATAAAAATAAAATGATTATTTATTAAAAAATAAATATCTTTAGATTTAAATTTTATCTCGTTGTACCAAGTCAGCAATGAATCTTACAAGTCAGTTCTACAACTTCCAGAAAAAACGTTAGTAATGCCATCTTAAGTGCAATTTAAGATATAATTTGCAAAATTGCGCATTTCAAAAAAATATCCGCTACAAAAAACCTACTTAATGTGAATTTTACGAAACGTACGTAATATATTCAATCTTAATTCTAAATAATAACAAGGATAGCCATTTAAAGTGAATTCACTTAAAATTTTTACTTCAAAATTAGGTCAAGCAAATACTTCATTCATTTTCCTTTGAAATGAAATGAGCATTTTTCTACTATTATTTTCTTATCATATATGAATCAATTTGTGTTATTGTCCCAAAAACATAAAAAAACACAAAAATTCCTTGAATTAGACATCATTAGCATTTCCACTTATTCTCCTATGTTATGCATTCACATTTCAAGATAAAAATGAAATTACATCGTCTTCATTCTTATTTCTATTTATGTGTGTTTGATATTTGTATGAAAGTTGTCGTCGGGATTAAAATAGAATAAACTTGTTTGGTATCATTGTTGAAATGTAAAGTTGATCGTTGTATTGTGTGTGGATTTTAACGTTTTTGATTTTAAAATGGATTGTGAGAGATGATTTTTAGGGTAACTGGAAAAATTTTAATGAAACGATTTTAATTTCTGTATTCCAGAGTGAGATATTTGAAAAGAAATAGAGAAAAAATGCGATTTTGAGGACAATTTGGATGAATTTTAGATGTTCCTTCATGAAAAAGAGGTCTGAATACGATTTTTGTATGAAGAAATTTCATCATCTTCCTTTTACATGAAAAATTTCCCTCAACATCAAAATTATTAATAGAACAAACTAGACCAAGACACATTCTTCTATAAAACGAAGGCAAAAATCGTGCTATAATAAAAAAAAAATGTAATCAAGTTAAGAAAGACTCTTAAACTAAAATAAAATATAAAACAAAAGAGATAGACGAACATGAACGTGGCTAGGAGTTAAAAATGTATGTTAGTCTCCTTTTTCGTACATTATTCTGCACAAATAAAACCAAAACAATTACTATCATTATATAAACTGACTAAGTTTAATGTAACATTCCATTGCTGAAGCTGGTTTTGTCTTACCCTGTCTTCTTCTTCTTTCTATTCTTTTAAAAAAAGTTTCATTATAAAAAAAAATCGCTTTTATTTTGCTTTGAAACCAGGTTTGATAAATTTATACACTAGAACAATGATCAACTCACTGTGTAGATACAAAAATAAATGAAGAATTATCAGACACAGAAAGATGGACAACAAAAACTTGTCAGAAAAAGTGAAAGGAAAATATTCATCATGGGAATAAAGTTGTTTGTGTCTATATGTCAATAGCCTCTAGATTTTAGATCCAGAATCCAACTAAGAAGTGAGATAATGTTGTGTGTGAAACAAAACAAAAAGTTTTTTTTTTAAATATTTCATTATAATGAATATAATGAAATTAAAATGAGGCATCCTTTCATTTTTATTATGAAAGTTTTGGTCCAACAAAAATGAATTTTATTCGGAGATAAGATATGGCGAGTGCAAAGGTCGTACTGTGTTTGAAGTGATGTTGTTTTAAATATTCAAAGGATTTTTTTGTCTGGTATTCACACACCTTAATAAATTGAAGATTAAGGTGACCTTTTTTTTGAGTAGCAAAATATGTAATTTGAAATGATACACATTTTACGATTTTTTTTAGTCCTTAATGGACTTCGGATTTCTTCCCTTTCTCAATTATCATGATTTTAGATGCTTCCTCTCTCTCTATCTGACGAATTTTTTCTTGTCATAATTTATATACAAAAGTAATTTTCATAATTAATGTCGCTCTTCGCCCAAATTAAAAACAGCACGACTCACTTTTCATACCATTTTCCATTTAAATTGTATTTTTTTCATATTTTTTTTGCTAAATTCAAAATATTCTTTTGAATTTCTTCTTCTGTCTAACTGTGTTAAACTGATTCGTGCAAATACACTATTTATACAAACTTTGCTATGAACGAGATAAGAAGGTCGTTGCTTTATTGTTTGAGTAAGAAAAAAAATATCGATTTTGATTTATAAAAGAAAACGTTTAAAATGAAAGAGGATCAGCAGTTATTTAAAGGAAAAAGGCAAATAAGAAGGAAATGTCTTGTAATTATTACGGCAATACATTGGCATTGCTTGAATATAGCAAATTTGATTTCGAGAGTGTGAATTCAAAAGCGCTATTCTCGTTGATTTGAAAAAAAAGGAATTTTAACCACTGATAAGAGCTGTTAAGAAAATTGCGTTTCAATCTTTCAATCCTTGAGCCCAATCCTTGTGACTAATATCAGAGCTACTGACTTAAGGTTCATTTCATTAAACTTCTCCAGCCAACAAAACAAATCATCAATTTTTTTTAAAAATTTAACTGTTTTTAACGGTTTTTCAGGCCTAGGAGGCTCTAGAGCCTAATCTCAAAGCTAATGTTGTTAAAATCATCCTTATGACCTCCTCATTCTAACAAAAAAAAGACCAGACCTTGCTATGGTTTTTAACGGTTTTTTGACCAATCTCAAGCTCTGGCGCCCAAATCCTGAGCCATTAAACAAGGATAATTATCGTGACACATATCTCAAATCTTTCCTAACAAAATGAATGCTTTCTAGAATAAAAAAAAGGTTTTGAAATTGTAAAAAAGACCGAATTGTTATATTTAACAAATAAAGATTTTTCTTCATTCCAAATTAAAAAATAACGACTATTGGGAATATGTTTTTATCCTTTTCATTTCAGATATTATTTTTTTTCAACGCAATATACCGCTCTTAATCTCATCATAAATGTAAATCATCAGTTTTTTCAATGTTCAAACATTTAATTCAACTAAACAGAATCTTTTCAATTACTTTCTCAAATCTTTCGGAAGAATCAATATATAAAAAAAATTGTATTTGAATACAGATTTTAAGATGAGATAGTTTCGTCAGATGTTTGAATGTGATATCGAATCGTTGATGTTTTTTATCACAGATTTTTTTGTGCATGTAAGAAAATAAGGCACTTAGACAATTGTTTTGTTATTCGTCATTTTGTGACTTTGAGGTATCTATGCACAACTTTAGGAAACGCCATGGTCTAGAATTTTTAAGGCACACGGAGCTCCAGAGCCTGAAATGTAAGGTAAAAGTTCGTTAATTAGATTTTTTTTGATTAGACATGCCCCGTAGTGCTTGGCGATAACCCCGAGGCGTTTGCGGGGTTAATTTTTTAAATGTTTTTTTTTTAAATGCCGGTGTTGTAGGTCCAGTGGTTAAGCTATTAGCTTAGTGTACTGGATGTCACGGGTTCGATACTCGGAGCAGACAGAAAAAATCAAAAAGTGCTGTATTTGTGATTTTTCTCCACTATGGATAACGTATGGCATGAAACAAGAAAGAAAAAATCGAACAGCGTTTTTTCTTTATTCGTGTTTTTTTTGCGTTTCGCGTATTTTTTTCACGATTCGCGGTTCGCGTCCAATCAAAATGCACTTTCCTTAGCCCTTTGATTGTAAAAATCAATATTTTTTTTTTTATTTAATAGAACATTTTCTAAAGCCTTGTTACTTACAGTTACATTTCAATGAAAGGATATGCCTCTTGTATAAGTTCTTGTCTATTATCTCACATTTTATTACTTTCATTCATTTTATTGTTGGAGTGAACGCTAGAAGATTTTGTTACATATTAAATTTTATTGTTAAACGCATAAAATAAAAAGGTAAATGACAAAAAAAATCATCATCTGGTAAGAAAAGTAAAGATTTGGTCAAAATTTGACATTGAAATTCCAATTTGAGTTATTTTAATCTAGATCGAAAAGTACCTCAGTCATATGTTATATCATGTCAAAGGACGCACACACACACATGCACACGAACATAAAAAGTAGAGAAAAATTTAATTTCACAAATTTTTTTTACATTGTCTAGAATTTCTTTTGCCTTCCAATTGTGTGACGTAGTCCTTTGACTTACACACTTAACATGCCCTTTTTTCATAGTTACATTGAGACATGTTGTAGACAATGTATTTTTTTTTCAAGATATTTGTCTTTTTAAAGATATTGATCAATTTCATTTTTCTTTTTTTTCTATCAAACGTGCATGAATCTTTAGATATGTGTGTGTGTGTGTGTGTAATTGCTCTAACAATTTCTTTATTATTATTATTTTATTTTTCATAGCAATATTTTTTTAAATGAAAAATATAATTTTTCATGTTAACACGAGAACACAGATGACTTTTTCTTTTGTGTATATTCGTGATCATGTGAGAAAAATACAAAAAATGCTCGAGTGGAAAAAAGTTCATTGCACCAAATATTGAAAATGTAATATTTCATGGTATCAAATTTCCTTTTAAAGTACATTGAAATGAAAAGTGTGTGAGTTTTTTTCATTGCAAACCTTTTTTTACACGTTTTTAATTCATTTAAGATTTCTGGTTTTGATTGATCGTTAACTTTTGTATATATCCGAAAATTACCCTTAAAAGGTCTAATTTCATTTCATGTGTGTGGTATTTTCATGGATATTAAACCTTTGACGTGCAACGAACTATAAATAGAATGGTTAAAAATAAAAATTTTACCTGTTTTCACTTTTAAGGTTCAGTAATGAAATTAATATTAATTTTACATTTAACATGATACAATATTTTAATGAATAAAACCGTCATGATGCGTCACAGGTCAATTTATGGTCTGTTTGTACTAGTAAAAATGATTTCAATTATTGTATGATGCATGTAAGCGTGTTTTATTAGATTTCATTGAAAATATATCTAGGGATATTTTTTGCCTAGATCAAAAATTTGATCCATATTCTGATTATGAAGGAGGAAAATGATTCATTTTATAGAACCTAAGAAAAGTAATTTATAGACCTACGCTTGACATGTTAAATCAATATTGTGTGTAAACCCATTTTAATATTCTAAATAATTTTATTTCAATAATAATTTTATTAACATATTTCAACTCCTTCTGTCATTGCCATCAGACAAATTCATTTTCTTTTAACACATGTGCGTGGTATCACGTGCTCTTTTCTTTTTTGTATTCATATTTTATGACGCATCATGCTTCTTTATAAGTATTTTTCTTTTAAATTATATCCTAATAAAGTACTTATTTAAGAGCGGTTTTTTCTAAAATTCTGATTTTTTGAAGCAACATTTTTATAAAATCATTGCAGTTCGTCTTAAATGGTTCCTCCACTTAAGTCTGATCAAAATAAAAAAAAAAAAAATTAAAAATAATGGATGACCGCTGAGCGCGGGTACCTCAAAAAATGGCACTATGACTCATTTAGAAAATGTTACTTTTCAAAGAAATGCTCATAGTTCAGCGGGAACTATAGTTAGACTCATGAAAATTTCCAGGAATACTCCTCGAAGTTAGACAAACATTTTCTCCTCAGACACTTAACCCTTTCAGCCACTAGATTTAACCCTATTCAGCAAAACACACCAAAAAACGGCAAATTTTCAAATTGAGATAACTAGAAAAATTCGGAAAGATCCAAATGGCTGACTGAGCTTAAAAGTTAGCTGAAACTATGCTCTTTCAGGATGTTTCAGCCAAAAAATGGGTTTTTTTGATTTTGGCTTTATTTATCGATTTGAATAATTAGTTTTTGTTTTAAGTTTTTGTTAACAGTTTTACCGTAAGTCAGATGAAAAAAAAATTAAATTTTAGATTTTTAAATTATAGAAAATAATGTGTTTTACAATGTTGTCATACATCACTTTGATGAATTTCATACATAAATTGATCTTTCGATGGAAAATCTTAATTTGTGAGCAAGAAATGCTTCAAAACAAGAAAAATTCAATTTCTGTACGTAAAATCCCTTTTAAAGTCAAAATTTATATAAAGATTGTATGGCAAAGTCAAATATTTTCAAAAAATAAGAAACTTTTTCATACAAAATTTTAAAATTTCTAACCAAAGAAAATTTTTCTGATACATATATGTTGAAAATTTGGTCTAATATTAAGTTTTGTATGAAATTTTTTTTATTTGTATGTAAAATCGAAAATTGTGTACACTTAAATTGATTATTTTTTGAAAATATTTGACTTTGCCATACAATCTTTATATAAATTTTGACTTTAAAAGGGATTTTACGTACAGAAATTGAATTTTTCTTGTTTTGAAGCATTTCTTGCTCACAAATTAAGATTTTCCATCGAAAGATCAATTTATGTATGAAATTCATCAAAGTGATGTATGACAACTTTGTAAAACACATTATTTTCTATAATTTAAAAATCTAAAATTTAATTTTTTTCTCATCTGACTTACGGTAAAACTGTTCACAAAAACTTAAAACAAAAACTAATTATTCAAATCGAAAAATAAAGCCAAAATCAAAAAACCCCATTTTTTGGCTGAAAGATCCTGAAAGGGCATACTTTCAGCTAACTTTTAAGCTCAGTCAGCCATTTGGATCTTTCCGATTTTTCTAGTTATCTCAATTTGAAAATTTGCCGTTTTTTGGTGTATTTTGCTGAATAGGGTTAAATCTAGTGGTTGAAAGGGTTAAGTGTCTGAGGAGAAAATTTTTGTCTAACTTCGAGGAGTATTCCTGGAAATTTTCATGAGGCTAACTATAGTTCCCGCTGAACTATGAGCATTTCTTTGAAAAGTAACATTTTCTAAATGAGTCATAGTGCCATTTTTTGAGGTACCCGCGCTCAGCGGTCATCCATTATTTTTAATTTTTTTTTTTTTTATTTTGATCAGACTTAAGTAGAGGAACCATTTAAGCCGAACTGCAATGATTTTAAAAAAATTTTGCTTCAAAAAATCAGAATTTTAGAAAAAACCGCTCTTAAGTCAAATAAATATTTCCCAAAAAGGTCAATGAGTCACGCAAGTTCAAAGAGAACATACACACATTTTAATGTCTATTTGAATGGTTGTGCTTTCCTTTTTTATGTTTTCTTCTTTAATGTCGATTTTTATTGATACACCAAATATATTAAAATACATAAAAAAATAAAGGATCAAACAAATATTTTTATATGAATTCTAACCGTGTTGAAATTTCCTACGAATTATGAGTGAATTTTATATCGTTTTAGGGCTTTTTGAGTTTTAATTATGGGCTAAGTCCATAGAACAAAATTCATTTTGACGTTTAAATTTTAACATACAAAATTTTGAAGTTTCCGTTTGTGTCTCTATAGAAAATAAACGTCAAATGAAATGTCAAGTGAATTCTATCCTATAGACTTTGCTAGTTATCGTTTTTTGGATTTTATATCGTTTTTATCGATTTTTGGATTTGTTCGGCCATTTTGCGTTATATGAAATTTTTTTCAAAGGAAATTTCAACACGGTTTTTATTTTTTGAATGTAAGTCAAAAGCAAAGTTCTTAGAAAACACTTTAATCATATGGCTCACTTCAAAGCGATCCCAAAAATCAAAGTCAACAAATTCGAATATAAATGCAAGAATTACAAGAAAAAAAATTCAGATTAAAAATCACTTATAACTAATTTATTCATTTTTGTACTTTTTATTTCATTCCCATTATAAATAAAACATTTTTTTATTGGATTTTCTTCCTTCAAGCGTTTCTTCATATAACAAAAAAAAAATAAATAAATAATAATAAGGCAACAAAATATCGGTGCTCTTCACCAAACACATTTACATTACATTTATTATAAAGGCACTTGTTAATGTATGTAGATTGTAGATATTTTGCATACAAAAATAATCAGAACATGAATGATGATATGATTTGTGTGGTAAATAAACATGTATTTAGTTTGTTTTTCATTCAAATGTGAAATGAGTTGAATGTATTTGTATATAATAGCAGTGAAAAAAAGGAAAGAAAGAGAAGAAGAAGGAAAATTGTTTTTATTTTTTATTTTTATTTATATTGAAGCAAGAATATGAAATATGTATATTGAAATAGATGGTTAAGGCAGACAATAAAAATGTGAAGTGAGCATTGAAACGTAATTTCAAATACAATGAGAAAGTGCATTTTCAACCAAAAATGAATTGACTCATAAAAAGCTTTTCAGAGAGCAGGGTCGGATTGAAAATTAGTAACGGCCCTGGCATTCTGTATGATTTTCATTAAAATTTACGCTTAACTTAACTTTTACAAGACGATCGACTGCGGCCCTTCTGACATTTGCCTGATTACTCGTATGGCCAATCCGCCACTTTCCACTGTGACTTGAATTTATCACATTTCCTGACCTGATTGAGCACAAAACGTAATTTTTTCATATTTCCTGTAAGAAATTTGATTGTCAATGATGATGATCATGTAACGACTCTCTGAAAATGACGTCAAAGATACACGAAGAAACAATTTGTACTAAAATAAAATGATTTTATCACTTTTTGTACTACTTTTGTATGTTTGAAGTTGTTTGTGTAAGGACACCTTTATATTGTCGTGCTTTTATTTTGTTCTTTTTAAGGAGAGATTAGTTACAGGTTGTATCATTTTTTTTATTAGACGAATAATATTTGAGATAAGATTAAGCACGGTTCTCCACTAAAAAAGAAAAGAAAAACGAAAAAATGTGGGGATTTTAAATTCCTTTGATTTTACGTCAAATTTCTTACTTGGATTAGGCCAGATCGATTTTCTGGTGGCATGCCATGGCATTTGACTCAAAATTCATAAAGAGAACGTTTTTTGATTTTCACACCCAATTTTTCTCATTTTTATTTGTGTAATTTTTTTATCAAAATATTCTCATTAAATGAAAATAATAAAAAAATGTACTTTAACTTGTTCAACTTTGATGAAATATAAAATTCAATGAATTAAGCTCTTATTTCAATTATTTTCCATCCTTCGTCTTCCATTGAACAATGAGAGTTAAGAAGTAAATTAATTTAAAAGTAAAAAACAGAACAAAAAGAAAACTCATAAAGTTTCTTTTTAAAATTTTCATTTAATTTTATTTATCCATGGAATTTTAGAAGAACATTGAAAGAAAAGTTGAATAATAAATATCAATATTTAATTTATAATGAGCGACAATTATGAGTGTGATAGATTCCATTTTCAGTCCATTCCTAAAAAGAGTGCACTCTCAACCCAAAATCAAAAAACACCTTTTTCCAATGGTCTCCCACTGGTGCCCCACTGGTTTTGGGTTGAGAGTATGGGGGTTTAAATAGTGATCCTGAACGATTTCCTTTGCCCTCTCATTTTCTCCTGTGAGATTTTTTCGTGTCAATAAATGTCCGAAATTTTCAGTTCGAAAATTCTATCAATCTCCAGCCGTAAAACAGGATATCTGGCATATTTCCTTTCCCTTTACCCCGCTTGTCCCATTTGAGTTCACATTTCCTTCTCTCTTATTTTTCCTTTACGCAACAAATATTTCAATAAAATGGGTCATGATTGCGTTTCAAGGTCATAAATACTATTTTAAGACAATTTTCAGTATAAATGATTCCTTAAAAGCAACACAAATAACACTAATTACTTCCGATGAACTGGATATTTCTTGTGTGAGATAAAATATTGCTACGTTCCAAATTACTTTATTTATCTTTATTTTTCTTTTTCAAGATTTTATACATAAAATGAGAGGTATGAATGAAATTTGTTACGAGAAATTGACAATATTTCCTATTAAGGGCGTGAATTTACATGTTGGTTGAAATTGAAGAATAAAAAAACTGAGCGAAACGGACTGAGGCTCCTTCCTTGCATCGTAAGTTGAAAACGCCCCGCAATCCACCTCACATAATATGCATGGACTACATAAGTGCCAATAATATTAGAAATTTTTATCCAAATTAACAGAAAATGCGTTAAAAATTGCATTCACCAAATACTCTGTAAGCGTTAATCAAAGATCTCCGTCTACGAACCAATCCAATTGTGCTGCGGGGCGTTTTTGACTTACAGTGTGGTCCCTCTGGATGACACGTCACTGAATGTAAAATTTTGTGCACCTACAAAACGCCTCAAGAACTGTCGTAAACAATTAATTTACAAACTCAATTTTATTTTGTTGCTGATTTAAACACACACAAAAAATAAGAAAACAAAGTGCACTCACTTCCATGCGTTGAATATTATTATTATACTTAATTGTGTAGGAAATGAAGGTCAAAATGTGTGTAAATGTTAAAAAACAATTTGAAAATATTTTCAATGAAATTTTTTGGAAAATTTTAATTGATATGAATATAGGATTGCATTTATATCCCACTGTTGTCTCACTGGCCCTCACTAGCCCTCATAATGAAGCTGGATTACCCCCATGTCCCTAATTTTACATTGAAAGGTGTCTTTTATGTAAAAAAAGTGATAAGATAAGTGATAATATTGCAAAAAATGCATATAAAAAATTTAAAAATAAAATGATAAAATTGCCATAAGCACCCTTAAAATGCAAGTAATTTATCACCATTCATACTATTCAAGCAAATCCTTACTGACAAAGGATCTATTTAAAAAAACAAAAAAAAATGTATTTTCGCTTCACATTTTAATGCATACAACCACAAAATTTCAATGTCATTTATGTACAATAATAAACGACTATTATAATTACATAAGCAACCATGTTTATACACTCTAAGTTGAAAACGCACCGAAGACGCCCCCCCGCATAATATGCATAGACTAAAATAGTGGCCATAATAGTGGAATTTTTGTTCCAATTTAACTTGAACTGCAATGAAAATTTCATTCATTAAATGTCCAGTAAGCGTCAAACAAAGATCTTCTTCTCCGGACCAAGTCCCTTTGTATTGCGAGTCCATTTTAGCTTTCAGTGTATGTCTGTATGAGAAAAATGTTGTCAATTTTATCGTCATTAATGAAAATCATCTTTTTTATGTATACCTTTTTATTTATATTTTTATTATTATATGTCATCATTCAGTTCTTTTCATATTAAAACGCAAAATATGTGTGTACAAGACAGATTGATTATATTCCCTGTAACGAAAATGTGAAGTGAATTGATTCAACTCGTAAAAATAGTTGCTTTGATTGCATCTCAATTTATATTTGAACTGAATATTTTTTTTTTATATTAATATTTACATGTTTAGATACGTGCCTTGACTAGTTGTTGCCTGGTTCTGTGATATCACGAGGTGTACAATAAATTCCAGGACATACACACTCACATTACTTAACGTTGATACAAACGCATCCATCAGTCTTGCGCTCTTCTACCAGGAAAATTCGTTAAAATTATATACACACACACACATTTTCACATTTCTTTTAATGTTGTGTGTATGAAATCAGGATCCCATTCATTGAATTCAATACATAAATGAAAAGTTTAGTTTAGTTCTCTTCTTCAGTTCGTTTGCTACGCTTGTTGTGTGTACAAAAATGGCTAAAATTTAATATTTTTAACTACAAACATAGTAATAAAATACAAAATTATTAAAAAAAAAATATTACTAATATTCAAAAAAAAAAAAATTGTTGATGTGATTTAAGAAGATTTAAGATCAAATAAAATCATGAAGAGCTCAATGCTAAAGTTTTCAATGAAATTATAGAGAATATTTTCCTATCAATTGAAAATGATTAAAAATTACATAAAAATAACATAAGAAAATCATTTTTTTTACAATTTTAGCCATTAAAATTCGTGTGTCGTTTAAATTCGTATCAGTTACAACTGGAATGTCAATGACAGTGAAAATTTTCCCAGAGTTTTTCTCTGAATTGACCTTAACTTTCAACTTGTGTGACCTTGACTTTTAAGTTTCTGCTCAAAAATTTGTGAAATTTTAACTTTTTTGTTTAATTGAAAAGAAAAATTTTAATCCAATCAACACTAAAAGTAAATGAAAAATTGTGTTACATAAAGTTTTGGATTAAGTTGTTGAAATGAAAACGGATTGTGGTTTTCAAATTTCTATGAATTTGTGGTTTTAGTTTTATGGCAAAAATGTTAATTAAGTTAAAAATTTAATTTTTATTAATAAAATTTCAATGAAACTTGTTAAAATCGGTGATAAAAATTTAAAGTGAAATACAAAACGCTAAATAAAGTAAATTCAATGTAAAATAAAGGAGAATAAAAGTCATTGAAAAACCAAAAATATACACACTTAATAACAACCTCAAGCAGCATCCTTACTCACGACACACACTAGTAATCTAGGTCTAGGCCAGTAAAGATTCCTCTTCAACTGTATTTTACTTATACCATACTGTGATTGTACTGTTAACGTGAATGTACGATAACGCGCATATGAAAATGTTTGAAAAACATACGTAAATGCGTGACGTACTTTCAATTTTTCCAACCCCCAAACAATACACTTGAATTAACAAACGTTGGGTGGAAAATGAATCTTATGGATAATTATTCGTTAAAATTAAATAAGTTAAAATAAAATCACATTAACAAAAAAAAATATTCACACTCATAAAAGTGGATTTTAATTAAATAATGAAGTTTGCCGAACACTTATCGGCCCATGTAACGCCGGAATGGAAAAAGCAATATCTAAATTATGAGGTAAGCAAGAAAGAAATTTTCAATGCAAACTGAGAAAATCACATGATCAAGGTGAAATATAATAAAATGCGTTACCTGAGGGAAAATATTTTATTTTATTTATACATTTTACAACGAGTGACAATTCATTCAGTAACAGTTTCAATTCGATCATTGTGTGTGTGTGTGTATGTGGGAAATTTCACCCACGAAATCAAAATTCCAGTATTCCCAATAACATGGATAAACAAAACAAAAAGAACATTGAGCTCCTTTACGTACATTTTTTTTGCCATTATTTGACCTAGAATTTTATGTATATAGTCTTTGTTCAAGAGCACACCAAACATATGATGACGATGCCTTATCACTGATTTACAGAAAAAAATTTCTCCTTCATGAGTGTCACTCAGTGTGTTGCTTTCACGTCTGCGCGCTCTCATTTTCAAGTGCAATATCAACACAAATACACAAAAACACACGTCTGGATATGATTTAGTTTGTTAGTTAGATTTTCTTTTTGTTTTATTGTGAGTTTTTCTTTTGTATATACCGGTAATTATAAGTATATGCACGTGTTTTAATTTAACTTTTATAAGTAATGTAATTTATTAATTCAGTTTTTACGTTTAAAGATCTGATATAAAATGAATTGCAGATTAACTGCCTTTTTTGTGTTGGTTCATGTAAAATTGGTTGTTATTGTCCAAATTCTCGTCATATAACATTTTTCTTCATTTTCAAGGATATTAAAAGAATTTTCGATCTCACGGAAAATTTAAATTTTTCAGATTTATCTACAAAAATTCCATAAAAGATTTTCAGGGACACTTCGAAGGGGTTCACCAAAATTGATTGCATTGCAAAACTGCAGACTACCCGATAACTTCGAAAAATATCTGAAAACATCGGATTGTATCTGATAGCCTATAAAAACATTCGATAACTACGAATAACCTAAGAATAACGGATTTCAGTTTTTTCATTTTTTCAAAAAGAATTCCAAAATTTCAAATTTTTATTAAAAAACTTCATATTTTTAAAAAAATTTAACGATTTTTTAAATATTTTTTGAAGTTCTTGAGAAATTCTTAAAAAACAAAACCTATTTTATGCTACATGGTGCTCAATTTATGCTGTATGGTGCTCATTTTATGTTGCATGGTGCTCATTTTATGTTGCACGGTGCTCGATTTATGCTGCATGGTGCTCGATTTATGCTGCATTGTGCTCGATTTATGTTGCATGGTGCTCATTTTATGTTGCAAAGTGCTCATTTTATGCTGTAAAGAGCTCATTTTATTTTGCACGGTACTCATTTTATGTTGCATGGTGCTCATTTTATGTCGCACGGTGCTCGATTTATGCTGTAAAGTGCTCGATTTATGCTCCATTACAACACAGCATAAATTGAGCACGATGTAGCATAAAATGAGCACCATGCAACATAAAATTAGCACTTTGCATAAGCGCCTTCAATTCTCCATTATTTTAAATTGACCGTAATGAAAAAAACCTTAAAATCATCAAGACAAAAAAAATGCTAAAAACTCAGATTGGAAATAAAATACCAGACTTCTCCATTTTTTTCTTTAATTTAAATTAAAAAACATATAATACCAAAAAATTATTTCCACTGAAAACTTAATTTCAATTCACACACATACACATACACACACACAGAGTAACTTTGGAACATAATTCCATTGTGTCAAACCACAACAAATGTATTTCTATTCAACCCACTCAAATAACATTTAGAGAAAACAATTTTAACCAAATACAGACTGTCAGTCATTGTTAGATCTAAATTAATCTGGTGACTCATCACTTTGTTAAACGAGGAAAATTCGTAAATTTTTTGAGAAATGATTTTGTATAATGGTTTTTGTTATCTTATTGTAGTCCCTTTTCAAACTAAATTTGAAATGAATTTTATTTTCACACACACATTTTTTTTGTCTTGTTATTACAAGGAAAATATTCAACAATCAAGTTCATGGTGAACGCCTGCGCTTTTTTATTAGGTCACATTTATACTTTATCTTTAAGTATTTTGAATGAAATTTACTTTTTTTGTTTGACTCTGTTCGTGTTTTAAGATAAAATAAAGAGATAGCATGTACTTCTTTGGGGATAACCCTTACATAAGAACACAACAGAATGCCAAATAAAAGTAACATGTAAAATGGGAATTCACATAAAATTACATTAAAAAATGAGATACAATCAGAAAAGTATGGTGTAAGGTCACGGTTTCAGTTGAATTTAAAATAAAAAAAAATTATTCAATACTAGGCCTTAGGCTTTTTAATGGTAATAAACCAATTAAATGTTTCTATTTTTAAATTCAATCACTTAATTTTGTCAGACACACACATTTTTTTATGCAAATCAACAAAAATCATGACAAAAATAAATTTACTTTACGAAACCTCAATATAAATACAGAAACAAAAAAAATATCACATGAAAATAATATAACAATGCCTTGGGGTATTTAGTAATTTATACTTTGGTATCATGTTTTTATCCTTAACTTTTCCCTTGCCATAATTTTCTTTAATGTGTGTGTGATTTGTATAAAACATTTTTCGATAAGAGTCTGAGGAACATATTTTTAATGCTTGTAAATCATTTTATTTGAAGAAAAGTTTTTAACTTTATTTCAATATGATTTAATTTCAAAAAAGAAAAAAAAATTATACAATATGAAAAATATTCATTAATTTAGTTTTACACTAGAAGGCATTTTTCAAAAATCAAATTTTGTGGAAGTCTGGTTCAAATAAATCACATAGTTTGTTCTGCAAAGTTGTTGCTCATTATATAAGCTAAAATATTTTCTTTGATAAGTTTTTACCTGTGGTCATTCCTAAAAGCTCCTTAGTACGAGTGGCTGACCATTTGGGTATAATATTAAGTTCGTGTTCGGAAAGACGATTGCTTTGCAGATCCCAGTACCAGGTTGGTTCATCTATAAACCACTCAAATATAATTCCTAAGCATAGTTCTTCTGGCATAATTTGAAGCTGAATCTTCCCTTGCTGCACCCAGGCACCCAATAACCTTGAGAAACCGTTGAAATTTTCGCTAAATTTTCGCAAAATAACGGTTATTATCAAATATTTCTCAATTTTGCCTTCATACCATTTTCTTGTTAAATTTTAACACCTTCACACCGCATTTCGTCTTAATTTTTTTTCAATATCCTTTGAACATTAAACATACTGAAATAATTCTGATGAAAAAAATGTTATCATCATCTTGTCATTTTTCCATTCGTAATTTAATTTTCTTATCATTTCATTTTCCTTTCACATCAATTTATTTGTATTCATTTATCAAACATATCAACAGTTTTCTGGAATCCTTAAAAAAATATCTTTCATGAAAGAAATATCTTAAAATTTATTTTTTCTGACAACGAATATACTTTTAATAGTGATACAAAGTGAATAAAATATTTATTAAACTTCATTTTGATATGGATTAAAAGTTTAAAAAAATAGATAAACCTTTTTTTTTCTTATCCTTTTACTTTTATTATTAAATCAATTCAAATAAATAAAAGAAAAAGTTTCACCTGCTCATAAAATAACAATAAAATTGAATTTCACATGATTTTTTTATTTTTTTTTTATTATTAGATTATGAAATTTATGTTGTACACGGCAGTCGAGGAAAGTCCATCAAGAGAATTCATCGATCCAGATTTATTAAATCGTTATTTTATGAAATTTAATGATAAATTTTTTGCATATTGTACCAGCGAGCTTGAAAAAATAAATTCATTTTATGCAGGTAAATTATTTTTCAATTCATGTAATTTCGTTTTATTTTATTTATTTTTGCATTTTCAAGAAAAACTAACGGAAGCTGCTCGTATATTCACAAATTTACGTGCTAAATTGTGTGAAGCACAACAAAATGGCTTCAGGCATAAAAATAATTGTTTTCAGTCGACAGCTGTATTACGTAGCCGGCATCATCCAAAGCAAAAACTGAAAGAATTGCGATTTGCATTTAGTGAATTTTACTTACTTTTAGTGTACCTGCAAAATTATCAACATTTAAATTTTACTGGATTCCGTAAAATTCTGAAGAAATATGACAAGATATTGCATAGTGATTTGGGTACACGATGGCGAATCGATCACATTGATATTGCACACTTTTGTGTCAATAAGGATATTGAGCGGATGATGCATCAGGCTGAAAATATTGTGACCCAGGAAATTGAAGGGGGTGATAGACAAAAAGCAATGAAATTATTGAGAGTTCCACAGAAAAAGAGGAACTTTACACCGTGGAATACATTTCGTATCGGATTGTTGACAGGTTATTTTATCATTTTACTTGTAGCTGTATTTTTATCAGCGGTTTTTTATTATCAACGAAATGACTGGCAAGTCGCATTTAAACTCTATAGAGGGCCTTTTTTAATGGTTGAATTTCTATTCATATGGTCGATTAATTTGTATGCCTGGCGATCGTATGGCGTTAATCACATTCTTATTTTCGAATTGGATCCGAGAAATTACATTACAGCACAACATATTCTGGAGTTGGGTAAGTTGAATGGAAACCATTAAATTGAGCTTATTAACGAGTTAAGCAATAAAAAGCACTTACTTCAAAATAATAATCCTCTTTTATGTATTTAATTTAATTTTCAGCTGTAATTTTCGGAATACTTTGGTGTATAAGTGTACTAGGATTTATTTATAGCGATTTACTAAGGATACCGGCATTTTTAAATCCTCTTATGTTGTATATTACGATAGCAGCGTTTTTATTTAATCCAACCAAATGCTTGTACTACAAAGCAAGATTTTGGGCAATAAGGTGAGAATTTTTCCTATTTATCAACCCATTTCATGAAAATTTTCTTTCAAATCAAGTTCAAAGTACAATGAACACGTGCAAATAAAGTCAAATGTTTGGCCAGCAATTATTTAGAATAAGAAACTTTTTTCATTAAAAAAAAAAACAGAAATCTGTAGAAAAACAAGGAAAACATACAACTAAACCTTAAATGAATGTTGATTGAATCAAGAATTCAATTAAATTACTTTCATTTCATTTAATTCAGTCAAAAATTTCATGGTTAATCACGTACAGCTAAATCCTTCTAAATTCCATGAAAATTAGATGATTGTGGTTAGCAGATTTATTTAAATCATTGAATGTTTGAGAAATTTAGCATACAAAATTAGTGATTCTTTGAATTATTGATGAAATGTTGAATATTAAGCTTTTAAATTCTTTCTTTTGTTTTAATGTAATTGACTAAAATCATAAATTGGAATGGGAAGTAACATTTAAAAGGAGAAGTTTTTGTTATTTCAATACATAAACTAAGAAGATTAAAGAAATTCACAATAATAAAAAGGCAATTTAAATGAATCTTTAATTTATTGACCTAAAATATTGATGTAATTTGTTATTATTAGAACTTAATAAGACAGCTTTTCAATAAAACAGTCAATTTATGTCACATAAATGTCTTAAATGAAGTGTATTAAAAATGGTTTAGTATGAGAATGGGATTAGAAAGTAGAAGAATGATTTGATGAGAAAATTAAAATTAAATCTTAGTTGTGTGATACAAGTAATTAAGTAACGGAAATTAAGATTTATGTTCTTTTAATAGAAGGATTTTTATTGGGGAAGAAAGTAGGTCAAAAATTATAATTCAATGAGAACTATGGGAATTTGGGACATAACTAAAAAATGTTAACGTTCGATAGTGACGTCCCCAAATGTGATTTTATCAAACTTTTGACTCAAATTGAGCTCAAATCTGAAAAAGGAGTCATCAAAATCATCATGTCATGAATTAGCTTTATTAATTTTGATTGTTTTTTCTTTCAGAGTTGGTTTTCGTGTGTTGTTTGCTCCACTCTTTTTCTGCCATTTTGCAGACTTTTGGATGGCAGATCAAACAAACAGCATGGTTCCTATTTTTTTGGATCTTCAAACATTTTTCTGTTTTTATTCGAAAAATTCAAATTTATCGTATGTTGATGGTAAGTAACACCTTCAATTAATTTTATTTGAAAACTTCTAACCAATTTTTCAATTCACAATTTTTTCGTAATTATTGGCGCATTTTAGTCGAATTGATTCGAGTATAGCCGTGCGACTGTGTCAAAAAATGAAGGAATTTTCGAAAATCACTGAAAACCGTGGAATGCTTTTAAAACACGCGGAAAACAGAGGAAATTTAGAATATTGGGGAAATTTTTATTTAATCGCTTAGATTTCCTGAACTATCGAATTAAACAAAATAGCTCACATTCCTAATGGTTCCTAAATGGTCGAAATTTTCAAAATGGCTGAATTCTTTTATCTAGAAATGAGCTCGTGTATATCGATCACAGGAATGATTTTCATATTCCGAGCTTTACGAGTTTCAAACTAAATGACGTGACATAGACTATCATTTATAATGAAATATAGTTAAGGGATTAAGCGCATTTCTTGAAAATGCCGAAAATGACCGGTGCGCGGTCATGCAGTCCGTCCGTTCGTCTGTTTCAATGTCGTCAATGATTGAAAAATATCGCCAATCACTACTTGTTGACTGTTCTAAAATAATTTGATATTATAATCCCTACTTTATACTTGTTTACCTTTTTATATGTTATTGTTTTTTTTTTTACTTTACAGAAGATAATATTTGCCTTACGCAACGAAGCTATATACGACCAATATTTGCTATGTTGCCTGCGTGGTTCCGTTGTGCTCAATGTTTACGTCGATTTGTAGATACGAAATTGGTATTTCCGCATTTTGTTAATGCTATCAAATATACCACAGGACTTTTGGTTGTTGTGTTTGCTGTAACGACGAGTGTAACAAATGGTAAGTCATTGTTTTGTATGTTAAACATCAGTATTTTCATATTCAATTTTTCATTTTGTTTATTCATTTATAAAAAAAAAATGAATTCTCGGAAGTCAAAAATGAAAACAGCTTACTAATCTTATGTTAGTTGTTGGTTATTCGACATTTATTAAAAAAAATCAAATAAAATGTTATTTGTTTAACTCTTCTGAGAAACACCGTGAGATATCATCATTGATATAAGCAATTTTGACCTGAAAATCTTTGTAATTTATTTATGTCACATGTCGGTTCTCTCATTAAAAGATCATTTACAATGGGTTGGGTTTGATTACGGTTAACAAGTTTAATGTTAATTGGGTACGAATTTTTAATCTGTGTTGTGGTTACAGTCATTTTCTTTCCACTTCTCTGTCGAGCGTTAATGCCTTAATTAGACATTCAAGACCTAAAAAACGGGTTGTTTTTGAATTCAGTCATTACTAAAATCAGTAGAAAGGATAAAAAAATTGAATGTACATATTCAAAGATAATTTTTCCAGTATACAGAGTAAAACAGAGTAAACATCAAGTCATGTCATGTCTTTAGCTGCAAAATTTAACTTTATAACTGAAAATCAGTCAATCGCGAAGACAATTTTTTTAAAATTAAATCAATAAGTAATCAGTGAAACACTTAATTTTCCTCCTTGTACCGACAGAGAAATAATTCGTTGTATCGTCAAATTAAAACATAAATTTCCACTAAACACAAATCTCATACATAAAAATATAACAGAGAAAATACATTATTTCATTAATTTTATGACTTGAGACACACTTATGAAACACTCTTAGAACAGAAAATCCCTCATAAGTGATACCTTTTCATCTCTTAATAGCTTTCATATTTGTCTGTGTACCAGAATAAACAATCAAAAGATTAAAATACACACACACACACACTGACAATATTGAGTCATATTTCGTAGTATATCAATATCAAAATCTGTCTAGTAAAGTGACGGTAATATGACCTCTGATTCTTAACACATTTTTGGTAAATATTTTAAGAGGATGCCGTACAATTTTGTCTCACTAACATAATTTTCGTTATTCATCGATATTTTACATTGGATTTGTTTTATGAAGATCATAAATGTGACAAACTTCCGAGAATTTATGTTTATTATTTATATTTATTTTAGATCTGATACATTTCAAGTAAATAAAAAAAAGATACATTTTCATTTCTAATTTTTTTTTGCTTCAATCATATTTTTCAGAAAAATATCGAAAGATGACCGATAATCCATGGTTTTATGTATGGGTATTTGATGCCGTAGTGTTTTCTATTTACGCCTACACTTGGGACGTACGACAGGATTTTGATTTGTGGGATTGTTCAGCAAAAGTTAATACAAAATGGCTTCGAGACGAATTGGTTTACGAGTCAAAGGTGAGTAAATATTACCTTTGATATTTATTTTAATAATGATTTTCTTCTCTGTGTAAGTGTGTATGTATGTGTGTGTGTGTGTATCGTAATTTTGTTTACCTTTGATATTGATGAAAATACTGAGAAACCACACAAAGAAATTTAACTTTTTCTTATTTTACAATGTTAAGTGAAATGAAATTTTGTATGATTACTTTCTCATAGGAAGAAAAATGTGCTTATGATAGTTTCGTATTAAATTATCGACTTCTCTTATGACAAGAGCTAAAACGAATCAGGAGTTTTAATTTTTTATAGCAACCATCAGATCAGATTTCAAAAGCTAGGTCTCAGAAGAGAACCAGCACTTAGACCTACAGACGGGTCCATTGTACATACCCATTATCGTCATATCTGATGAAGAAGGAACCAAATCTAGAGAAACAACTAAAGAAAGAAGTCCACAAGACCTGGTTCAGTTCAGTCTCCTCTTGTTCAGAGCAGCATTTGCACATACACAGAAAATTCAAAATCGAGCTCAAAAAATTGAATTGTTCTAAAATTAGTTTTGCTTTCTTCAGAGAACGAAATACAAGCAAAACGTAAATCCTTATCTGATATTCGATCCTGAGCAATTTTCGGTTTCACTTTATCGTACTATCAATCTAAAAATAAAAACATCTGTTTGAAATGATTTCGATGGAAGACGACACGAAAATAATAAGTGTAAAAAAATTTGTAATTCCACACCACACTTGTCTATGATATGTAATTGGTATCGTGTGTCGTCTTAGCGGGAATATTAAATAAACTTTTAAATTGCTATTTTTTTTTCTTCTTCCTTTCAAAGCTCATGTAATGCTTAGAATAATAATCAATATGGAACATACACAAATAAAGTAATAATAAAAAACAACGCAAATTGTATGAAAATAAAAAAAAAACAGATTTTTATTACGTTTTTTATTTTATTCTACTTTGCTTATAATATCGATTTGATGATAGAAATATGGAACATGTGCGCACATAAATATGCAAAAAATGATGATAACAATAATAATAATAATAGGCTTAATGTGCGTAAGAATGTTTATTAATATAAATAACGAGGAAATAGGAAGTTATTTTCTTATACTTAAAGTTAAATTTAATGAATAATTGACAAAAAAAAGTCATAAGGATCTCAAATGTAATATTCGATGAAGAAGCACAACAAAGGAAACATTTTTATGTCTATAAATATAAATTCAATGATGAAGAAATAAAATAATTGAATATAAATTGACATCAAACACACATCCTTGAATATAATTCATCCGAAAACAAAACACATGATTAATTTACCAAAAAGTGTGCTTATGTTAGTTATTTAATGTTAACTTTCTGTAATTGATTTATTCATAATTGATTAGTTTTTAATTGTTTTGCGTGAATCTAAAAAAAGAAATTCTCAAGACGATCGAATTTACTTTCAGTTGAGTGGAATTCAAGGTCATTTGCTTTTACGACACAAACAAGTGTTTGGGCAACTCGAATATGTTTAAATTCAACTTTTAAATTTCTTTTGCAATAAAATTTGAGTTTTTTTTATATGTCAAGATATTTAAAGAGATTCGTCGCAAGGTACCGCAAATTTAAAGCTGATTTGTGGATTTTAAGTCAACTTGTACAAAAATGTTAAAAGTGACCGTGAACGACAAACATGAGCGCATTTTTGGATCATGCCGCCATTTTAAAAAAAATCGGCCATTTTGAATCCGAAATTTCGCGATTTTCTGTGTTTTCTTTTGGAAAATTGAATGTGTTTCACGACCCGTCATTTTTTTGACAAGTCCATTTTGCTTTTGACACAGACAGAATACTCGATATTTTTTGCAATTTGACGAGAAATGCCATTAAAATGATTTTTTCGAAATTTTCGAAAATTTTAAACACATTTTATATTAATTTTTTATGTACTCGTGTCGTCTGTCTGACACCAAAAAAAACTTATCTACGATTGAGCATGTTCATATCTTATCATATCTTTATCAAAACAATAAAAAAATTTAAATTTTTAGTGTGGGTGTGTGTGTGTGTATGAGTGTGTGTGTCTAAATGAAATATTTTTCATAAAATTCATCCAATTTTTTATTTCTTTTCAATTTTAAGGCATTCTATTGGTTTGGCATAATCGAGGATTTAATAATGCGATTTGTGACAACATTTACGCTAAGCTTAACTGAAATGGGATTTATAACGAATCATGTTCTAATTGCTTTCTTGAATATCGTTGAGGTGGGACGTCGTTGTATTTGGAATTATTTTCGCTTAGAAAATGAGCACTTGGCAAACTGCAAAAAGCTACGTGCTGTGCGAGAAATTACAGTTAATTAACGTTAATGAACAAGCAATTTAAAACAAAAGTGATGAAAAATGCCAAGTCACATCAGCAAAAAAGAATGCCAACAATGTAGAACGTAAGTAGTGAAATTATAAAAAAATTAATTGTTAAAGAGATTTTCAAGGATTAAAGTGATTAGAGACAAGATTTAAATTGTATCTCATTAAAAATCGAGGTTGATTTACAACATTTTTGCATAATAATACACAAAATATTAAAACCATCATGATCCTTAAATTTTATGCTTAATCATAAGATTCTTGGAAAAAATTTAACATTATTCAACATATTTTGATAAAAAATTACATGAAATTCATGCTTTGAATTTCATTTCATTTCCGAGAATCACTTAAAAGTTTAAAATTCGTCCTAAGTATTCATAAAAAAAAGTGTTTTGACAAGTCAAAAGTCAAGTTTAAAAGAACACTTCAAAAGTACTTTAATTTTTTTTTTAATATTTTTTTTTGAAAAATAACAAAATTTAATTTTATTCTAAAATTTCATTATAATTCAATTTAAACGACAAATTGCTCATAATTAATTAATTAGTATTAAAATAATTAGTGAAATAAACACAAATTATATTTACTTGATTCACTGCCTCGTTTACAAAACACATTCATTAGAGAGGGTGTTACATCAGCGTTACACAACAACATCAACATTGAGACGGCAAACAAACAAAAAAATTATTATACACACAAAAAAATATAAAATAAAAAAAAAAAAACAAAAAGCGCAATTAAATTTACTTGTAAATTAAAAAAAAAATAAATTAAATTATTTGCATAATTAAAATGGTGAATAAAAGAACTTGAGAGCTAACATTAGTTAATATTGGATGTTAATTTACAACAAAAATAATTAACAAAATACTTAACAATAACTAATTTTAAAAAATGTTACAATATTTTTCAATAAATTCTTGTTATTGAAATTAAATAGATTTAATTTGGATGTTATACTGTTAAAATGATGCATGGAACGATTTTATGAAAGTTAAACATCGGAAGCAAGAGAAAAAAAAAATCAAATTTATGCTTCCTTTTAGAACAAAGAACAATAATTTATTGATGGATTATCAAAAAAAAACTGTTTATAGGAAAGGTAACTGATTAATTGAATTGTTTTATTTACATTAAATATATTTAAAAAAAATAGAACTAAAACCTGATTGTGATTTAAATTTAGAATTTAGGAGAGTTAAATAGAAATAATTGATAAAGTTTAAATTTAAATTCTATTAAATTCATCTTGATGGTGATGAAGATGATAAAAAATTAATAATATTGAAAATTCAAGTTAAAAATTAAAAAAATATGAGAGAGGAGAAGTAAAATATCTGTTATGTTTGGTAATGAAAAAAATGTTAAAAAGATAAGAAGATGTCTAATGATTGTTATGAAAGAAGTTAAATATTTACATATAAAAAAAGTTAAGTATAAGTCAAGGTTACAATATAAAAAAAGAAAGAAGAAGAAATGAAAATAAATATTTACTGTTAAAATTTGTGACTGTCAAGTAAAAAGTGTGGAGCACTTAAAATTTTACCCAAAAAGCTGTTTTATCATACAAATTTTATTGTCTGTTCAATTATTTTTAATTTTTAAAAAAAGTTGAAAAACTCAAAATTTTTAAAAATGCTGAAATTTAAAAAAATACACTCGTGTCAAGATTGCATCGCTGCAATTTTTTATTTTGAAATTTGATTTTCGAGAATTTGAAATTGAGGTTTTACCATTGTAATAGATGTTTAACAGTCTAAAATTGCCCATACATCTTTCCTGTTAATTAGTCATACATAAGATATCATAACTTAGGATTTAGGTTCAAATAGGTGCAAATTTGAACTTTGCCCTATTGTAGTTCAGAAATTTTACATCAGAACCGATTCAAACCACAGACAAACTTTCAGCTATGACTCGCAGCTTCCTCTCAAAACCATTCATATTGGCCTTGTTCATAAATAACATGTTTTCTAACTGACAGGAAAGATGAATGGGCATTTTTTTTACTGTTATCCATCTTTTTCAATAGTAAAGCCTCAATTTAAAAAATCAAACTTTGAAAAAAAATTGCACCGGTGCAATCTTGACACGGGTTAAAAAAACTCAAGAAATTAAAATAATAGAAAATTTTTAAAAAGTCAATAAACCCAAGATTTTTTCAAACCAAGATTCAAAAGAGTCAAACTCAAGTAGAGAAGATGTGAGTTGTCCACCAATAGAACGATTCCTTCATGTTTTTGGATCTTCTCTGCTTCAAGTGTATAAGCAAACCTTTTCAATTTTATTCAAGGTATGTCTCAGAAGGAATCGTCGTAAGAAATTTCTGAAATTGGAATAATTTTCATGTCATCTTCAATACAAAACGATTAACTATTATTTATAACTCAATTTTCTTTATAAAAAGGCCTATTAAAATGTAATTAATGGCTTATCGAATGACTTCCTTATTTACTTCATTTAGTATGTTAATCCAATTATATGACAACAAATAATAAAAAAAAAAAAAACAATAAAATCAGAGCCACAATTTACGGTTGTAGTACAAAGAAAAGTAATAGATCATCAATTAATTTCTACAAGGAAATAACGAGTGAAATATAAATTAGAATCATATATTTATTTTTTATACACCACAAAAAAAAAGTAAGCCAATCATAAATAAATATACATTTGAAATTTTTACACATCTTCAGTGTGAAAACGATCTCCGGCCATTTTAATAAAAAAAAATTATTTTAATTCCTGAAATTCTACAAATAAATAACTGAAATAACAAAAAAAAAATATTTTACCAAAATGTTCGTTTCAAAATGGTTTCATTCAGATATTCATACACAAAACCCACTCTATTTTTCGATAAATAAAAAATATTTTTGCAGAATTCATAGAAAAAATAAAGACTAGATAAAAAAGTGTTTCAAGTTCAAATGCAATCAATTTTAAATTGAAACTAAATAAAGATAAATATATTTTTTAATAGTAAAAAGTTTTCTCTCAATAAAAATTTTTATTAAAATAAATATAGAAAAATTTAATTAATCAAAGCGCTTCTGGCCATTAAATCACTGTCTGTTAGCAATAGATTTGTTCCAGTTTTTCAGAATTCAATTATAACATAAATAGTAAGAAAAAAAGTTTAAGACATTAAAATCATCAATAAATGAATAAAAGTTCAATTAAAATAGTTCGAGAAAATAATGCTTATTACAATTTTCACTTACATTGTAAATTGAAAACGCCTTGCAGTACAAATTGATTTGGTCCGTAGATAGAGATCTTTGATTGAGGCTTACAGGACATTTAATGAATCCAATTTTTATCGCATTTTCTGTTAATTTGGATAAAAATTTTGAATATAACTGGCACTCTTTAAGTCAATGCATATAATCCGGATTGGTCTGCGGTGCGTTTTCAACTTACAGTTCATTTTCAATTAATGTGTCATTCACAAATTTGTAATTAAATTAAAGTAGATAAGAAATTTCTTTCGTTAAAAATTTCTCCCTAACAAAAAAAAATATCCATATAAAATTCAAAAAGTAGAACAAACTATGTATTAAGAGAAGTTGACACAGATGCGTCCCATTAAATTCCATTTATTTTAAAATGGTAGATAGATCCCGTTAAAAAATAAATAAAATATAAATTGTCACAATAAAAAATTATCGTCATTAATTATATTTTTCTTAATTAAAGAATAATAAATAATAAAAAAAAAAATTATAAAAATAAATGAATCAAAAAGTTTATTAGATTAAAAAGAGTTCAATAATAAAATATAAAATAAATTAGAAATTTCACATAATTTCTGGATTATAGCTCAAAATAATGTTACATAAATAAAAGTCATTAATTAAATACAGATACAGTGAGAGTCATGTTATAACCTTAAAATAGAATAAAATAAAATTACATTTAAATTGAATTAAATTTTTTTCTTCACTTCAAATAATGTACAGAACACATGGAAGGAAGTATCGCGTTATCAAAATGAAAAATAGAGCTTTATTGTAGAGAAAGTTGTGAGAAAAAATTATTATTGACTGCTCAATATAGAATTAAAATAAAATTAAAAAAAATTATCATACATAAAAAAGACTAGACCGAAGCTATCAACGACTTCATTAATGACCTTGTCAGCCTCGAGGAGGGGTTGTTCTGACCCCCAGGACCCTCATAGACATGCTCCGTATATTTCTCCTCATAAATCAGCTCTCAGCGCCTTTTGGAGGGTCCAATCGAAAAACCCTGAGGCAAGGCTCTGTATTTTTTTATTCTCTATCGATCTGTTTATTCATTAACGACTCTTTCCTTGGAAAGTTTTTCAGCAAGGTCTAAAAACCGACCTTAATTTCACAAAAAGCCTTCTCAGGACCCTCTGGAGGGTTATATTAAAAAAGCCACATAAAAGTAACTGTATTTTTAGATCCTCTATCTATCTGTATACTCAGGGTACTCGTAACTCACACCTGGAGCTTGACTGGGAGGGTCCAGAGAGTTAGAAAATCCCCTCATCGAGGCTGCCAAGATGAAATCGTAGAAAAGTTCAGTCTAGTAAAGAAAAGTTTTATTATTAACTTGATATCATTAAAAAATAAAATTAAAATTAAAATAATTTACATGTTTAATAAAAAAAATGCGCATGGTGATGAAAAAATGATACCCTGAAGTGAAATTGTATTTCAATGAAAGTTATTAAACTTCAGTCATGGAAAGTCGTGAATTTTTTACGAAATTTTATTCTGTTACAGTTTTTCTCTGAAAAAGTCCTTAAGCGAAACACGTTTAAAATGATGAATATAAAAAAGAGAAATTTCAAATGATATCATTCAACCAATTTTTAGAGCTGTTAATAACAAGCCTTTAAATTCTATTCCATTCCATGCTCCCTTGATCTTTGACATTCTTAAATTTAAGTGATCTTTTTGGTCAGCCATGGACCTCACAAAACATTTACAGAAAATGTTTGATTTGTGTTTCCATACATTAAAAAAAAATCATTAATGGAGACGCCTGGTTTTTTCTGTTTTATAAAAGATCTAAATTTTGAATTCCCTCAAGTTCAGTTTTAATTGAGAATGAATTTCAAATTAAACAGTAAATTAAACATTCAGAAAAATTTGTGATTAAAAAACAATATTTATAGTGATTGATTCACATTTATTCAAACTTTTTAAATGAAATCGTTGAAAAAAATATTGAATGAATAATTTTATTCATGTAAATAATTGAAGCCATTTATTTCAAAAAAAATTATTTAGTGATTAAATTATTGTAAGAGAAGAAAAAACATAATAAAAAGATAAATAATAAATAACAGAAATTTGCGTCATCTGTTTCAAATTACTTTAAAAATAATTTTTACATTGAGTTTCATTTAATTAATCAAAAGTTTTTTTTCCGTTATCCTACTTTTCCAAGAATTTCTAAAATGAAATATTTGTAATTGGAATTTGAAAGTTAATTTTAGCAAAACATCTCATTTGTAAGTTAATTACAATTAAAAGCTGTAGTAAAAGAAAGAAAATTAAACAAAATATAAATAATAATATAAAAAAAAAATTAGCCTCATTAATGATTTAGTTAGTGCTAAGAAGAAGTATATAGGTCAATTTTAAGAATATACTGTTATTTTGTTGTAGAGAAAAGGACTAAACTCGAAAAAAATAAAAGAAAAATTAATAAAACACATGCAAAATTCCTTTTTTTTTCATCATACATGATTTTTTATATTTCGAATAAAGTAAAGATTAAAGGTAAGTAAATATGGAAAAATACAGTTGAATTTAATTTCAGTTGAACGCACAAACCCACACTCGTAAATAACAATCCAATTAAACATACATCGTTGATTACAATGAGGTGTCATGTCAATTTCATTTACACAACATAATTATTCAATGTTGGTAAATTACCACAAGGATTTTCGTGATAAGGGAAATCAGGTGTTACAGAAAAACTGCTGTTTTCAATTTTTTTTAATTTTTTTGAATTTTTGAATTTTTCAAACCATTTTTCAATTTTTTAATAAAATTGACCTCAAAAATTGTATTTTTTATGGTACTCTGGTTCAAATAAATCACTTACTTTATTCTGCAAAGTTGTTGCTCATAATATAAGCTACAAAGTTTTCTTGGACCACTTTTTGGGTTTCCATACAAAAAATTGAAGTTTTCATACAAATCAACGATTTTTCATGTATTTGCCATTCTCAAAATGCTCAACTTAATTTGAACAGTTTTTGGAAGTTTTCTCAATATTTTTGTATAAAAACCCAAAAAGTGGTCCAAGAAAACTTTGTAGCTTATATTATGAGCAACAACTTTCCAGAACAAAGTAAGTGATTTATTTGAACCAGACTACTATTAAAATTGATTTTTGAGTTCAATTTAATTGAAAAATTTTAAAATGGTTTGAAAAATTCAAAAATATGCGAAAAATATAGTTTTTGGTGCTTTCAATTTAGAATCCACGATATCCAAATAAGATCCAGTTGTTTCAGACGAAAAAAATCAACCCCATAGACAATAAGTAACTCCACATAAGAAAATAAATGATTCGTAACGAAAGCAGATCACTTGACCCTATGTTAAAGAAAATAATTTGTTGCATTTACCTGTCACTACTGCAACTTTTCAAATAAATATGAACGGATGCTCAAACTATGAATTTAATTTGAAATTAAGTCAATATTTAGCCAACACAAACAAGTTTCATTCGAAGTTTCATAGAGTGTGAAAAGGATAAAGGAGAAAATTTAATTAAAAACACAGTTGTATTATAAAGGCGACTTAATCAGATAATTGACTTACTGTTAGAATTTAACCCAATTAAAAACAATGTAACTTGATGCAATTTGTATCCTTTCTCTTGCTTTATCTGCTCCCATAGTCATCTTCTTTAACTTTAATTAATAAAAATCAATTTATTTTCTATGGTTTTCATCCAATTCATTCTTTATTTTCTTAATTCATTTTAAACTAGTTTCTAATTGATATGTAACTACTTGAAATAGATTGAAAATCAATTGAGCAATTTTATTATTTTTTTTTTCTATCATCAATTTTATCGATTTTAATACCGTACTTTAACTAAAAATTACAGACATACCAATTTAAACAAAGTTTTATACTGTTAAACTGTTATTTAATTCTTTTTCTAATTAATTCTTCTTGAACAATTTAAATCCTTTTTGTAAAGTAAAAAGTTTTTCCTTATCATCAAGACATTCATGATTAAAATGAAAATATTTTCTGTGTGTTTATTAACTAAGTGTTATTCGTTCAATGTTAAAGGATGTATATTATCATTAAATAAGATGTTCATCATTAGAATTTGAAAAGGTGAAAATGATGTATAAAATGATACGATGTAATCAAATATTCATTTTCATTATGAATGAGGGTGAATCAAATTTTATTACAGTGTTCGATGTTGCAAACAAATTACTTTACACCAAGTGGATCAGCCTAGTTGTTCACATTTTGATTTAAAATTTACAGAACTTCTTAGTTGTTAACACAATGTTATTTCTTGTTATACTTATGTTTTTTTTTTGTATTGTTCATTCATGCTTCGATACAGTAGTCACGTATTTTAATAAATAATGATAATCCTAATAAATATTCTATTATCACATATATTGTGTTTTGTATGTAAATCTTAACGTATTTTTATTCATATTTTTTATTTAGAATTTAATTTATGTAATAAGGATTTTTTTGAATGATGAATTTGCATTTAACTTTGAGATTAAGAGAAGCCATATTAAGGGACAAAAAAAATGGAGCTGCCTTCAATAATTTAAGATCAGGGGCAGATTGAATATTACTAACGGCCTTGGTATTCTGTATGATTTCCTTTAAAATTTACGCTTAACTTAACTTTTACAAGACGATCGACTGCGGCCTTTCTGGTATTCGCCAGATTCCCCGTATGGCCAAACCGCCAATGTTCAAGATCATTATCTGACTTAGAAAACTTATGGCATGACTTATCCATTTCAAATGTTTTATTTTAAATGCAAATTCAATCGCAAAATCCAAATTACTAATAATTTCACACTGTTACGAGAAAATAACTTATAAATCATCATTAGTTCTATAATTTTGTAGAAAGTTCTATTGAATTGAATTTTTTGAAAAAAGTGTTCGAATATTGAATTTGAATCAATGAAATATGAACCATGAATTTTGGTTTAATTTCCCGTCACAGTGTGTATTGATGCCTAAAAATAAATCATTTCATTTATCTGAGTTTTGTTTTTCTTTTACAGCTCTTTTATAATTACATTACATTACATTTTAACTTAATTTATTAAGAGCTATATGAAATATTTTCAATGTTAAATTTTAAAACAGTTATCTATTTACTCTTAATTATCATGGCAAACATTTCTAAAATTGGAATTGAAATTTTCACAGCGCAAAAATATTTATTTATATTTCCTAGAACTTAAACTAATTTAATGGCTCACAATTTTCATATTAAGTTTTTAGTTTTCTATGCATACCAATTAAAAAGAAAAAACTCACTATAAAGATAAAAATTTCATAAGGGCATCATGGATCAGTCTAGGATTAATATTTGAGTCAGCTGTATAACGAACACCACGTAAGCTGCCATCATTATGACTTAGAACACCATATTCACCTACAATAAAACCATCTGATGTTTTCTCTTCAACCCGGTATTTCCTGTAATTCCTACCTTCAACAACATAACCAAATTTTGCGTCATCATCCTCCTCCGTACTACGATAATTATTATTATTATTTTCATTGTGTATTGTTTCAGTCTTATATTTTTCATTTGAAATTTCATCGCTAGTACTTTTGGTGGTTGATTGAATTTCATCATTTTCATTTTGTGTACCATCATTATCAGTATTTTCCTCATTCATGCTTGAGTTGCTTTCTTCGTCCAAAGTTTTGGTGTGTGTCTGCTTACAACTTGGCACAAATTTTCCAAGAACACTGTGAACGTCATTGTTTTGCGAGTCTTCTACAGGTGCATTCAATTTATCATACGGAATTTTATTTAAATCATACAAAATGACACGTTTTGTGCTTGTTTCATGTATTGGAATCGATACTGTTGATGTCTCATCCTGATTTGACATTGTTGTTGTTGTTGTTGTAATCATTTCAGTTGATGAGGTTGTGGTTGTTTTAATTGTTGTTGATTCATCTGTCACTGTTTCAGTTTGAATTGATGTAATTTCATCATTTGTAGTTGCATTTTCTGTCGTACTACTGACGGTTTTTGATAAATGTGGGTAATTCCAGCCATACCACCACCACGAACCCCGCTGTTTTTGAGAACCTTGGTCTTTTGATGGTACATTCAATGAACTAAATGAAATGGTACCTTGATCATCATGATGAATAATAGTTTGATATGGTGCCGTACTATCCTGTTTTCGTTGCATCCGTGATCTAGGAATTGATGAGTATAAAATATCGGATTCTTCGACATCTGGTGCTGCAATTATGGCGTGAAAATGGGATGAGTCACTCTTCATACTATCATCGGATTTGGATTGTTTCGATTTGGGACGTTTACTGTGAACTTTCACCTCTTCTTGTACAGAAGACGACACGTGAACACTGGTAATGATTTTCATTAATGGGGTCGTTGTCTCAATTGATGACGATTGTGATGATGGCATCTTTGCTGTTACTTCTTCTAACGTTCTTTGATCATTTGTCACTTCACCAGAACTTGAAAAAATTGATACTGTTGTACTGCTATCATATAATTTATCTTCTATACTTGTTGTTTCTTCACTGTTTTGACTTACAACAACATTTTTACTATTTTCTCCTTCTTGATCATTATCAAGACGAAAATTTTCTCTATCTTGATGTTGAAGTGGCAAAAATAATGATTCTAATGACGATTCTTTATCATTATTATATGCATTTTCTTTGATGTAAGGCCGTCTGTATCTAGAAATTCTTGTAGGAGGTGGAATTTCACTGTACAAGTCTTCATTTTGATTTCCCCTTAATAAAATTGATAAAAAATCGTCACCTGATATGAGGTCATTCTTTGGCACAGGATGAGAACTTACGAATGATGTGAAATTCTGTAATAAAAAAATACAAAAAAAAAAATTAATATTATTAAATTATCACATTTTCCTTAAAATTAATACGCCTTATCAATCATTCACCTTATTTTACCTTCAATTTAATCAATAAAAAGTACTTAAAATCCATGATAAATCGATATTTTCAACATTAAAATCATCATCAATTTATTAATAGTATCAATTCATTCATTTAAATTGAGTCACGTTGCGTGAAACATTTCGAATGCATAATAATTTTATTTTAATACAAAAGAGATAGACGTCAATACACTTAAATCATCATCAGATTTTTTTTTCACTTTATTTGAATTGAATACTAGGAAATCCTTAGTAATTCCTATCAAATAACCTTAATGAACAAATAACCTAAACTGTCCAATTATTTATCGGTTATTATGTTTCATTGTTTGCATGGAATTTTATTGGAAAAAAATGACGAGTACGTGTCGATTTAATTGTAATTATTCGTTTTTGATAATAATCATCATATTATTGAATAAATTGGTCACGTCTCCTATCAGTGTTTGTATCTTTCTGGATACAATGATAAAACCGTGGTGGTTATTCACACTTTTGTTCAAGTTTAATAATAACAAAAAAAAAAAATAAAAATCAAAACAGAAATATTAAATTACATCGCGTGCTGGTTTAAGGAACGACATTGAACGGCCTTGATGATTACACCAAAGAATGTAATTTTTTTTTATATTGTTATTATTAATTTTGCTTTGCTCTTCTATGTTCGCTTTATTTCTATGGTTTGATATCAATATGTGTAAAAATTATTTTTTTTTTAAAAAACAACTTTTAATGTGATTCAACTTATTCGCGTTTTTTTGCACTTAAAGTGAATAAAGAAGGGAATAAAAATATTTAAAACAAACAAAGAATGGTATGCACAAATACCACATATTTCATGCTTAGTAGCCTGAATATAATGATCATGACATAAAATGATAGTGGTAGTTAAATGAAAAAAAAATAGTTGAATTTAATATCGTCCGATCATGATCATAAATTGCTTTGATTTAATTTTTTATATTAAGAGAATCCACCTTATTGGCTTCAGACTACAAAGAACGTATTAAATTAACACCTTTTCTAACAGTTTAACAAAAAAAAAAAAATGGGTTTACATTTGATTAAAAACAATTAATAACTTGTTTTGGTTAAATTAAATTAAATGCTTGGACGTAACAAGGCTTAAATTCCATGGAAGTGCCACGTCAAGTTCATTGAAGGTACCTGTGGCTTGCAGCGTTTCCTATTTTGATTATTTTTTCTCTTACCTAGAAATCGCCACAAGAGCTGTCTAGTTCACTCATAGCAAGATAATGAACAACTTTGCGTGGTGATTAGTGGTAATATCACAGCATGAAATGTAAAATTAAAAATGTTTAAGAAAAAAATGTTTTTTTGTGATCGGTTTGGAAATCAATTCTATCTGGAAGGATGAGTATTTAGACATCAACCCCAATGAACATTCGTATCGAGGCACAAACACAATAATATGGTTAACATGACAGGAAAAATGGACATTGAGAGTGTAAAGTTTCATAGCCGAAGGCGAGAATCGAACTGCTAACCTTAAGATTGATAGTCCAACAAGCTAACCATCGCATCATACAATTCTCAAACTCCGGATTTGACTAGTTCAAAGTAATCTTGGCTTTATAGAGTCGTTGAACTTGGTCATTATGGAGAAAAGCTTGATAAAAAACTGGTTTAGAGCTAAACGGTGTCCATTTCCCGTTTTGCCACTTACTTAAGGCTAGGTTAGGTTTTACGAGGGCACCACCGCAGTCTCAAAGAGTCCTATTGTGATCACCTCGATATACATCGAGGAACGCCCAAGGGTTGTAAACTACTAGGCTCACAACCTCATCTTTTCATTTTCATTCACTATTCCAATATTGTCTAGAAATTCATAAATTTTTGATGGCTAATATTCATCAATGTCAGGTGGGTTTAAGTAGTATTACTTAAGGGTTTCCTTTTGTGAATAAGTGCGTTACAGTCACACAGTAAATGCTCTGCAGTTTCTTGCTCCTCTAGACAGTATCTGCATATGTCATTATCTCTCATTTTAATTTTCTTTAGATGATATCTGAATTTACCATGTCCAGTAAATATTCCGATGGTCCACCTAATTTGCTCCTTAGTTAAGTTTAGTAGCTCATCTACTCGTTTAGGGTCAAAATGACGGATGAATTTTTTTGTTTGTCTAAGTCCTTCTGAGAAGTCATATTGTGCTAGGCATTCGTTTGATTTTTAGAAGTACACATGCGAAAAAACCTATGGTTTTCGAATAAAATAGCGGACTCGACCAAATAATCGACTAATCGAGATGAAGTCTCATTTAGCCTCCTATATTAGAACATAGAACTACATTAGAAGCGAAATTCATTAGTAAAAGAATATTCTGATTTTTGTCTGAATTTGTCATAGCCCAAATCTCTACATACCCTATTTTTAATGTAGAATTAAAGCAAGTGTCAACTCAAAAACTCAACAGCTGAAAATTTGTTTTATAAAGTTACAGGGACTAAAAAATCTCTGAACAGGTTGAAATTGAAATCGTCTTAAAAGCATCGAGTATCGTCTTTACCTTGAAATTTTCTTCTAATGGCAAAACCTCAAAAAATGTACGTTAGCTAAATTCGATAAATTATGCCCTATTTTAATGCGAGTCAAAATCTCATCTCAAATCAGACTAAGTTCAATGTAGGATGATTAAATGGCATTTGAGAAACTGTTCAGTATTACGTTTTTTCATATTAATTTTTTTTCTTAATTGTACATAATTACCGGCGCCGAACTACTACTTTTTGCTATGATATTATAAATGAACATTTTATGATTGAATTTTTTGTTCCTCTCTTTGTATGATCTTGTCATGATTAATATACGTCACTATACTTGACTTGAATACAAAGAGTAGACTGATAGCGAAATCGTTTAATTATTTTTTATTTATAAATTACAGATCATTTCATAAATGAGTGGATCATTAAATTGTACTTTTAACTTTAACCGTGTTGATCTTTCCTTTATAGAATTTTAATAGTTATTTAATGCCTTATTTTTTCAATAATTCAATTCTCTTTTTAATATTTGTTCACAGCATGGTGAGTGAGTGCATTATTGTGAAATGATAAGTGTTTAAATAACAGTAATATGTTGCAATTTGCAGTGATAATTATTCAATGTCATGATCACGGTAAATCATGAGCACACACACTTTGGTCAGAATTATCTTTGTGCTTGGGAATGCAGAAATGATTGATGTACATTTAACACATTTTGAATAATTATATGATGATAAGTGGACATTTATATCTGGATTTTATTACAATTTTTAAAATAAAAATTGCATAAATAAGTGATATAATTCATACGATTATGACGCCCATTTTGTCATTTTAATATAAAATTAATACAAAAAACTAGAAAATACAGAAAAAACTGCAATCTAATAAATTAAGATAAATTTAAAAGTATAAACAAATCAAGCGACATCCTTTTGAATATAAAATCTCTTCACAAAACTGTGTGTACTCCACAGATAAAAAAAAATAAAAAAAAAACTTGATATAATATTTTACATTTTATGCTAATTGAGCTGCTTTTTTGTATTCACAAATTACACTTCTTGTTTGTGAATAAAATATTTTACAATTACAATTAAAACCGGAATTTCATTCAAATATGAACTATTTATGACAAATTTTATTTATATTTTGACATTAATTACGAGAAAATAATTTAAATTTAAATACCAGGATTCTTTTCAATTCTTCATTTCATAAAAAAATAAATCTATATTTAAATTTAACTTGAATAAACAGAGAAAAAATAATCAAAATTCAATTAGAGCGTGAACTTGATCTTGGACGGTACATTTATAAATAGACGTTAAAAAAATTAAACATGTTTAAAACTGGTCTTGGACTGACAAATTAAGATTGATCGGTTTCTTATCATTCATTTTTTTTTTAATTGTTATTTTTTTTTTATAATCATTATTATTATTATTTAAATATTCAAAAGAGAGCATTTGACGTTGAATATTATAATTTTTTTTTTTCAATTAAGATCAGTCTCTAGCCATAAGCTATTTTTCGCGTCGCGACGTGTCTCGACTTCTATTTTAAAATAAAAATAGTTTAAGTGTGATTATAAATAATCTAAGAACAAAGCATAAAATTGTTAAAAACGCTTATAATGTTTTTGATTTTCAAGGTTAGATTTGCACACACCTGAACATAAAAAGTTAATTGTATCAAATAAAAAAAATTGTATCATATTTCAGGGTTCCCATGAATGGTCTAATATTATTATTATTTTTTTTTTTTAATATTAATTAATAATAAAAAAATGCAAATAATGAGGATGGTGGGAATATTAATTGAATTAAATTGAAAAAATTTTAAATCTTTGCTAAAATTTGGATTAATTTTTTTCTTTTAGATTACTGCAGATGGTGAATTAAGTGGTTGATTGTTGAAAGGAAGGATGAAATAATATAAATTAAACTTTATTCAAAAATCTGAGAAAAAAAACGAACAAAAATGAATTGCTGATTGTTTCAAAACATCAAACGACATCTCCGTTCCTAACTCTTGACCATCAAAACCAAGTTTGTAATCTACAAGACAATCATAAGCAGGAGCGGATTGAAAAATACTAACGGCCCTGGCATTCCGTTAAATTAACGCTAAACTTAACTTTTACAAGACGATCGACTGCGGCCTTTCTGGCATCTGCCAGATTTTCCGTATGGCCAATTCGCCAAAGCTCATAAGGCCAGTATCATTATATGGGTTAGAAACCCGGCCAACCGCCAAGAGCGATGAACAACTGCTACTTTCGTTCGATCACAAAGTACTGCGAACTATATGCGGACTGATAAACTAAAGGACTGAAAAACGGATGATGGAGACGTAGATATAACTTTGAACTGGAACGTGAATATGGAGAACCAAACATTGTCGTAATCGTAAAGGTGAACAGACCAAAATGGGATGGGCATTTCGTCGATTCGGATCTGAGGACGTTAAGAGTGCAAATTTCACAACAGATGGTGGAAGGTGATTAAGTGATTGGTTGTATTGCCAGCTATAGCCAGTCATTTAAAAATGCTGAAGAAGGGGTGCTGAAAAATATAAGGTCTTAATATCAAAGGATGCAGCTCATGGAATTTAAAGGGTCCATTAAAATTAGTGGGGTTGCTTAGAAGTAAGGACTTTGAAAGTTATTGAGGTCTGTAAAATTTGTGGAGTGGCTGAAAATTAGTAGGCTTGATGAAAATTTAACGGGTCCTTGAAAGTTAGTAAGGTGGATTAAATTTGGTTGAGTTTAGTGATGGTTTTGCCATACAAAGGGCAAATGCTAGAAAGGCCGTAGTCGATCGTCTTGTAAAAGTTAAGTTTAGCGTAAATTTTAAAGAAAATCAATCAGAATGCCAGGACCATTAATAATTTTCAGTTCGCTTCTGGTGGGGTCCCCAAAAATCAGGACAGTTAATGAAAATGAATAATTTTAGGTTTTAATTTTGAATTTCATTTTTTTAGAGCCAACCTGATTCGAAGAGCCGGATTTAGAAACTAAGGACAAGAATGATGAGACCCGCATTCTCAACTCAATTCAACCAATAAATTCAACTTCTGTTTTCATTAGGTTTTGCCATTGTTCGAGTTCATGATCAACTGGATGTCACTCTACTGAAATCTTAATTGTAGTGCAAAAACCAGTAAAACAACATGTGAAACAAATCAATTACATGAAGATAAATATTTTACAGAAAATCTGAGAAAATACCGGATTGATGTATTTTCTTAAAAATTGTCCTCAAAACGAGAACTTTTAGTCTCAAAGTCCAGTCTCCACGATTTATGATCCGTGCGTGCAGAAAAATAATAAACATTTATCAAAAAAAAAAAAAATAAACATTTATCATAGTTCTTATAAATACTTACAGCTATTGTTACTACTAATAAAAACATTAAATAACAATCAGTCCTTGCCATTTTGATTGATTTGTGGCAGCTTTATATTTTTATTATAATTAATAATTATAACGATATTTCAGTTCCAAGCAAATTTTTATACTCATAAATACTTTTGGATTTTTTTTTTGTATTTTCATGCAATTTTTCAATAACTTCTAAAAGTCCTTGTTCAATGCAATTCGTATAATAGTAATAATAATAATAATCAATTCTGATCATCTAATAAATTCACTTGAATAACCGTTTAAAATTCATAGCCCATATACACAATTACAATTATTATTATTTTATGATTATTTTTATTAAAGTTACTTAATTTGATCAGTTCATGGTGCAATGAACACACAACTCTTTATATCTTTAAGATATAACGATACAACAATGTTCCTTTTTTATATTTTTTTGTATTTTTTTTGTATTGCAAAAAGTTTGTGTATTTTTCTTTTTTATTATTTTTATTTTATTTTTAATAATGTTGCGTTGGTGCAATGTTAAAATGCATTTCATTCATGAATAAGTTACTTTTTATAATGAAAAGTTTAAAATTTATAATTAAAATGTTAAAAAAATGGACTCTTTTAATTATGATTTTCATGAACACTTTATTGCACAATTATGTTCTGTTGTCTTTTCACTGGTAGAAAAATTATGTTTAAAATATTAATTAAATATGCTTCTATTTTTTTAGAGTTCATCTTAAAAGTCACAATGAATATGTTTTGTAATTTAAACATATGATTTTAATTTTAATTTTTTTTTTTTAATGTTTTCACACTCACACCTTCGTTTTTTTTTTTAATTTTTTGTGTGCTTGGTCAGTAAATGAGTTCTATTTTAGTGTTTAAAAAATTTTTATTATTACCATTAATTTTGTTCACTTCGCATGATTCGTGTTGATACTAAACACACAATAATTGTAATAATAATAATAATAAAATGAATTAAAAATTAAATTAAATACGTCCAAGCAACAGCCTTGAAGGGTACATTTTTTATATTGATAATTTTTATTTTACAGTTTTAATTTAAACATTCAAGTGTTATTTTGTTTGTATTTTAAATGATTATTAATTTTTTTTTTGTATTATTTTAATATTAAATATAGAGCACTTTTTTTAAATCAATTTTGGATAAATATGGGTCAGTTTGTTTTCTTTAAATGTACACACAAAAATCCGATTGACCATTAAATACAAGACAACTTTATTGTATTTATTTGAAGAATTTTATCTTTGAGAAAATTTTAAACAACTTGTTCAATTAATTTGATATTTATTTGTAACTGTCAGCTATTTGATGCGGTTCACTTCACTTTATAATATAATTTTAATGTTGAATTTGAATAATTTTATTCGTCTATCAAATTATCACATTTGGTGGGGTATTCACACAGACATTGATGCAGATTGAAAAAATAAAAAAGGAACAAAAGATATAAATTTTTCCTTTTTATATTTGAATAGAATTTTTTAATAAGAAATAAAAAAATTATTTTTATTATAATTTAAAGCAGTGGTCTGCTGTCGTGTGTAGAATAGTCTACGGTCTATGGTGCACTGAATTGTAGATTTTTCATATGTTCTTAAAGTCTTTTTTAACAAGACGGTGTGTGTATAATTCGCATATCTTATACTTGTTCCCTGTTTTATATGTACACTTAACATTTTATTACTGTTTTCAGTATAGTCACAGCATTTTAGTAGTTTTAATAATAAGTATAAGAAGAAAAAAAAAATAAATAAACAAGAAAATGTTGTGTATGCATATGCTCCATTATTTTACTTGTCTAGCGTCACTCGTCGTTGAAGCATTCATACCTGATCCAAACATATGTCTTATTATTATTATTATTTTTATAGAATATTATCATATATATGCATTGCACACACACACAACACTCATACTCACATAAAAGTTATATTAAATTAAATTATACATACATTTAATATACAAAAAAAGGTGTATATGCGTTTGATCTGGTCATTATAAAATGTATACATACAATCATGAGCAACAAAATGTAATAATATGTAAGAAAATAATAATTATAATATTGAATTGGCGTTAACAATAATAATATTAATTATGTGTGTGGACACAAGAAATAATATCAGGTTAGGTATTTTTATGTGTATTTTTATTTTATTTTAGTTTTCGCATTGTGGTTGAATTATTTGGATGGGCTTTGGTTGTATATGATATGGATAAATTTTTGTACGTATACATATTTTATGTATCTGGACATCAAAAAGATGCAATTTTATTGTTATTAGGTAGGGTCATTTAGTTTGACAAACAAGGAAAATCAATTTTAATTTTAGAATCGTCAATTTTTGAAAAGGAAGTTATTTTTATAGCAAGTCAAATTAAAAAATGTCATTTTCAAGTCAAGTAAGAGAGTTTTTATAGCAGATCAAAATCGGAACTGTCATTTGTAAGTCAAGTAAAAGAGTTTTTTTGGAAATCAAATTCAGAAATTTCAGTTTTGAGTAAAGTAATAATTTTTATATCAAATCAGAATCAGAATTGTCATTTTTGAGTGAAGGAAAAGAGTTTTTATTGCAAATCAAAATCGGTAATGTCATTTTTGAGTTAAGTAAAAGAGCTTTTATAGCAAATCAACATGTGAACTGTCATTTATGGGTCAATTAAAAGAGTTTTAATAGCAAATAAAATTCAGAAATGTCATTTTTGAGTCAAGTAAAACATTTTTTATGGCAAATTAGGCACTGAATAAATAAATAAAATAAAAATAAATAAATCTAAATCAGAAATGGGTCAAGTAAAAGAGTTTTTATAAAAAATCAAAATCGGAACTGTCATTTTTGAGTAAAGAAAAAGAGTTTTTATAGCAAATCAAATTCAGAAATGTCATTTTCCAGTTTTGTTAAATAAATTTTATGGCTCCAAATGTCATTTCAAGTCAAGAAAAATAATTTTTATAGCAAACCTTAGTAGTAAATTCTACAAACTAACAATGTATGCATTTTAAACTGAAATTTTTTCAATTGCTTCAATAATCCTTCGTTTATTTGATTACTTACTTTAAATAAAAATAAAATAATAAAAACATATCCATTATGTCTTTCCCAATCTAAATTGTCTTTTAACACAAATGCACATACTTCTGCATTTTAATATCAACTGAAATGAACTCGTTACTATAAAAGTAATCTGTTTCAGGTCTGTGAAAAACTTGTTACATTTACATTTATTTTGCAACGTCATTCATTCCTGAGAGTTCCGTTTTTTACAACTTTGTAAAATTCCTTTCATATGCGTAATAAGAACAAGTTGACGACATGTGTGACTGACCTGGAAATTTGTTTTGTGGTGAATTGAAGATTTTTACATTACACATTTATTTCTTTTGAATTTGAGTTGATTCAAACAATTATGATTATTTTTTAAATGAAACTTAAATTCAAAATCAAATTCATAGAATTAATTATTTCCACTTGAAAATATCTGCAAGTTTTCATTGAAATTTCAAACACATGCACACACATTTAATACATCCCTCATTAAATTACTGCACATAATCTAACGCATTTAGGTACATGGATGACGACAGAAGTATTTAACATTGAATCACCTGCTTGCTGCGTGAATTTTGTATTTTCAATATGAAAACATGTGTGTTTTATCAATAATATGCCAATGTTTTCAATTATTTCCATGACACTGAATATGAGGTTACTTTTGAGGCTTACATGCCTTTGACATGTGATAACACGAGAGATTTAAATTTTTATACAATCAATCACAAAACAATTTAAATTTTAATTGATTTAATTCATGTTTTTTTCTCTGCTAACTCACAATACAATTACAAAATGTTGATCAACAGAGACTAATAAAGACAAATGATTATGTAAATCAAATACACAGTTTATGACAAGACGGATATATAAAATTTTTCTTTGTAATTCAACTCACATTGCTAAATGCGTTACTGTGACAACTTATTGTAATAATTTTCTAACTCACACAAAATGCAAGGTCAATGTCAAGTTCTAACAAATTGCTACAAGACACTTGAAAGTAATAGTTTTACTTGTAACAATAACAAAAATAATAATAAATTTGTTGCAAGATAAAATGTTTTGTTATTAATAATCATGATTGTGTGACTTCACACTCAAGTCCAGACAAATTTTTCTCTATTCCTGTAAGTGTGTGTGTGTGTGTGCGTGTGCACATACATGAAAAACAAAATACAAGGGATATTCAAAGAAAAAATTTTTTTTTTTTTATAAAAGTGAAAGGATTTGTGGGTGTCTCGTGTCTAACATTTTTTTTTCTCATTCAACTTTTATAGAAAATTCAGTAAATTATAATGAAAGAAAAATTTAGTCATTTAAACGAGTCATATTAGGAGTGTCACTGCTATTATATAAAAGATATAATTAAATTTAAATGAATGGATAATCTGTAAGAATAAATAAATAATTTATTGATTTGGATTAAATGTTACATGATAAGTCGATTCTCGAGAGGTTCTAGAAGTGTCTGGATGAGATAATGTAATTTTTTATTGTTAATGAAAATGAAAAATAATGTTAAAAGGCGTGGTTTGATTAATGCAGTTTATTGCATTTTAATTCAGGTTTCATATAAAACAGAATTTGAAATTATTAAAAAATGTATAAGGATTTCAACCGATATTTGTTGCGCAATCTTTTGTGAATTGAATTAGCTTGAGGGCCATCTATGTATTAAGAGCAATACAAAGAATATCTATGAAGATACAAGTAACTTGTACAATTTTCTTGTTCAATGTATAAAGATGAAATTAAAACATATTAGAAAAAATCAGGCGCTTGATGTTAAGCTTAATAAGCACAAGAATTTGTAAATTGTCATTTTTAACCTCTTAATTTATCAAATACCGACTTGGTCTGTTCAGCAAAATTGCAGCTTGAAATATTCTCTATAACTTTGCTTCAGATCACTTTTACCTAAAACTTATAAAAAAATGATGATAGACACACAATGACAAAGGTCATTCAAATAGGACTTACTTTTGAATTTGCGAAAGTAGATTGCCCTGTCGAAAGTAAACTCCTGAATTTCAGGAGCTATAAAAAATTTTTTTATAAAATTTATAAAGTAGAAATTAAACAAAATTTAAATCAATTGATTTATTAATTAATTAATTTATGGAAATAAAAAATCTAAAATTCTCAAAATTTTCAAAAAAGTCAAAATTTTCAAAAAAGTCAAACAGCTCAAAATTTTCAAAAAAGTCAAGAAACTCTAAATTTTCAAAAAACTCAAAATTTTCAAACAACTCAAAATTTTCCAAAAAAATCAAAAAAATTCAAAAAGTTCGAAAATAATAATAATAATTAATTTATATTTTTGAAAAATCATACTCTCACATCGATCAAAATTTTCCAGTGGGAATTCGATATCATGAGAAAATAATTTTTAAGATTTTTTTAATTTTCTTGTCTTTTTGAACTTTTTGAATTTTTTAAGTTTTTGACTTTTTTGAAAATTTTAAATTTTTGACTTTAAAATTCAGAAGTTAACTTCCGACTGGTAAATCATGAGCTTGTGGTACGTCACTATGCTACAACTCAGAAAAAGCCCTACAATATGTGGGTCTCTATGATGAATTTGTATTCTGTGAATTATCGTTCCAAATAATTTTCTCTCCTATGAAGTTAAATGGAATTTTTCGCAAGTCATGTTTTTTTTTCTATAAGTATCAGGTAGTTCTCAATGAAATCTCTTGAAAAAAGTATCAAACATGAAGAAAAAAAAATAACATTTATATTTTCAAAAAGGATCACAGAGAAAGGGTAATCATTGAAAATGTTTTTTAAGGATAATCCGATTGTTTTAAAATCGTTGACCAAATATTATTTCAGTAATCTAGAAAACAGGTTGCAATGAAAATATTTACTTAAAACAACATTGTTGTTCTATTTAATTTATGCTCCTTTTTTATATTTAAAGAAGAAAAAAACGAAATAATTATGTTTTTTCATGATTTCTCATAATTTTAAGTGAGTAAACCAAATCACAGCCATTCACTGTTAAATTTCTCCATTTTTACTAATCCACACCCATTTTAATAAATAAATATTACACACACATGCTTTAACGAACAAATAAGGGTTCATCATTTCACACCATATTGACATTAAATAAATTCAATTATCTAAGATTTTTTTTCATCGTCGTGCTAAATCATAAATCACAGTCATTTTGTTGTATGAAATCATGAAGACATATTCCAGTTTTGAATTTGACTTTTTTTTGCGTGTCAAAATTCCTTTTGTTCCAGTCATTTTGTTCCACAGTATAAATTTTATGAATGAATATCAAGAAATAATTTTACCTGCTAAATTTCAAACCATAATCAAAATGCTATGAATGAAAAACAAATTTTTGAAGAGAGAATCGAGGTATTGAGAATTAAGGGCCGACAAAATATTTTACGAAAATAACTTTCTGGAATTTCCTATTTTTTTTCATTTTATGGTTCAGTGTCTCCACTCATAAAAAATAAAAAGGGAAATGACGTGAAAAGTCAACAGACAAATATTTTACCTTAAATTTAACCAGAATTGTGCTAAAAATTAGAATCGGACTTTCCCCGAGGAAATACTTAAATTTTGTGTGTGTGTTATTTCAGGATCAAATCAAAACCAGTTTAAAAATGTTGACTAGATGACTAAACAATCAATGTAATAAAATTTTATGTATGATCGTTAGCATATCATCAGATAATTTTTAATATTCAATTATATTCAATTTATAATGAAATTTAATCTTGAAATGTGAGTTAGAATGTTTTGTTGAATATCACGCACCCTATTAATTCAATTTTAGTTTCTCTTTATATTGCAATAAAAAGTAGTTTTTTATGATGAAATGAAAATAACTTTTCAACTTATTTATTGATGTAGAAAATAAAAAAAAAGTTCTTTAATTTTAGGCTGTTCCAATTCTGATAGGTTTCGAATGTCTCGTGAGCTGAATTGGGCATTTTTGAAAAATTCGGGTTAAAGCTATCGGTCTGAATGTAAAATCTTCATTAGTGAGAGGTATTTCTTCAGATATTATAAGTAGATTTTGTTCAATTAACATTTAATCGCTGTTTTTTTCTGTAATTTTACTTTAAATTTACACATCCTCATCAATCTCAATCCATTTCATTAACTTTGATCATCAAACCACCTCGTTTTTTTCATTTTTTCTCTGTATTCAAATTTAAGTCCATATCTTATTTCGTATAATTCACCCCAATACATAGTTTTAATTTTATTTTAGCAACACACAAATTTCCACTACAATAGATTACAAAAGGATGAACTTTTAAAAATCAAATCCTAACAAAACATACCGTCATTATTGTTATTATTTTACCCATCATCAACAGAAAGACAGTAGTTTCATTTTAAAAAAATAAAAATACGCGCTAAAAAAATTGCTCATCCATCATATAAATATAAAAATACTTAAAATTTAATACCAAAAGCATTTTATATATCGCACTCGAATATATTGACTGCTTTACATTGTTTGTACACCTGGAATTTGGTATTAAATAGTCATTGTAAGTTGACTATTAACAGCAGATAAAATTGTCTATGTAACTTTTTGTTTTGAATTGTAAATGTCTGCTTTGATTTTTTTTAAATTTTACAATGACGTATTAAATTATGGGTGAAAATTGTTGTCTCTGTGAATTTTATCCATGATTATGAGAGGAATTTTTATTTAAAATGCGATGATTTGCTTATCACATTCCATTCCATAGTTACAAAGATCAATTCTAGTAACAGACAAAAATATTTCAACTTAAATGTGTCTTTTAAAGTCTTGTATGGCTCATGATGACTTTTCATAATCGTTCTGGCCTGAAAATGATGCCACAATGCCTCGGATGACAGTTTTAGAGCTGAATTCCAATAATGGTGGCTTCCCGTATGCTCTAAGATCCTTGGACTCTGATATCAAAGCTTGCAAAAAGCCCAACAAAATAAGCTGTGGTGAGTCATTTTCATCATCACAATTTCAAATTAATCTCAATTTCGTTATACTTTCAATTTAAAAGGAACAAAATTCATGAACAGCACACCAAAATGCCACAAATTTTCACAGTAAATAAATCTTTTAAATCCCATTAACCTATTTATTTCCCTTAAAAATTACATTTAATAAAGCGTTTATGCGGAAAATTCCCCCAGTTGCTCATGAATTTTCATTGATATATCAAAAAATTACTTAAAATGCGTTAACATGAATTGAAAATTTGTCGTAAAATATTATTATAATGAAATTTTTCCTAAATACGATCAAATATCATCATGTTCTTTTTCAAAAAAGGTATTACGATGATGAGCATAAAAATAATACGAATAAGAACATGATGATGCTAATATGCGGTTTTAAATTACCTTTCTCTCAATATTTATATATATTTTATTTTTATTTTTTAAACGAGGGGGAGTGGAAAAAATAAATTAAAAGAAAATATAGTTGTTGTTCACTTTTATCATCAGATCTAATTTTTGAATTGTTATTATTATTATTATTATTTGTAAAACAAAATCATTTTCTTCTAAGCAGGATGTGACGATTTTGTGCTTTTCAATGAATAAAAGAAGATTTACATGAATGACTTCTTACAAATTATTCATGAAAGAAAGGTGTATTTTACTTCTACTTTTAAAACAATAGAAATACAGATTAACCACAAATTACTAAGAGAGTAACACACAAAAAAAACATAAGAAATACTTTGAAAAGAAACAAGAACAAGTCAAATTGAATTTAATTATTTTCATAAATAAATCATTTTATTTTTTTGTAAAGCAAAAAGAGACACACAGAGATAAACCTTAAGATGTTTTTAAGAGAGTTTAAATTTTATTTCAAAATATTGTGTTCCTTTTGCATTATTTATGATGATGATTAAAGTAAATTCAGGTTAAAATTCAAGATACTTGTCTATTGTTTGTCACAGCAGGTATTTGCATGTTACCTATTCATTGATAAGACAACTAAACGGAGAACGGATTATCATTAGTATTATACCGGATTAAATATTCAAATAAAAAAGTAACTGGAAGATATTTGCATTTAATTTACATGGATGTTAAGTTTTCGATTTACATCGTCCTCAAGCTCTACATAAGACTTTGCATTTTTAAATGATTCAAATTAAATTAATTTGATTTATATTTGAATATTAAATAATGGTGATACGCATCACAAGTATATTTAAATGATCATAATAATAACGATAAATATTACCAACCCCTCTTATAAATAAAAAAAAAATTATTTGATATGTTTTTCATACAAATAAAACAAATTGTTTTAGGGTAAATGATCAATTTATGGAATAGAAATATGTGTAATTTTATCCGTATAATGCTGGTCTAATAAGCGTTTTGTTAATTTTTTTTTGATAATATTAACAAATTTCAGTATGGGTAGCAAACTATCACCACTTCTCGCAAATTTGTTTATATGCGATTTGGAAGAGAAGATGAAAAAAGACCCCAATTTTCCATCAATCTGGCACAGGTATGTAGTGACGCATTTTGTATCATTAATTCTAGGCAGCTCAACAATTTCCTTCAATTCTTGAATGCCCAACACTCGGCAATCGCCTTCACAGTAGAGAAAGACGAAGACAACAGACGATGGCAAATTAGAGTTTTCGATTGATCGCAAAACAACACACACCGACCGTTACATCACTATCGACTCACATCACCATTAATCACACATAAAAGCTGCGTTTCATTCAATAGTCTACAGATTATTAAAAATTCCCATGAATGACTGAGATTTTAATGACGAAAAGAACTACATTTACAACGTCGCTAGAATAAATGGATATGACAAACACTTCATCAACAAGATATTCAAAAGACAGACTCAACTACATCATACTAGTAGACGAACAACTTTAATAACCGCTAGAGAGCCACAAAAAGTCATTGGTCTCCCCTCCTTCCCTAAATTGTCCAACTCTCTTTCATCAATCTTGAGGAAATAAAAGATCAAGATTGTCACACGCAACACCAATACACTAAGACACAAATTATGCAACTACAAAGATCCACTACCACCACTCACTACCGCTGGTATCTACGAATATCGTGCAAAGACTGCAATTTGGTTAATGTTGGCAAAGCAGACGGGCTATTTCAGATCGGTTTAAAGAACACAAAAGTTTCACTGAACATGATCATATGGAAAAAAGTAACGTAACAGAAAATATGTTGCTCGAACAACATGAAATCGATATCAATGCTTCACGCCTGGGTTCTCTTTTCATGAAACACTCATCATCGCCCCCTACGAATAGGGAGCCAGCCCCCATCACGTTTTATCTCTTTACACTTGCTATTTTTATTCTCAATTTAAACCTTTACCCTATTTCGAACGTGTAGGAGGTACATGTAATTATTTTCTATATAAACTACTTGACATTTATTTGTGTTTATTTGAAATATAAAACATTTCATGAATAGAGGTGACTTGATATATGTACTCTCTATTACACTACACACATCAAGCATATAATAAAAATAGGATAAATGATGCTTTTCAACAAAAGAGTAAACATATTATGCATAGAAAACAACAACCCCAATATATATGTGTTTAATGTGGCTGAGAATATTTTCACGTGTTTCAATCTTTTAAATTCATTGCTCTATTTTTGCCTTCTTCACGTTATCGTTGCTGTCAGTATTTATCGTAGATGTATTTTAGCGGAAAATCACATAAATTTGTATCTAATATATAGAGAAAAACACATTTAAATTCAAGAGATACCGAGAAAGGTTATTTGTCAGATAAAATGATTTCGTTGACATTAAAATGTATTCAGTGTTAAATGGGGGGGATCATTGTCATCATATCATTTAAGATGATACACAACGTGAATGATGAGAACTAGCCCATATTTACTTTATATGTTTTTGTAATGATATCACTGTGTTGTTGTTGATGCTTTGCCAATGTTTTATGATGCGTAAGTGTATACAACAATAATCTAAGTTTTATGTGATATCCCTATAGTGATATATTTTGTAATGTCACTATACCACCAAAAAATAGTCAGCGTGTATTCTAACTATTAATCACCTTTTCACGTAAATATCTTTTGGTTTTTTGGTCCATATAATATAAATTCATATGTTTATGATGGGGACATGACATATGTTTTTTGTGACCACCAAACAACACGACATCATTGTGTTAGTATGTTTGGGATTTTAAATAGAAATGAATAAATGAAAATTAGTCACAAAAATTATTTTTCTGTAATTCATCAACTGAGAGAAATAACATAACATATTGTTAGTACTTTAATTTTTCCCACGAATAAACACTACACACAAAAATGTACACTTTTAAGGTAATCACAAAATAAAACACACATATAACAAGTAAAATTTTAATGTGCGAGTGAATAAGTGTAGCGGAAGGTAACTAATTTGATGATATTTTGCATGTGTTTCTCCCGCGTTGTTCTAACATGTTTTATATGTTTTTTTTTTCATTCAAGCATCATCATATTATTATGTAAAATGTGATAATTCATTGTGATAATCCGATGAAAAGTATAAAATGAATGTTTTTCAAAAATGTTTTCTGTTTAATGTCAATGAAATGTCCTTTGGGCAAAATATCAATTTTAATGTACAAATACTGCATTACGATGGTGACAAGTGACAATATTATTATATTATTGTTATTATATCGTTATTTGTCCTCATGTTACGTTAAGGGTGATTTGATATTAATGTGTTATTATTATTGATTAAAGTATTTTCAAATATTATTTTTCTATGGATTAAGTAAAATCATTCAATCAAGAGAAATAGATTAGGTGACATATGAAAAATTAATTTGACAGCTTCAATTGAATGAAGAACCTCATCAAAACTTTAAATTGAAAAAAATCTGCGTGTAGGGTACTCAATTTGAGCTAGAGGGCAAGTGAACGTGGTGGCTGATTGAAGGTGAAGGATAACTGGATAGCTGATAGAATGAAGCTTTAATAGTCATACCAGGAGCTTTTATAGTCCGGTGTTCGAGGTATTCGACTATTATTTACTTTATTTTATTTATTTATTTATTTTTTTCTCTTCATAAGGCTTGTCAGTGACACTAGGTCCTTGAAGGCATGTCTTTCATCTTCATGAAACTTAAATCTATTAATCTATATAATGCAAATTATTTTGATAATGCTGCACTTTATCGGCTTATCCTAAAGACATCAACTTTTTGCTGCGTACAAATAGTGGAGTATCTTGCTACGGTGCGGTAGTATCAAATTTTTCTGCTCCATACAGATTGGTACAAGCTTGAGATCAAGTGCCATGGTGTGTTGTTATACTTTTTATCGCACTACATAATCCAATGCAGGGGACAGCAACAGTAAATAGTACTGATGATTGTCCGCTCTGAGTATCGAACCCAAGCCATCCAATGAACCGCATTGTCGTTGGTCTGAATTCGAATTAAATAATTACTCTAGCTCGATTAGGATGCGACTGTCTTTGAATGACAGTGAAAAAGTTAAGGCTCTCCCTTAGGTATAGGCTAATGGTTTGGCGTTTACTTTCGAGACCTTAGTGGAAGTAATATGATAGTAATAATAGTTACGCCATGGATTCTTGTAGACCATATCCTAATAGGAATTTTAGAATTTGATAAGTATCGTGAGAATTCATCTTCTTTGTTTCACATCAATATTCGATTCAATTGATAATTTAAATATTGCGTGCATATTTCATCCTCCACCAACCTGTTAATAAATTTAAAATTACCATATATCATATTGAAACATGATGAGAAATATTCAAAAATACCCTTTTTCAATTCTATTCATTCATAATTTTACATCACGACATCCTTCCGATCTGCATATCAAAAAAAAAAACATTTCAATACACATCTGTAAAAATTTCCATCATTCCACCCTCTCATTAGATTTTAGATGTCCAGTGAAAAGCAATTATCAAACAAAATATATTGATATCATCCTTTCTATTTAAATGATAGTAAAAAAAAATTCATGTTGGAATCGCATTTAAATTTAAAACAATCAAACCATATGGTATTAATTCACATCATATCTCATAACATCAAAATGTATTGCACCCTCAATTTTTATCTAACTCAGTCATGTTGCATTTAAATGTGTGTATTCATATTGCAATAAATGATGTGTTGTGACATTAATATGTGAATTAAAAATGTATCGGAATCTCACAACTTCATTTCATTAATTTGAATATATAAAAATATAATAATTTATATGAACTGTGTTGAAATCAATGGAAAATAACAGATGGAACGAGCAGGTACATGATGATGATGATGACGATGATGATGGTGAAATGAAATAAAATTGCGATGCGTGGGAAAATGATCCCTCGAACCACCCTCTGATATGTGTTTGAATCATTTTCTATTGTTTAATTGGGATCTTAAAATACGAGTTGAAACAAAAAAAAAATTATTGTGTATCAAATTCATATCAAATTCAATTGATTTACCTGTGATCCTCATTATTATTCTACTTGTTCACATTAAAATTACAAAAAAAAAATGAAATAAAAATACGTAATAATAAAAATTCAATGAAAAGACTTTGAAAAAGGATATGACGTTCAAGAGGCACATAAGGTAAAAATACATTGAATTAAAATGAAGAAAAAAAAACTAGAACAACCACACCTTCTTTATTTCGCGAAATTTGATACCTTCTATTCACCTTTTCTCTCTTTTTCTTCTTCAAAACTAATTGTTTGTATATAAATCTTTTTTTTCATTTTATTTTAATATACACGAACATTACGCACATTTCATGACAAAGGAAAGACAGATATTTTACTGTGCATAAAGCAAAAAGCTGAAAAGAACAGTCATTTCAATGCAATTTGAAACGAATCAACAGGATGAATCAATTTATGAAGCAAGGAACAAAAAAATTACATATAAAATGTCTTAACTTTTATGAAAAATCATAAGTATATTCACATATATGTCAGTATGGTGATGATTATCTTCTTAGATTACAAATCTAAGAAATTGATCAGCACAAAGCAACACAAAAATATTAAAAGCACATGTTTTTTTTGTGTGTAAAATTTTGAATATAAAAATTTAATTCAATAGAAATGGAAAAAAGTTCTTCATTTTCAAATGAATTTTTTTTTTATTTGGACACTTAATTTTTTTTGTTAAGAAATTTCATTAAAGTAATAAGAGAAATATTGGTGCTAGACATTTTGGAACTATTCAAAATATGAATTGCTTGGCTAAGAAAAAAATGGTATCGTCCATTTACAACGCCTCAATATTTTCTTTAATGGGTTTTAACGAAAATCAGGGGGTAGTCAGGTCGCACCAAATTCACCGTCTAAGTGCCCAAACCACCAAAAGCCAAATTCGCCAAACAGCATATTCGCCAAATATCAAATTTACCAAACAGCATATTCGCCAATTGCCAAATGTCAAATGCGCCAATTGCTAAATTTGCCAAATGCGCCAAATGCCAAATTCAACAGATGCCAAATTCACCAAATACGCCAAAAATTCCAAACGCCAAACGCTAATTGCGATAAATTTGCCTAATGTCAAAAGCGCCAAATGCCAATTGCACCAAATTTGCCAAAAGCCTCAACTTAACCCATTAACCGCCGCTGGTCGATTTTTCGACCAGTAACTTTGGAGCTGGATTTCTCCTAGAAGTTCTAATATTTTCTTCAAATTTTCAAATAAAAGATGTCGGGCCAGTTATTTTTATTTTTTCGATTATTATAAGAAAATTATTAGCAGAAATAAGATGGAAAGTCATGTAATTTTTTCCTCTTCGTACAAGAATCCTGTACGCATTTCTGTGAGAATATACGAAACTTTCAAACGGCTCTCCTGTAAAATTTTCGTATGAAACTCAAAATTTTCATCGAAACGAAAAGTGATAAACTCAATATTTCTAGGAAAGGCGGTTAATGGGTTAAACAAAAACTGGGATTCATTGAATTGCATTAGCTCAGGTAAAGTGTTGGAAGGACCCCAGCGCGGTCTCAATGTGTCCTATTGTGATTAATTGACTTTCTTTTAAGTCCACAATCAAAACTATTATTATTATGGAATTATGAATGAAAAACGCCATCATTTGATGACATAACTCACAAAATATACTGAAATGAGAACATAAATGGAACAAAATCAATGAATGAGTGGGAGAAATTGTAAAATAAAAGACGTATTGGGTGTTATCTTGATGCAATAAGAACCTTTTCCTTTCCTTTTGTTCAGTATTTCTTTTTTTATTATCATCATAATATTTTATTAATGAAGAGGATCCAAGAGAAATGACATGAACAATATTTCACACGAACATTTTTTTTTGACATACTTGCATATGAGAGATCAAGGTTGCTGATAAGATGGTTAGATGACAGGATGATCAACAGTGAAAATAAAAAGGACCTTGATCGTATTTCTATTGTAAAAGCAAATGGAAAAAAAATTGAGTTTCGTATAATTTTGGGGTCATTTCAATGAAATGTGTTTAATATTGATAAAGAAATTGTCATTTTTAACCCTAATTTTCATCACCCTTTCAAAATAATCATAATTACGATGAATCACATACAAAACTAGAGTACCAAAAGGAATCAAATAGTTATATTTATATGAAAAACAATCCAAAAACATCATATATGATGATGAGAAGGCAATAATTTTGCAAATAAAATTCAAGTGTGTCACATTGTGTATCTATGAAATTTGTCGTACAAAATAATAACAATAATTCCGTTAAGTGGCTTGTCAAACATATTGGGACCAACACCTACCCTCTTCGTATTTCCACACACACACAAAAAAATAAAATTATTTTGTCGTATTTTGTCCTCGATTAAAGTATGAATGAGCATAGACATACTAATTTAACTACCCTTTTTCACTTCATTTTACGTACAGAGTAAAGTCAATATACTGTGTATTGTGTGATGGTACAAAGCATCCGTATAAACATCCGTACATACAAATTTTCATTCATTTTAACATTTAAAATACAAATTGAACATAAATCAAATGAGAGAGATAGCATCATGGTCTGTGGTACATTCTTCCCTTGATGAAGATGATGATTTTTCCTTTCATGCACTGTGTGTGTGTGTATACAGTGTGTGTGTACAGTGCGTATGTATGTACGTAAATGTGTACTTTGTTTCATAGAGACTCCACCCCAAAATTTATGAATATTTGAAAAGATCCCTATTTCTCAACATTAAACCAATCGGCGTTCGACTTTTTACCATCATTAAACAAGGATTATAACATCACATTTGAAGAGCAAAAAGTTTATAACTTTCGGGTGCCGTTTGAAAACTTTTTAAAGTTAAACAAGCCTTCATTGAGAAATCATCTCTGTGCTCTCCGGTCACGAAATTATTATTATTATTATTAATTTACATATAAAATATTTATACACACATAAATACAAAAGTGTATTGAGAGTGGCTTAGTTAATTAGAAATCAAAAAGTTGACAAGTGAATTGAATCAAATATTCAAATAAAATCATGATTTTTTAATTAAATCGAATAATTACATCAAAATATTAGAAAATATTAGAAAAAAAAAACAATTAAATATTGAAATTAAATTAAACATTTTTAAAGAAATTAATTCAAAGTAAAATTTAATCGAATGATAATCAAAATGCAATCCCCAGTCAGTTCACCTGAATTAATGGATCCACGTTACAGTCATCTGCGGATACCAGCCTCGTCAAGTAAGTTTTGATATAAAATTGCCTTTTTCATATATTTTTTAATTTAAATCCGTGACATTTATTTTCGCTTGTAATGAATTGCAGTCATTTGACGAATTCAACTCGACTGATTTTCAAAAAAAAACTTGATTCGGGCCTCTAACACAATTTTTTGAAAATTTTCAATTAAAAATCAACATTTCAGTTAAATTTCATAATTAAAATGAGCTGTAAATTTCATGGAATTGATCAATGATCATTCACCCTAATTTTTAATGAATTTTCCAATTTTTTTTCTGATCTTGCAAAAAAAAGTTTTGCATTTCAACAAAAATCATCAATTTCAGTTATCATAGATCACATTCAAGTCCAAAAGATGAAATTTTACAGATAAAATTCTGTTATTCGATACTTTTTATTTAAAACCTGGATTTAAAATTCTCTTTAGTTTGATATGAAATGAGATCCAATTTCCTGGATTTTTGTTCTCTGGATTAGTTAAGTCATTAATGAAATTTTTTTACATTTATATTTAACTTCAAAAATAATTGACTTTCATTTCATTTGAAACGTAACTGAGACGATTTTGAACAGTAGCAAATTCACAGATGACTAATTTTTACCTTTAAAATGCAACAGAAATGTTTCAATGTTTATTTTATGAATGAAATTTGGAAATGGATTCGTGTCAGGTCAAGTTTCATTCATAAATTCAGATTTTGTTTAATTTATTCATGGTTTTTATGACTGTAATAATAATAATAATAATTTTTTGACGCCAACACTCATTTCAATAACAAAAGGGCAAAAGTTCAAAATTAAAATTAAAGTAAAAAATATTTTCATTCATAAAAACTTTTACGTGCATCATGATTCATATAATGTCAGTTTATTGTTTTGCTGTTCAATGAATGAAAAGAAGAAGAAGAAAATTTGTACTGTAACATAAACAAAAAACACACTCATTGAGATGGTCATAAAATTTGACCTGTTGCAATGTTATCTGGACAAATTAATGAATGAATTTTTTTTGGGAAAAACCAGGATATTGAGTCAATGATACTAAAAGTACAGGAAAAAGATCGTAAAATAATGGAGTTTTTGCCCCGAGTTAAGAATGTGAACAAAAAAAAATTCATTCATAAAATATTGAGAGTTTTTTGAGTGTTTTTATAGGGCAAAATGTCACGGGCGATAAAATATTTTTATTTTTAAATTAAAAAAATTGCAGAAATGCATTTCATTGTGCGAATCATGAAAATTTGTTAACTAATTTTATTTTTGATAGTCCATTTAACATAAACAAGACATTAAAAATAAAAAATTCATTGTAATGGATCAATACAAGGATAATCTTTTTAGAAATACCTTCTTAAATTCCCTTTTTTTTGTGTAAAAAATACAAATAACATGAAGCCGCCTCACATATTCTTAATAATTTTTTGCTTTTATTTAGTCTAGTTTTGCAATTTCATCGTTTACATTAAATGTCAAATTTACTCAAAATATTATTTGAACAAATATTATTGAATGCCTTGCGGTCAATTTTTACCAAACAATGTTTTTTATTTAAAAAGAAGAAATTACAAAGAAAAAATATGTTTTATTTTTTTTTTGACATTTCTTATGCTCTAGTTTTGATTGAATTGAATTTTTGCTTGGAATTCTATTGAAGGATTACTGCAAAATAATTTGAAGCAGAAATTTTCGGAAAAAAATGTCATCACAATGAAATTGATGTGACTTAAAGAAGATATCATTAAAAAATATTTAAAAAAAAAGATTCTCACATTTTTTTAATTTCAATGCACATTGAAAATGAGAAGTTAAAATAAAAACAGTCAAAAGACGTTTCCGGTAGCAGATTTCCTTTTGTTATGACATCCTTTGAAATGTTAAAAGGCAATCATTTTCTTACAATTTACATGCATAAAAATGAGCATTCTATCAAAATTATATGTTAATTTAAATGGGCGGTGTTGATTTCGGGTTTGACTGCATTATATTAAATATTTTTATTATTTTACTTTGTTTAACGAAAAAGGGGAATATTGAACTAAATTTCTTATTTTTATTTTCATTTTAGGTCGTATATTGTATGATGTTCCTTGTAAGGTGTGTCGTGATCACAGTTCTGGCAAACATTATGGAATTTATGCATGTGATGGTTGTGCTGGCTTCTTCAAACGATCAATTCGTCGTAATCGTCAATATGTGTGCAAGGCAAAATCAGAAGGTCACTGCGTGGTAGACAAGACACATAGGAATCAGTGTCGAGCATGTCGTTTAAAGAAGTGTTTCGATGTTGGTATGAATAAAGATGCAGTGCAACATGAACGTGGTCCACGCAATTCAACCCTAAGAAAACAAATGGCAATGTTCATATCAAAAGATACAACTTTAAGACATGATTTACTTATGCCACCAAATATTCCAATGCCACAAACAAATATGGGACATATGGGTTTGGATTTAAGTATTCCAAGAATGCATCCATTTTTGACACCACCTTACATGCATGGCTCATTTTCACATCAAGCACCACCAACCACACATCCTCTGTTAGCAGTTGAATCAATTAGAGAATCTGCAGCTCAGTTACTTTTCATGAATGTGAATTTCCTGAAAAATTTAACTCCATTTACGCAGCTTCCAATGTCAGACCAACTCCTGTTATTTGAGGAATCATGGCGTGAATTTTTCATTTTAGCCGTTTCAGAACATTTAGTGCCTATTAATTTTACCCAACTCCTATTTGCCTATGAATTATTAAATAACAATGGTGAAAAGACAAAAGTAACAGAAACGTTAATCAAGGATATTGAAGTGTTCCAAGAGATATTAAACAAAATTGGATTGTTGCGTGTCGATAGTAACGAGTATGTTTATTTGCGTGCAATAACATTGTATAAAACAGACTTTGAAGGAGATAACAGTATTACGAGTACAAGTAGTGATGGCTCTGATGCGTCAAATCACAATAAATCGTTACAAGAACTTACGACAATTAGGGCATTGGAACAAAATGCCAAAGATGCACTTGCTGCCTACATTTCAAGATATCACCCCGACGAACCAAGTAGATTTAAAAATTTACTAGCATTACTTCCACATTTGAGATGTGTTTCATGCTACACAATCGAAGAACTCTTCTTTAGACGAAATATTGGTCATGTTCCATTACTTAAATTACTTATAGACTTGTACACACAAAGGAAATTATGATTAGTTAAAGTATCTGTTATCACGTAAATTTAAGGGAAATTAGTGTAAAAATTATACATAAATTGTTTCTTTCAAGTATTATGTTACAAAAAAAAGTGCTAGAGCATCCAAAGTGATTACTATTACAAAAAAAAAACACTTAAAAAGGATATTTTTTGTTTCCTTTTCCTTATCAACCTTTTGCAATAAAAGACAATAATCTTAATAAATAAATACAAAAAATGTAAAAAATATATTAATTTTAATATCATTTTATTATATAGTTAATATTAAATTAATAAAAATCAACTAAAATCAATCATCTATTTTTTTTATTCCTTCTTCTGGCAATTAACAAAAAAAATTAAATTAAATTTATCAGCTTTAACATGAAATTCTTTGAAAGAAGAGAATTACAATTCAAAATTCACTCCCCTTCTTTTATTTAAATTTATATTATTATAAATTTATTGTTAAACTGTGATTTTTTGCACTTTATTAAATTTAATTAAACCAAATCATTTATTAATAATATAAATAATGATGATATACAAGATTATATGGTTATTTTGCATTGTAAACTATGACGATTAAATTTCAATTCAATTTAAGACCACTTGAAATTTCTCAAACAATGAATTTATGAAAAATATTAAAAATTTTCTTTTATAAATAAAATAGTTTTAAGTTATGTAGATCATTTTAACCCTTAAAATACACACACACACACATACACATACACTATATATATGTACTATACACGTATACAATGCATATGAGATAAAAAAAATTTAATAAAATAGATAAAAAATTATAGAATACATATATTAAAATTTATATTTGAGTTATGAAATATTATTATTATTATTACTTTGAATAAGTAAAAATATTTGATGAAATGTGTAATCAATATAAATTACTGTAATAAATATATAAATATATAAAAAATAATAATAATAATAAAGAAAGAAAGAAAAAGTATTAAAAAATTAAAAGTATTTTTGTTGTGATCTAATTCTTTTTTTGATCTGATTCACAGTGGGCCGGAATACGATTTTAAAATTCATTTTCTTGTCGGCTGTCGTTTAATGTGAAATTTTGTATTCACGTAAGTCAGATCAGATTTCTAGGGCGGTTTCAGAACAGAACCAACACTCAGACCTACAGACGGGTTCATTGTACATACCCATTACAGTCAAGTCTCCATATAGTAAAAAATAAGCTGTACGTAATAATTCTATATAATGACAAATAAGTATCTATAGAAACTGTAGATCCATAGATCATCATATCTGATGTAGAAGAAACTAAATCTAGAGAAACAACTAAAGAAAGAAGTCCACTAGACCAGGTTCAGTTCAGGAAAGTGAGCACACCTTCTCAGAAAGCTAAGCAGGGCAGACACTTTCACTTTTATGATGGAATCAATACCGGGGAAGTACTCACCCAGCGTGATACCACGCAATTTGGCATTCTTGGTACATACACAAAGCAGATGTGCAGCAGTCTCCTCTTTTTCAGAGCAGATTTTGCAAATTGGATATCTTGAGTCCAAATTACTGAGATGATAGTCTAGAGTACAATGCCCAGTGAATATACCAACTACAACTCAGTACGGTTCAATCTGATCAGTTGTCTAGATAAACCGGAATCAGGTTCTTTGATAAAGACGCAAGTCTGCCTAAGAGTACCCGCCTGATTGGACCACTAGTCCACCAGTTGAAGATCCTTTTCATTCAGTGACATTTGCTAGAACTTAACCTTGAATTCGAGCACAAAAATACAAACCCGTGAGAAGTTGACTTTGCATAGAAATAATTTTTTTTGTCAAGCCTCTTAAGATTCACGTCCCACTGTGACTTGATCTTTCAAATATGTTGCCTTGCAGTCAATAACTTTGATATAACAAAAAAAAAAAAATAAACATACCTCAAATTAATTTTAGTTACCCTATTACAGTATTACGATCCAAATACACACAGAGCAATAGAAGCCGGTCTCGACTGCAATAGGATTAAGTCGCTTGATTTTATTTTTTTTGTTGTGTGTTATTATTTAAACTACATACTTTGTCAGCTTGCCTGCATTGCATCCATTATTTTTGTTAGAATGACGATGATGGCTTAAATGTTAAAATTAAAATCACAGCTTATGAAAAGGAATAATTTTTGATTTCAATATATTTAATGTACGACTGTGTATCGTATAAAAATCAAGCAAATAGGGGTTCGTTCAAAAAAAAAGTATGTCTGATGATGATCATCATACCCTTATACGTTATACGTATATTAAATATCTGATCAGTGAATAGATATGTGATTTATAACAAATAACAATAAACATTTTATATTTAAGGTCATCATCGCAATGGAATTAAAATGCGTAATAATTGCCCTTCTTCTAACTGAATTAAAATAAAATAGTGTCTTTATTAACCAACATCATTTACGCCATAGATTGTCATCATTTTATTTTATTTTGATGAGTTTATTAAAAAGCATTTTTTACACAATGGATCATGAAAAAATCAAAAAAAAAAGGTCTGTTAAATTTTATTCAGATTTGGAATATGTATGATATGAAAAAAAAACGTTTTTTACGGATTATATTCTAATAACGCTTTAAATACTTTATTGTACAAAAAAAATATTATATATGTGTTTGAAAGAAGACTGAATGCCAAAAAAATGTATTTGTGCATTAAATTTTTTTATTATTATTATTATTAAAGGCAATTGTATTATATTTCTATTGAGAGTGTGTGTTGAAAAATCATAAAGGTAATAAAAATAATAATGATGCAAAAGATATGGAGCCATTTTGTTTTCGAATCTTCTTTATGCAAAAAATGTCTGTGTTTTTAATTTAATATGATTTTTTAGATTTGAAGAATTTAAAAAAGATAAAAATTTTGCATCGCAAATAAATTCTAAAAATTGTGGCTTCAGTAGGAAAAATTGCTCACTTCTTGAATCTAATAAAACCCAGATCTTGGACTTTTTTTACTCCGCAACCGCTAAGTAAGGCTCGGGGGATTGTACGGTGCAGTGGTTAGCGTGTTGGACTATCAATCTTATGGTTTGCAGTTCAAGTTTTGCTCCAGCCATTCAACTTTACAATCACAAATGTCCCTTTTTCCGACTACTCAATTTGAGTTAAAAGCTAGATAGAGGTGGCGACTGCTTGGGATGACAGGATAAAAGCTAAGGCCCTTGAATGATGATAACGGCCCGACTGATAGCCTGAGTGCAGGCTTAATAGCCGCCCTACAAATCTGATATAATCTGCAGGCTCGATAGAAGGAACCCGTTTGCAGAGCGAATCATCTGGTCCTGTAGGACAATATCAATTCAAATTCAGATCAATTTGAGATGGACCCTCATGATACGAGTGCTTCAGCGTCAATATGAGAAATTATTTCCATTTTTCCATTCATTTTAAATGAGACCTCTCTTCAATTCTTCCTTCAACTATCGATTTATTTCAAATTATGAGAAAATGATCGTAATTGCTAAACAAACACAATTAAAATTTTTAATTTAATACTTTTATTATCCAAATTATGTCAGAAAATAACAAAAAAGAAAAACATTTCTTCTCTTTTAAATAAGAGCACAAAATACAAACCAAACAAAAAAAAGTAAATTAATGTAAGTAATTGCCTTTAAGCCAGGTCTTTAAAGACTTTTACACATTTAATGTACATAGTCCATTATTGCACATTATCGTTCTGTTACACATTTCCATCATATAGATCATGAAGCCATAAGCAATTCCAGTCCTTTGAACGAGAGAAAGAGAAAAAATAACATAATTTGTCAGTTGGCTATTCAAAGTGAACAATGCTAAATAGTCGAAATGATGAGGATTATTTTTTGTTGTATGAATTTTTGTGTGTATATAGTGCAGAAAAGTAAAAAAAAGTAAAATAGAGCAAAATATCATATTTAACAAAAGAAATATATACTGACGATAACCATTGAATAAGTATATTATATTTTTATTATTATGAATTTGTGATCTCCTTTCTTTTATTTATTTTTTTTTCTTTTCTTTTATTTTGCTCTGCACTCATTATTATTATTATTTCAGTTTATTTTATTTTCACTTCACTTACGCAGATAAGTCCTTATTGAATGTGTGTCTCTGTGTATATTTCCATTCAAAAAGTTAGATCTCTATCAAAAAAGATGTCAGTACGTCACAAATTTGATCTCTTTCTGTACTCAAATTACTCCAGATTCTTTTATTTTTTAAATATTTTTTAAGGCATTACCTGGATAAATGTTTCTATTAGTACTTTTAAATCCTCATTTTTGATTTTAAGAACTTTTAGTTTTTTGCATTCCTCGTAAACATTTATGGATTTTTAATTTGAGATAAGTAAAATGTTTAAAGAGAGAGAGTACGTCGAACAATGAATTAAATAAATAATAATAAATAAATGTGATGCAGATGCATCAACAATGTTTTACCTTTTAATTTTGTATTATTTTTTTTTTGTATTGAGCTGTATTTACTGAATTAGAACAAATTGAATTGAGAATAATGAAAAAGGTAAAAGGAATCACAACGTCAAACCTTGACTGAATAAATTTATTATTGAATATTAGAATGTGATGACTTTGAAGAAAAACCATTTTTAATAACGATTTGAGTGAGATAATAAAATATGCTGATGGTGATTTTCACACATTGTATTAGAATGAGATTTTCCTTGAAAAATAATTTCACACCCACCCTCAATCTTTACATCTAAGAAGAAGAGTTGTTTACATAAACAATTTTCTTGATACCCCTTTTAATGTTTTTTCTAGTTATAAGATGTTTTTCTGAGATTAGGGTTTTTAACATAGATTTTGAAAAAAAAAATATTTCTCAGTAAAATTTCGTTTTCATCCTGTTTTTTTATAAGGGTTTAGAGGATATGAGTTCCAAAGGTAATTTCACTAATATCGAATTTTTCGTTAAGCGGGGTTTCAAGAATATCGCTGAAACTGTGGAAAATCCACCAGCGCAAAATATCGAAAATCATGAAATCTTTAGAAACTACGAAGTTTAAAAATTTTGAAAATTTTTACGATAACGGTTTCACGATTTTGAAATCTTGGCGATTTCAATTTAAATGAAATTAAACCTCGGTCGTCACTCTGTTAGTCTGACACTCTGTCTCGCATTTAGCTCCATAACTTCGGGATGGTCCATCGGAGCGATGTCCAAAGCCTGAAAAACCCTCAAAAACGATTATTAATTTTAAAAAATTGATAATTTGTTTTGTTTTTTAATTTTAATTTAATTTAATTTAATTTAATTTTAATTCATTAGCTCTGAGATTAGACTCAATGATTGGCCTCAGGGAGTAGGCTCAAGAGCCTGAAAACGGTCAAACCCCAAAATATCCGATTTTTTAAATTTTTTGATGTTTTTTAAATTTCAAAATAGCGGTATTTTCCAAATGGCAAAGTTTTTAAACTAGCGGTATTTTCAAAATGGTGAAAATTTTCAAAATAGCGGAAATTATTTGAAAAAATCAGTCATTTTGAAATTTTTTGAAAAAAAATCATTCAATGATACGAGTCCCATTGAAATGCACTTTTCTAAGCCGCCCAGTGATTAGAAATTCTCATTTTTTAATCTCTTTACTGTTATACTGAGTTGAAAACCATGTTTCAACTTTGTTTACGGCCCTCAAGTGTTAAATTTCACAAAAACTTCAAACAAAAACATAAAATTAAATCATTATTATTATTATTTTTACAACCAACGTCACAAAGGCGACCAATTTCACTGACAACACTTTCCTTGTTTATTTAATTTATTTTCGGTTAAACACTTTTTACCTATTATTATTTTATTTTACATTATATTATATAAAACTCTTTAGTCATTTGCTTGCCTTTTGTTTTTATTTCATTTTATTGTGAAAATAAAGTAAATAAACACACAATCCCCCGCACACACTCGCATAACGAACAAAGGGATAAATAAAAAATAACAATCTACTCATTTTGTATGTTTCGTGTTTTTTTGTTACACTGTGTTTTTTTTTATTTTTAAGTGATATGAAAAATCACGTTCAAAATAATAAAGTACTCGACTAATATACAAATTATACCGTATCTCAAGAGCCTTTGGGATTTACAACAATATCTATTTTTGTTTAACTTTTGATGCAATGCGTACGTTTTACTGGAAAAAAGGAGAAAGAAAAATGTGGTGGAAATTAAATTTGTCCTTTGTAAGCTGTAAGTAAACAATCGGTGCGTGCAGATTTCACTTTGTAAACAACAATTTTCTAGTCACATTGATAATTTTTGAATTTTTTTTTCATTGTGTGGTGAAAAATTTTGATGATGATACTTTCAATTTTTCAACACAAAAATTTTTTATTTTAACTGTAACGTATAATCATAAGTTGTCAAAAAATACTTGAATAATTGGACGTTCACATGAAAAGAAAATGAAAATCATGTAAATTGAAGGGGGTGTGAAACATGGATGATGATGACGATTATGTGAAATTACATCAAAACAATTTTTCCTCGATAATCCTTTTGGTAAACTGTTTTTTAAGTTGTTGTAGCCGCCGTTTTTTTGATTTTTTTCTCTCTCGCTTATATTAAATTTAATCGTTTACTCGCTTACTGAATGTTTGTAAAAGTGGGATTTGAAAACAGTTTAAATGTAAAAGCAAAAGTTCAACTTCATCCCCTTTAATATGTTAAGAGTAATAATTTGCTAAAGTAATTTTAATGGCTTAACTAGAAAAATAATGTGACAATCATTGAATTTTGTATGTCAAATCCGAAAGTACATTGTTTGTGATGTGGATGAGGAAAGTTATTATTTATTTTATTTATATAAGGCATTTAAAGCCAGACACTTGAAAAAATTATGTCACAAAGCCGGTTCATGCATCTCTCAAATTTAGATACATACGACTTTTTTTTAATAGTTTTGCATTTTAAGGGGTGGATTAAAGTATATTAAATTGTCTCTTCATAATTTTTGTGTATAAATTTTCATGTGACTGTGTATTAAAACGTGTAACTTATATAATATTAATAATAATTCCGTTTCATAGAGGACAGGGTCGAAAAACGCAAACAATTTTGTTATTTTTTTATATGTTGGGTGGTTATTGAAAAGCATTTCGATGCAAGTATGGTGACAACAAAACAAAGCTTAGATAATCCCTTTAAATGATGTTTATGATTATTAATAAAATTTTCAAAATTAGGATGTCCAACAAATTTTGAATGTGAATGTGAATAAATTTAATTTCTTAAATTATATATTTCATTGAATAGAATGATAAAATTCTATTGTGATAACGAATTACACATTAAATATGAGCAAGGTCATCAACTGTCAACGGAAATTCAAGCTGATAAAATTTCAAGTTCCAGAGAAATAGAGTGATTACATGTAAAATGAATATTAAAAGAAAATATCATCTATAAAGGTTAGTATATAAATAACACAGTACAGTCTTTCTTCAGTCTTATTTGAACTTCTTTTGTAATAAGATTGAATTTAAAAGAAAAAAAATGCAAACAAATTTTAAATTAATTATTTCAATCTCGTGTTTCTTTCCAGGAATTTCATTCATAAGAACTCAAAGTCTGTTTTACGACGCGATCTGTAAACGCGAAAATGAATGTGCATTTAAAATTCCCAGTAATACTTTCAACCTAAGGGGCCCGTCAGGTTTAAAATATCTCAAGCTTTTCAAGTCAAAAATTTACAATTTAACGAATATCTTTTGTAATACATTCCCTGAAATTGAGACTTTCGACGCGTTTTACAGTGGTATTACAGCCATAGACGTTGATGCTTTCCATGAATGTAAAAATTTAAGAACCGTTCGACTAGGTCTCAATAATATTTTGTCAATCGATGAAACGTTATTCAAAAATAATAGACAATTAATTTCAATTGATATTTCGGAGAACTCCTTACCAAATATTAATCCAAGTCTTTTTAAAGATTTACAATATTTAGAATATCTTGGTTTACATTCAAATAGCTTGACAGATTTCAATTTAAACGAAATTGGATTGTTGCCTAATTTAAGGATAATACGTTTGCATGGAAATGATTTGAAGAGTATCACAATCAACTTTGATCATTTTCCAAATTTAAATGAGTGCTCTTTGTTTGGACAATCACTACTAAGAAGTGGTGGACCTAATAAGCTTACATTTGAAATTGAAGATGAACTTCTTTTACAATTATACACAAGAAATATTACGACAGATCATCGTTGTATTGAACGCACAATGGGTCGCCTTCAATGTGAATTTGACAATTGTAACAGATATTCAATTTGTGGAATTAAAAGAATTGAAGGGACTCAAACTTTGAAGTAGTCAAATGTTGAAGGTATTCAATTGAATTTTAAAATAAAAAATTTAATTTTTATAACTCTTCTGTTTCAGATCGATTACTGTATATTTGAATCAGCAAAGATTTCCTGTAAATCCTATAAGAACGCTAAACGATACATCGACAAAAACACGGATTACGACAACTTTAAACTCATAAAATATCAAAATTTAAAAAACGAAGGCGATTAACTTTCAGTGATTAATTTAGAGATAACATTCATCATATTTGTTATGTATATGTTCAATATCAAAACAATTATAAATGCATTTATAACTAGCAAAGCGTGTCATAGTCAAAACTCATAAGTTTTTTTTTATCAATGAAGTCGTTAATTTGTCAACTCTTATCATGATGAATATTCTTTTTTTAATACATAAATTTAGGTCCTTTTAAGTATTAAATATTTCACATATCTTTTAATGATTTTCATTGCCCTTAAAAAAATATCATTCAATTAAGCTCACGATGAATAAAATCTAATAGGGGAGCACAAATAATAAAAAACACTCTGCGTGCTCCTTTTTAATTTACTCATTAATTTTTTGTTTAAAAAAGAGCAAAAAAATTTGTATTGTGAAAAAAAACTGAGGAAAATCAAAAATGGATTAAAGAAAAATAATTAACTTACTTGTAAAGATAACAGAGTTAATTATAAACACCTGTTTTTCCACCCTTATTTTCTCAACACTTCAATGATGAATATCCCTCTTATCTAACATTTATTTCGAGAGTATTTTAGAGCAAAAAATCATCCTTTCAAACATCATTCTTTATTTTTTTGTTTCATTTATATCCGCTACAATAAATTTTGTGATGTTCCCCGCTGTGTCTAATTCGATAAATGAGAGCTCATGATCACGTTAAAAAGGTAAATGTTTTGAATTCCTTTCAGTGTTTCATCACATTGAGATTCAGATTCATAGACTGAGACTACACTCAGGAAATTAGACGAGCTCATTGTGCGTACGCGTGATCATCATCAGAGGGCCTTGGCTTTTATCGTATCATCTCAAGCAGTCACCACCTCTATCCAAGCTTTAATTTAAATTGAGTACTGGGAAAAGGGACATTTGAAGTTTCATGGACCCTTAATGCCCCTTAATCACTAAATTTCATTTGATTTTCTTCTTACAGTGCTAAATATCATTAGTGTATTAACAAATTTCTAACTTAAACATCGCCTTTTCAAGTGTAATTATCTCTGATATATTTATACATTTTTTTTTTAAGTTTACCATACAGTACTGTAACCTTTCAAAAATTAAACGAAAAACATTTCAGTTTTCCCACAAAATGCAATCAAGCAACTAATATGCTCTGATCTTTTAGCATACCTTTTATTTTTACAAACATTCATGTTGTATTGAAATTGAGAATTCACCGCCCTTTGTCTAAAGAATTTCAAAGTACGGAATTATAAAGTGAGGTACAAGTGAATGTTTCAATAAATAGGAAGAATCTCTCGTTTTTTTATTAGAATGATACAAAACAAAAGACTTTTGAATTGGATTAATGAAGATAAAGTTGAATTCGAGATACAACACAAAAAGTAAAATAAAAAAAGTACGGTTATGTTAAGAACGGATAAAATTAAAAAGAGATGTTTATTTGAAAGTAATAGAAAATAAAAGTTTATCGCTGAAGGGCTCTTCTTATTTCCGCAAATAAAAATTAATAAAAAAAAGATTTGAATGTCTTTAACCGTTGTATGAAAGTCTTTTACGATAAAGTGAAATAAATTACGAGATCGAACTCACTCATAGAATTTAAAAGACCAAAACTTTCATTACTTTCAAATGCATGGAAGATCTTCAATTACTGCAAGGAGTTGCCTTAGCATACTCCTGCCCACGAGCCCTCTGATGAAAAAAGTAATAATATTTCTTCAAAAGGATTTCCGTGGGCAGGCAAGATTTAATATCATTTTTAAATTTCCCATATTGTCTAGTGGTAAGGATACCTTGCTTAGAAAAGACACGTTTTCAAAACTATTGATTTGTTGTCTTCCCTCGTTGATCTCATCTCTAATCTAATCTCTTCCTTGAATTTAAAATACAAATAAAATAATTATTTCAGAATTAAAATCACAAATATTTACCTTTCCAATTATTTTCAGTAAATTCAGAATTGACATGAGCAAATTAGATAATTGTGCTCATAAGAGATCTAACGTAATTTATTTGTATTTGTCATGATTACGTCTGAAATATTCACAACATTTAACACAAAAAGATAAATACAAAAAAATAAGAGAATATTCAATTACTTACGTATTTATGTTGAAAAAACAAGTACCTACAAAAAAAAGATGATGAAAAAAGTATAATAAAAACATTTAATGGAATAATTAGATACACTTGAGGAAGAGTAAATAAAAAAAAGAAAGATTTACGTATTTTTTTTTTATTCACTTGGAATCCAAATTATCCTTAATTTTTTTCTTTCATCTTACTTGCCTGCAGCTTACATCAGCCAAATTTAATGCTTTTACGCGTGTATTTTTTCTTCTTACTGTTAATATCCCATGAAAACTCACTCATTGTGAAAAAAAAAACGAAATTCATTAACTCCCTTGAAAATGTTACAACGTGTGAAATCAATGCCAATCATTATGCCACCAATTTGTCAGCTTTAACAACTCTAGAGCGAAAAAAAATTAAAATAAAATTGTAACATATTTTACAAGGGTTTCACCTTAAAAAAAATAATTGTATTTAATTGTCCTTTGTTATTTTATTTTAAAGTATATTATAAACATTTTCAATTAGTGGGACAATTTTGTGATATAATTTCAAGTACATAGAATCGAATAATTTTACAATAATAATAATGAATATGAAATGTAAAATATAAAAAAAAATATACAAACACACATAATGTTGCTGTTTGGTTTTGATTATGAAAACATTTTAAGAGGCAATTGAAAATTGATTGTGCTTAAAGCAATGTTTTGTTTTAACAAAGAACAAGTTTCCACAAGGAGAGTATGAAAGAGGAATAAAAAAATATATAAAATAAAATAACCTTTGTCTGAATGCTTGTTATGTTTTGGTTAGATTCAAGTGATTGTACACCAATAAATCGAAAAAAGGTAGAAAAATGTGTGGAGGAAAAATAACAAGTAAAATAAAAACTTTTCAATATCATACACAATGACTGTTCTAAAGTGATTGTTCAAAAAGTTGTAACATTTTTTATTATTTGTTATGTTTTTCTTTTATTTTTTTTTTATTGTTTCTTTGTTGTATGGTATTGTGTGTGTGTGTGTGCATGTGAGTCTGTGCACATATGTCTCCCGTTATAAATTGAAAATCATTGAACTTCCCATTCGTTTAATCGCCGAAACATATGGTTATTAGGGAGGGATACTTTTTTGGACTTTTGAAAAGAAAACTTCTTAGAAATCGGTGAAAGAAAATGGTTTTATTTTCAATCAAGCCCCTATCATTTCAAGCCAAGTTATATCGCATAGTGGTAAACAGGGGTGTGTCGCTTACACTCTAAATTGAAAACGCCCCGAAAAGAGCCCCGCAGTTAATGCATAAATTAAAAGAGTGCCCATAATCTTCGAAATTTTTATTCAAATTAACAGTAAATGCGTTAAAAATTAAAGATCTCCGTCTCCGGACCAAGTCAATTTGTACTGCGGTGCGTTTTCAACTTACAGTGTAATCACCATTGACAATGTGGATCAGGCTTCATTGAAAATCTTATTTTCATTTGAAATTTCATAAAATTTCATTTCAATGTCCCTGCCTAATAAAACACCACTTGAATTTAACTAGGGTGAAAAGTCCAAATACTCAAATTATTCATTTTTCTGTATGAAAAAATCACCCTTACGATATTTAAATTCACATATATTTGAAGTGATACAATTAAATAATAAAAATTGCAACACATTGTTTTATAAACCATAAAATTAAAAGAAATAATTATTCTATAAGCTTTTTTAATATCACATTTTCAGAACCATTTCAAAGAACAATGCAACCCTTTTATTCATAAAATTCTGATACATTTTCAAGTGATGATCACCTTTAATTGCACCTTTGAAATTTACTTTAATTAATATTGAATTTTCGTATAAGAGATTTAAAATTCACACACACGCACACACACTGAATGTGGTTTCGAACTGATGATGGGTGGAAAATTATTTATGAAATTTAATTTAATTTAAAATGAGTTTGTTGTATGTAAAGGTGCATTATTATGGTAAGACTCTGATACTTTTTGCCTTATAATATATTATATTAAAGATTAAAAACGTAGCGTGCATCTATTAACAGTATCAGTATAAGGATGGAGTTGATGATGATGATGATGATGATGAAAGCATTTGGTAAATTTCCCACGATAACTTGAAGGTATGCTTAAATGGAAACAATTTTTTATGTTCTCTCTTTTTCCAAACCACTTCTTCATTGTTTCTTCTTTAAATATAAATTTTAGATGTCTTTTCTCGACTTCATTTTATGTTTCTTCTTATTTTGTAGTCAATATGAAAGCTAAAAGGAGAAGACAAGCCACATACTGTTTATTATGTTTAAATAAAATATACACAAAGAAGTAAAAGACTGGACTAAACTTTTGTTTTGGGCAATAAATAATGGCATTGGTCTGAGAATTAACTTAAGATAAACATGTGTTTCAATTTATATGTATTTTGGTGGTGGCATGGTATGAAAACGATGATGTTTGATGTTGCAAAGCCTTTACCACCCTCATACATAAATAGATCAATGCTTAGACACGCAAATGTGATTAGGAGATTAGAGAAGGTTTTTTGTTATTATTATAATTTTTCTTTGCTTTTCAGTAAATAGCTTTTCTACTTTTGCCTTTCATTTCAAGTGAATTGTGGAAAAAAGTAATGAAAATAAGAAAATGAGATCTGAATGAACGTGACTGCTTAAAAGTTGTTCGTTAAGAGAAAACGATAGAGCTGATTTTTCTTCAACGAGTTCAGGCAAACGAATATCGATAGTCGATTTTGTCTCTACTACAATTTGGATAAGATTTTCAGACTGAATTCGCAGCAATGGATCACTAAGGCTGAGATAGAAAGAGCACATTTTATGCTTTTGTAGTGAACTTGAGAACAGAAGAAGAGTTTTTCGGCTGTTAAAATGCGCCGATTAATTTTATTGTTCAACCCTTATGTGAATTTAAAAGACAAATCACACGGGAAGATTAAATATTAAACGTATTCAAATCTCTTAAAATGAAAAAAAATTCCAATACTTTCAAGACATTCAAGAAAACAAAAATTACGATACTCGTTTTTTTTTCACTACAAAAGAAACGTCGTCAATCAATCTATAAATGCGGGTCACAACTTTTCAATATTAGAATATATCATCATAAGTTACATATTTCATCTTCAAAACCTACAGCATCGTAATTTCATCCTTTGCATCTCAAATATCATGTTTAATTTTACCACCACCAAGATTTGGTCTACTTAAAAGTACTTAAATGTAAAGTGAAAAGTACTTTTATAAAAAAATCGTATGCAACACATTGACATGCAAACAAGTTGATGTCATCAAACGATCAAAATTGGCATTTATAAGAGTGTGTTTTCCTCGATTTTATTGTTATTATTTATTAGTCACGTATGACATTGTCATTATATTTTCTCACCTCTGGGGGGTCCTCATATGAATGGGATTTGATGATACTTCACTCGAAATTCAACTAACTAAGTAGTTTATGTTCAAAAATTATGTCTCTTCAATTCAATGTCTAGGAATTAGACCAAAAATATTTGCATTGTGGTAAATTTTGTTACAATTTAATGTCTTAGTGCACCCCTTTTCATTTATTCTTTCTTTTTGTATTTGTTAAAAATCTTTAAATGAATCAGTGTAGTGATTGAATTTTGTTTTAATTTCAAATAAGCTTCTTATTCACAGTTGAATGCACATTAAAATTCCTTTTTCTTAAGAGATGTGTGAATTGTGAATATTTTTTTGAGCAAACCTAAATTCATGTGACAATTAAAACAGTAAAATTCATTATTTATTTCTGTTAAAAGTGCACTGTCCTTGTATGTCGAGTTTTTTTTCGTTGTTATGTGTAGCTTTTGAACTTCATTTAAAAATTTCATACAGGTTAAATTTCATGTAGTAAAATAACTGGTTCACTCTTGTTAAACAAGAGATTGTCTTTCAAAATCATATGTAGTTCGATCGATGTTTGTTACCTGTATCGAATTTTATGGATATGGCTGAATGTAACGAGGAAAAGTACAGGAATATGTAAGTAAATGAAAGAGAAATACAAAAAAAAACATAACCGGAACAACTTTTGCTCAAAATAAGAACATCTTCCGGAATTTTCATTGCAAACAACATTCTTTTAAAATGAACGGGTTTTGTTTGTGATATGTTAAGAAAAAATATATAATTAATGCAAATAATGTGCTACTTTTCGATTCATATGATTTATGTCAGTTTGGGACTAGAAACACAATTAATGTCATTGAATTTTTAAGGATAACGCACTTGTTTGAAATAAACTCTGCTGTTCTAGGTTTTTAGTGCATTTCGTAAGAAAAAATGCACTATTACAGACGGTTTGTCCGCCGTCACTCTGACACTCTGGCCCTCATTTAGTTCCATAACTCCGGAATGGTCCATCGGAGCAAGGTCGGGTTTTTTTTTATTAGACAGAGGAGGTCTTAAGGATGATTTTAAACTCGTTAGTTTTGAGATTGAGCTCCAGAGCCTCCAAAGCTTGAAAAACCGTTAAAAACGGTTAAAAATTAAAAAAAAATTATAATTTGTTTTGTTGAATAGAGAAGATTACTAAAATGAACTTTAACTCATTAACTCTGAGATTAGGCTCAGGGATTGGGCAATGAAAAAAAATCAAACATGGAACCGAGTGACATTCGCTAAAAGCATGATTTCAATTCCATAGATCTCGCCTGATTCCTTTCCTGGCCGCATCGCATCCATGGAGCATGCATCTACTTTAAATTTCACCTCACAAGAAAAATGCTTCAAAAATTTCCACAAAACTTTGTATTTTCATCCAATTTCGTTGAATTTAACTAAATTCATCATTAAATTTTCCTTTCATCTCCCATTAAAGTGACATTTGACGCAAAACAATACAAAATAAATGTAAAACAAAACAGAAACCAATTGCCCATGCAAAGATAATGGTGGATTAAATAAATAATTCAAAATTTCCAACTGCATATCCAACTTACATAGATATTTTTATTTTTTTCTCTCACACTCATTCCGATTATGCGGACATTGACAAAGGATCATCAAATATACCAAAATGCTTTTAAATGTATAATGTATCCCATTAAATATGTATGAAAATAACGTGCCAGCCATAAACAGATGAAAAGCATCGATTCATCTCGTATTTATCATGACTTAAAGCCTCTGAAATCAATTGTTGTAAAATTTGTCCAATTCGGTTTATGTACGATGTGTATGCAAAGAGATTTTCATTTTTTATATCAATTTTTCTGCTTGCTTTCCACACTATACGAATTTCTATGTACAAATATGAACAAATCAAGAATCAAATTTAATAAAATATTTTGTTTTAAGCATGCGCCACCAGTTAAATTGCACCGCCCTTAAAATGTTCTGTTGATTTTATCATCATGGATGTTTAAGTTTTTTATTTTTATTGTACTCAGTTTGATTTTTGCACTTTTTGTGATCTTATCGCCGTAAATTCATTCATCATATTACTTTTTTAAATACATTAAGTCATAAAAAACGGCAACAAATTACCGTCGACACTTTTTCTGAGTATTTAAAATAAATTCAATGATTAATGATTCAATTTAATCACTATTCTGGTTATTAGAGTTATAAATTACATGCTAATTAGCTCACTATTGTTTGATTCTTATCTATGAGAACGTATCACATTTAAAAGTCAAGATCAAGACACACCTTCAGGATCTTTTAGCAATGAATTCTTGGTGAATGTTAAATTTAAACGTTACGCAACCAAAATTTTAACTTTCTGATTCATTTTACATGAGAATTGAAGTGTGCTTTGAAAATAAATTCAAATTACGTTAAATTCAATTAAATAACGTTTTTTTTCATTCTTCTTGTGAATCGCGTATTGGCATAACCCTTTTTTCTTTTAATATCAGTATAAAAAAAAATTATAAATAATTTTCAAAATTCCATCAGTTACTTCAAAATTTCATTACTGTTTTAAAAAATAAAATTTAATTTAATATAAAACAAAAAAAATGAATAAAATTTGTGATCCATGTTGCATCCCCATTTGTGATAATTCTTGTGATGATCCTTGTTCTGGTTCACCTCCACCCAGATATTGCTGCCCACCAAAACGTTGCAGGAGTCGTGAACTTCGTGGAGGAATTTTGTACACAAGATGTGATTGTGTTAAAAGGAATGGATTGCAATATGACTGCCCACGAGCGTGTTGCCAGGTAAACTTGAATAAAAAAATGAAGTCTTAAATTCACATATTACCTTGAAATTGCTTGAACAGGGCCAAGCATGTTGCAGAACGAAACCCGAACCTCGGTGTTGTCCTTCAAAGTTCATGGGGCGATATGAGAATATGACTATGGGTAAACCAAGTCATCCTGGCTCAATTCAGAAAAGGCCTCACTGTGATCCATGTTGTCCACCAATGGGTTACTCTCCATGTTGCAGTGACCCTACGGAATGTTGTGTTGGACCTTGTGGACCTTGTGAACCTGAAATTTGTTGTTCACCATGTTATCCAAGTTGCTAAATAAATATTACATTCATTAAAAAACATATCAACGCATTTTTTTTTTTGTAAAATGAAGTAACATACTGTCATCAAATCTTATGCAATTTCTTAGACAATAGTTGAGAGAATTATTATTATTATATGACTTGAAATTTTGACTTTGCTTGTTTTCAAAAACCTGAAAATGAAAACCAGATCACGTGTTTGAATTCATTTTTTCTGTCAATTATAGAAAAAACACATTGCTTTGTTATTGATTTGATTTTTATTATCTAATCATAAAAAAAGCTAACTAATGGATTAGAAATTGAAAATTAAATAGAGTAAAGTACGTGTAAATGGGGAAATTGCAATTGCATTTTATGTGTGTAATTGAAATGAATTCTCTTGTGCATACCCTTCGGGAAATTTGGAGGTAATAGACGCAATAAGACGTTATAAGCTGATGTAAAAATTCATATTGGACGGCTGAATTGACTGTAAGTCACCTGATCTTGGATCTCCTCGTCTGTGATTCCTAGTCAAATTGAGTGGCTTAAATCGACTGGTGTACTTTGTGCCCGGAAAATGCTGAAGACATTGAGAGGGTTGCCAAAAACTTGCCTAAATTTTCAAGCCTGCATTCAATTCATTCAGTTAAAGGTGTATTTTTTCCAATATTTTAATGTTAATAATCCATTTAAGGCATAAAATCTTGTTACAGACTTGAAATGGTCCTTGAATTAACTCTAAAATGACATTCTGAGTTTTTCTGTAATTTTTCTAGGTTTTTTGTTCAATTTTTATACAAATTCGTCGTATAATGTTTTGAGTCATCTTAGATTAATTTAAAATAATTTAATTTCCTGAAGGATTAAATTTAACAAAAATTTGAATTCTCATTCATTCTCCACCAATCTGTGATTAAATAACGCTAACACAATAAAATCATTTTTAACCCCACCAATAAGTCATTTACAACAATTATCACTTTTAAGGGGCGCACATTAAATCTTAACTCATTCAATATATGATCAAATATTCATGTTTTTTATAGTTAAATACTGGTAAATTCACTTCGGTCGTACTTAAAATGAACGTGAGACAGTTCTCCCTTGATTGTTAATAGAATTGTATTGTACAAACATACCTATAATTTGTATTGTGTACTGTGTATTGTGTATATGTGTACATATTAACAAATAATAATAATAAAAATTTTATTAATGTGGTAAGATATCGAGTTTGTTGCATATAAACTGTAATATTTTGTATCGTTACATAGCTTGTACAGTGTACAAAATGAATGTAGAAGAAGTAGAATTAAAAAGGGGCAGCCAAGGTTTTCTTTCACCTCCATATAAAAGTCAATGAGTGTGGCGTTTAAAGTCACAGTACTTTTTCATTCGTTGTCAAGTGAATTTCGTCGAGTTCTAGGCTTAATAATTTAACTAGAATTTGTGCATTTTAAGTGTAATAAAGGCTTTAAGAGCAGTTTATACATAAATTAAAAAAAATAATAATTAAAAATGTTTAGATTGGTGAGTTTTGATGAAACATTGAATTAGGTGATGACATTTCAATGAAATTTCTTGTATTTTCATAGATATTAGCTTCAGTATTTGTTGCTTATGTTGCTGCACAAGCTTATCATGGTGATCCACGGACAGCAGCAATTATTAGCGAACAAAGATACCAAAGTGGTGATGGAAAATTCGGTGCTGCTTATACACAAGAAGATGGTACTGACTTCAAAGAAGAAACCGATGCCGATGGAACACGTCGTGGATCCTATTCATATGTTGATCCATCAGGTCAAAAACGTACAATCTCATACACAGCTGGCAAAAATGGGTAAGTCAAAATATGGTTTCGCTCTATTTAGCATGCAACTTATGTTTATTGTCTCATATTCAAACTAATTTGGATTAAGTAATAAGGCGGTAATCGATCAAGTATTTGATATTATGTTATGTGATTAAACATTTTTTTGTTCAGTCATGTGGAAAGACTGTGGAAAAATATGCTTTTTCACATAATTATCAGCATTTTTCGTGAGCACATTCAAATTATTTCATATCAACAAGTACAAAAAAAAAATCGCTCGAGCAAAACGAAAATACCACGCCAATTAAATAATGCACTTTTGATTTCATTACAAGTAAATAAGTTATTAAATTATTAGGTTAGTGGTTTAACTAGAAATGTAAATGAACTTTGAGTGAAATGTAGAAGGAATTCACTGATTATTTTACTGATTTTTTATAGATTCGTTGCATCTGGTAATGACATTCCAGTAGCACCAGCTCCACCACCACATGCTGCTCCAGCTCCTCAATACCAACCAAATCCAGCTTACAACCCAGCACCTGCTTACAATTCAGCACCTGCTTACAATCCAGCTCCAGCTGTCCCAGCTCAACGCAGCTATTTGAGTAACGAAGATTTCATCAACAGTGGCCAATATGATGAACGGTAATTTATTCAAATTAAAAAATCACAATTTCCTTATTAATTTAAAATAAAATTCACAGCTTCAACGATCCTAACTTTGCCCCAAACAAAGCTTCCGGTCCAACCTACAACCAACAATACAATGCTCCTGCCCAACCTGCATACCAACCAGCCCCAGCCCCAAAACCCGTTCAACCAGCATATCAACCACAACCTCAACAACCCTACTATCCACCACAAAACCAATACACTACAGAACAACCACACAGATTCCAACCACCAGGCAAACTCTCTTTGAACCGTACTCCCGATGGTTTCAGCTACCAATTCAACAAAGCCTAAATAGGTCAAGCCAAGAACCAAGAATATATAAGTTTAAATAGAGTGTGATTGAAATACTTTTAAAATTAGTGTCTGTGTGTGTGTTATTCATTTTCATTTAGAAAAGTGTATGTGTGTGTCATAATTGTCCGTGCCTTACACTTAAATTTCAAACAAAAAACATTAAAATCCTGTATAAAATACTCAATAAAACATAAGCAATATACCTAATTACTTTATTTACCCACTCCCATTCCTTTTATTTGGTATAATTAATTAATTGTGATAAATATTTTTTTTTTATATGCCTCCTCAAATAACAAACAAATTAAATTAAATGAACTTCCTACTTTTTTTTTTGATGATTGATTGTCAATAAAATTAAACTGTTAAAAAAAAATTAAATGTATAATTTGATGCAAATATTTGAGATTGAATGATTAAATTAAAACGAAACACGATGAAATCAAATAATTTTTTTTTATACTGATTTGAAATTAAATTAAAATTAAATAAAAAAAAGGATTATTTTTTTAAACAATTAAACTGAACTTTTAAATTTTTTAGTATTTGATTGAAAATCCGCTTAAAACAAAATTAAATTTTAATTAAAATGACTTGCAATTTTCTTTTCAAACAAACACCAGCATTCTTTAATGTAAAATATGATCAAGGAAGTGATCACATATTAATTTATTTATAAGCCTACATAACAATATCAGTTAAATACCTGTCAGAATTCTCCTTAGCACACGTTCAACTTAATAATAGTTTTATAATTTAATTTCACTAGCAATTCAATTCAGAAATGAACCAGTTTTGTAACGTTTATTATCGTAAAATGTAAACTATGGAAGAAAAAAAAGGTTATTTGGGAAACTTACAGTAGTTAACTTGACAAAAGCGCATTTGAAGTTCAAGTGTCAGATTAAATGTCAATTTGACAGTTTCACAAAACACAGGATGTTCATGAAGACAGAACTTCGGCTCTCATGGATAACTCTCAAGTGCCGACCAAGATTTGGAAACAACTTGAAACTTTCTTAGAATAGAATTTCATACTGACTTTTATTTTCTGTAGAAACACATACACAAACTTCAAAATTTTTGATGTGAAAATATCATATGTCAATATAAGTTTCCTTCTATGTATTTCACTCGTTTCAAATTTCGAGGAGGTCGTTAGGAACATTAGGACTTGTGTAGACTCTCTGGTTCACGGATGAATTTGAATTTAACAGAACGATCGACCGCAGCCTGTCTGTTATTTGTCAGCTCTGGTCTAACAAATGTTTGATCTACACACAACGATTTCTATGAGATTTCTTTTCACCATCATAAGAGGTCATTAGCTGTTTTCGTTCAATTTCAAGCAGTTACCACCTTAATTTAGGCTTTGACTATTAGGGGAAAAAAAATAATTGTGTTTTGACCAACCATGAACTGCTGAACGGTCATCGTTAAGATTGAGAGCCTGATGCGCTTACAACTCTGGCTTGCCACAATCCTTCTCTCAAGCAAATTCTTACTGGGTTCGCAGGTGAAAGTTTGACAATCTTTTTTTATTTTACGTACAGAGTTTTTGAAGTTTCCGTATGTGTATCTATGCAAAATGAACTGTCAAATTTTATCCGCGTTACCTCTATTTTGACGTTTAAAATCTAAACAGAACAGACACACAACCAAACCATACCCTAAAAGAGCAGTTTAACGATTATCATACTTGAAATCATGAATAACACACATATTGAAATGACACAGACATTTTATAACAATAATTATTGAAATTGTATCACTTACACTGAAATTTACCATTTAAAATGAAACCTGTTATACGTATCTTTGCTATAAAAGTACTATTAGTTGATCAGGAAAAGACTTACATTGAATTGAATTTGCTCCTATATAATTATTTGTGTTATAAATCGAGAGACAGAAAAAAAACCTAATAACAAAAATCATTTAAAGCAACAAAGAAATTGCACCATTCCAAAACAATTTCATACAATGCATAACAGGTTTAATATGGGTTTAGTTGCTATTTACTATGATGACAGTTAAAATTTTAAATGCCTTAAAGTCTTTATTAAAATGCATTGAAATTTGAAGGTAAGCTTGATGTGTAATGAAATTTTGTAATAGAGCCCTTAGCTTTAATTGTAACATTTGTGACCTTTGTTTGCATAAATTTTGGATCATAACTGAAAGGGATTTCATAAGAAATTAAATTGCATTTTCATTTTATATTTTTATTAACATTTAAAAATAATTATTGTAAAACACATAACAGGTACTAATAAATATGAGAATCAGTAATTTAGAAAAAAAACAAGCATAAAATTTTGTGAAAATAAATAATATCCTAAACAAATGTTAGTGGTTGCAGCATTTTACGTTGAACATTCACTTTTATCATCAAACATTTGTTTTCTCATCCTTAAACATAAAAAGTTTTAGTTATTAAAGTTGAATACTCGTACAGGTGCCGGTCCAGCATTAAAAGGACGTCTTGGTCTTCGTCTTGGACCGCCATTGCCTGGATTTGGTCCACGGCCACCTTCACCGGGTAACTGTTTGACTGGATTCAGTTTTGTTGCGGCTCCATTTGCTCTGCCACGTGCTCTCTGTGATTTGCGTAAATGTGCTAAAGCTTCTCTCACAGCTGACTCCAATTTTTCATCTTCTGATGCCTGGATAAAGTCCGTTAAACGTGGACTTTTTGGACTTGACTCGAAATATTTGTTGCTTTGGTATGAAGCTTGTGCCTGTAACGGTTGAGTTTTGTATTTGATTTGTGTTGGTTTTGGTGAAATTTTGATATTAAATGCGGGAGATTTTGTTGTTGTGGGCTTGTGAGACACTGGCTTAGCTTTTCCATATGGTACAGTTTCACCAAAATTGAAGTCAGGTGTTCCTGGCTTGCGTTTAGCAAAGTTATCTAACTCATCTAGCTGTCTATCGTGCTCAATTTGAATGTCTTTTAAATTGAAATCTTTCAAATATTCTGCTTGCTTACGATTTTTGTTATGTTTACCGATTTTGGGTGGTTTTACAATTTCAATATTTGATCCACTTCCGATATTTGATGGAATTTTGTCTTCAGGCAAGTAAAATGCATTTTCAAAATCAGCTACATATTTTGTGGTTTTTGTCTTTGATTTCTCGCCAAAGCTCTGTTTATATGTGTCATCACCACGCAATAGTGGTTTAATGTCAGTCACTAAAGGTTTGGGTTCTGGTGTTGTTGCTTTACGTAAACCTGGATTTGTAACTGATTTTATGTACTCATCTAAACTGTATCCTTGATAATTTCTTGTATTATATGGCGAGACATCGTCAAACACTTGTCCTTTATGACCTTGACTGGATCCTGGTCTTTCTTGATCTTCATGCACCGAATATCCAGCTTGTACTGGAAAACTTTTTGTGTCATATTCTTTGATTTCTCCAATTGGAATTGTAGCTGCACCACTAATTTCCTTTCCTTTGTGTCTAGCAATGCGACGGGGTTCTGGTTCCTATGAAATTTAAATGCAGATGATAAGTGAAAATATTTTTTTGAATATTAATTAAAATTACCTCAGAATCTGCCCTTACTTGAGTGGGATACAATCTACTTGAAACAGATAACGTGTCATCAATTAATCGACCTTTCACATCCCGAGACTCGTATGCTGAACTTCTACATGAAAGGGTAAGCACCAGAAAAACTGATGGAAATATCTAAAAAAAACAAAAAAAAATAAACTAATATTCGTCATGCTTTCATTGTTTTAATCATTTAAACAAAATTCAGTGAAAGCAATACAAAAAAATTATGTGATAATTTGTCAAAAACTTGTGTGTGAAATTGATTTTAATCAGATTTTAATTAACCCGCTTCTTTAATTATTCATTTCATGCGCGTTGCTTTGTTCATTTTCAAATATAAGGCACGCGGTAATCACACATTTATAAATGATTATTATTATTTAACAACATGACACTGCCAATTAATTAAAACCTGTTTTTTTTTGCTCATTATTTCATGGATACATTGAAACAAGTACCATATAAATGAAAGTGAAAACGGAAGAGTATTATTTTGATATGAAATAAAAAAAATGTGGTATAGCAATAAAAAAATAGTACGGTACATAAAATATGAACATCATAAAACATAAATTACGCTTATGTTTAATGTATTTTAACTCTCATCGGACGGTGGTTCCGAAAATTTATTTTTTTTTAAATTAAAAATTAACTCTTTTTAAAAATAAAAAAAAAAAATTAAATCAATTGACTCTCAGTAAGTTGTTTTTCTGTGATTCAGGCTCGAATGGGTTAAAATATTTGCAAAAATTATTCATCACACACAGAGTTGAATGTGAACATTAAAATTAATCATATTGTCATGGATCAAGTTCATGGATATGTTTTTTGTAACAAAAAATTATGTAAACCGAAATTTAAATTCTGTGCACTGTAAATGACCGTTATTTGTAGAATCCCATCTTCAGATTCGATTTAAAACAATTACAGTAAGTAAAATGCAATTTGTCATGTAATTTATTTTAATTTAAATAATTGAAAAAAATTATTATTTTCAATCAAATTACAATTCAAATGCTATCTTTGCAGTGACGCTTTTAGTGCGAAAAAAATTGTAACGAAGATTAAATCTTTTGCTATGATTCATTTTAATTTTCACTTCACAGAAGTCAATTTTAATGTATTTTTTTTCTTCACATCATTCAACATGCACTTTAATTAGCTCAGCAGTGCAAACGTGAACCACATTCAAATGCTTCATTAAGACGACAACTATGTAAATTATATGGCGCACCAGGAAAAAAGATGTTAAACTGGATTTTCTTCAGTCGGACATGAAAAGATAACGAAATACGTTGAATGCATAAAATGTGTGTAACATAAAATGAGTGTTGTTGTTGAAATTGGCAGTTAAGAGTTGTAAATGCGGAATTGATATTACATTTGAGATAAAACTAGGTTTTTTCCGGTAATTTTTTTTTGTGTTTGTTACTTTTTTACATATTAAAATAAAAGCAAAAGTGAATCTACTTTCTCTCATTGGAAAATTATGCATGTTTTCAGGATTTTTTCTTTCAAAAGTTGATCTATAACTAGTTAAAATGAAATTAAATTGATGTATGATTTTGACAGTAGTTTTTACTTTTTATCAAAAGAAAGTGAAATTTTAACATCAATCTTGTTATTTTTTTATAGTATCAAATGAAATTTCGTCTCAATTCGTTAAATCAATTGTCAAAGTTATATTTTTAGCTAATTTTTTTTTTTCATCGTGATTCTATTTATAAAAATTCATTGTGCGTGGTATGCAGCTAATTTAAGGAAAATTAGAAAAAAAAATTTAAGTTCAAAGTCAAAGAAGGCAATTTAATTTGGATCACCCGAGAAAAAGAAATTGATGAGATTAGAATAGGAATTAAATTGGGAGTCGTTTTTTTTAACGAAATTTCACTTTTTTGGGCAATATTTTAATTTGAAGTTATATCTCCCACTATCTAAGAGAATTCAAAAAGTCTTAAGCTGCCTACATCAAGAAACTCAGGATAAAGGAGTTATGGCGATGCTTGGAGCGGTGTTTTAATGACGAATTTTCATCAACCAGATGAAAATCTTCAAAATGCTCGCCCGAAAACAATGAAAAATGATGGAAAAGCAGCGTGATGACATTGAACTGGAAAATGATGATCAAAAGAGAAGGAAAAATATATTTTGAAGAAGCCGGAAAAAATATAACGATTTAAAAATACAAAATGGAAGGCAGAAAAATGAGAACAGGAATATTTTGACAGTTTTGAGTCGAAGTTAAAACTCTGGTCCAGTCATTGTTGTACTCTTTCTTCCTCCAACGGAGCCTGAATTTTCTTCTTATTTAAATATTGTTTGATCTCGATAAACCTTCTCCAGGACCCATATTTATATTTAACTTTCTGCTTGTCCAGGGACTTTTTAGTCCCTGTAACTTTATAAAATAAATTTTGAGCCGTTAACTTTTTTATTTGACTCGTGCTTCAATTCTAAAAGACACTGTCATACAGAAAATTATTTGGAAACCGACATTTTCGAATGTTAAATCCCCTGAAAACGAACTAAAAATTCAATTGAGAACAGGTTAAAGATAATTTTGAGCCTTTTCAAGTTCCAATTTTCTAGTAAAGTTCATAGGATACAATTTAACTTGACATTTCATTTGACATTTATTTTCTATGGAAACACATACAGGAATTTCAAAATTTTGTATGTGAAAAATAAAAGAGTCAAAATGAATTCTTTTCTATGGACGCAGCCCGTTAAAATTCATGAACCGGAGTTTGACATATGTCATGAAATAGTCCGGTTCTGATATCATAGCCCACAAAAAACCCTAAAACCAGAATTTACTTTGAAAGCTAATGTCATCTTGTAATTGATTAATCAATTTATTTTTTTTTCAACGATAATTTCATCTTATTAAATTTTCAGCACATAATTTTCTTTTATGACAGTTCTTCGTATTTTTTTATTATTAAATATCATTAAATTTTCCACTGAATTTATTTATTTTTTGTACTAAATTTTAACATACCAACAGCATTTTGAATAATAAATTTGGACAATTTTCACTTTTTGTCTTATATTTCTATTTTCTTATGCAAAATTAACTTCAAATCACTTATATTTTTCCACAATTCGCTTATTTTATTATAAATTTCCTTGTTTATGCTCGCATTCATTAAGTTAAACTAAACATTAAAATGTTTATCTATTTTCTTTTATATCCAAAAGAAAGTAAGATACAAACCAAATCGTAATTTAATTCCACCACTTTTTTGTAATTTTTTTTTTTAATACTATTTCATATGCAACATTCGCGTACTTCCACACTCTCTGCACATATCAATAGACACTGTCTTCAAGTCACTCGAGATTAAGAGTTATAATTATTTAAAAGTTTACAGGAAAGTGAATGAAATGCATCTTTGTGCAAGTTAAAACAGCTGTGTGTGTGTACAGATGACAGTTGAAACATAATTCAAAGAAAAAATTGTAACAAATTTAATTGAATTGAGTAAAACGTACACACACACGTTGGATGCCTTGGTTGGGGTAAATAGGAATTGTTTTAGTAGGTGAAATGTAAGTCAGGCAATTAAATTGATGTGAATTACAGACATGTTACTTCCTCATCATATCGCGAAATAATTAGTGATCTTGATTTTGTAGTTGCTTAATGAAAGTCATTAACGTGATTTTTTTTCAAGAAATGTGAGTAAATGAAAATGTTTCAAGAAAAGTTGACTCTAATTGAATTGCTTGAATATCATCGAATATGACACAAATTTTGTCATACAAAAGTCGTTATGTCATAACATGAAATTAAATTAAATTAAATTAAATGATGTTATGTCACATAAACACAATAAAAATCCGTCATATTGTTAAGATGCATAATAATAGTTTTTAAATGAAGCATCTTGAAAATTTGAAAAGCAAAAATAGAAAGAAAGAAAGAAGAAAGAGAAAGATAAAAATCATAATTTTCATATCAAAAGTACCACTTAATCCATGTATTACGTTACGTTTTTTTTCAGTTATGGAATGACAATGCTCTTTTTTATTTTATTGTTATTATTTGCTTATTTATACATTTCTATTATCTTACAATAAATTACAATGTAAGTCCATGTAGAAGCAGCACCCGAAAACATTAAATTAGTAGTTAAACGAAAAAGAAATGAAAAGAAAATGAGATAAGCATGAGATATTTAATAAATAAGTGAGTTATAAACACCGAATAAATACATTGAAGTCACGTTTCATCAAAATAAAACAAAACACTTATTTAATTATTATAATTTTATTTGTTTATTTGGCAAAAAAGCAAGTTAAATTTGTAGTGTTATGAGTAAGAAGTTACATATTTAATTGCATTTAACTCTGGAAAGTAGAGCAAAAATTTCCATTTAAATTTAATGGATGAATAATGAATTTGGATGAGTGACTTAATTCAAAAAATTTCTTTTCTGGAATGAAGTGTCAAAAAGATTGGACTGAAGTTATTAACGACCTTGTCAGCTTAGGGGAGGGGTTTGTCTGACTCCCTGGACTTTTCCTGACATTCTCCCGGTGTTATCATTTTTTCACCTTGTAAATGCCAGAATAAGCTAGATTTTGGACGTATTTAGGCGATCAAAATAACACAAAAAGCCCTCTTAAGATCCTCTGCAGGGTCCAACCGAAAAACCCAGACAGACGTATGTGTATTTTTATATCCTCTATCGATCTGAATGCTCATCAACGACTTTTCCCTTGGAAATTTTTTCAAGAAAGCGTAAATACGATCAAAATAACTCAAAAGCCCTCTTAAGATCCTCTGGAGGGTCAAAACGAGAAACCCAAAAAGACGTATGTGTATTTTTATGTTCTCTATCGATCTGTACGCTCATCAACGATTTTTTCCTTGGAAAATTTTTCAGGAAAGTCTGAACACGTCCAAAATCTAGCTGATTTTGGCATGTACACGGAGAAAAAGACTTGAAAAACAACCAAAAAAACAAAAACTCAGGAAAAAAGTTGCATATAGCACCTGAAGCGTGTCAAGGAGGGTCCTGGGGGTTCGAAAAACACCTCCACGAGGTTGACAAGGTCGTTGATAACTTCAGTCTAGTTAACTTTGCATTAGATTAGTTGAAAAATTATGTTAAATTCGTAAAACACCACCAAAAAATCATTTCTAAGAAATTTCACTGGTAATATTTTTTAATCTGAAATTCACAACTTGTTTCTCAATTATTACATTAAATAGATGTTAATAAAAAAAATTAGTTGTTTAGTTTTCCTGCTGTAATTGATCAAATACAATAATAAACATAAGTTAAAAACGGTTAAATTATAACAAAAAGGAAATAATTATTATTGAAACTGCGCTCTATAATAAAAAATATATGATAAAAAATATGTTATAACATAATAAATGCAATTTCTTGTTTCTTTTTCTCATTCACTTACAAATGATTCCAATTCATGTGTCATGTGTAGGCAGTTTCCTTAAACTTGAAGATTGGTTTTTAATTACAATTTTTTTTTTACTGTTGTATTTCAAATGCAACATTGAATTAAACCGCGAAATTCCTCAAGATTATGTACATACGAATTCTAAAGGAAATGTCAAATTCATCCTTTTTCCTTTCGGAATTCGGTGCATGCGTATTACGATTTTTCCTAACTTTGACATTTATGCACAGAAAAAAAATATTTTCATCACGTAATAAAATTTATCAAATAATATTTAATATAAACAAATTCAATGAAATGAAATGAAATAAAATTACTTAGATAATGAAAAATTCGTTACATTGCTCATAAGTGTTCTGAAATTTAAGTGATCAAAAGATGAAGTTATTAAGGAAAATGAAAAGTTCAAAGAAATACTCATAAAATGTCAATTAGACTTAAATTTTACCAATATTTAAAAACAAATAAAAGCAAATACTCATAAAATCTTGTCTTTTATCGACTAAAAATTGCAAATATCAAAGGAGAATCAAAAAATTCCCGAGCAATATCTAATTTTAATCAGATTGAATTGCAGTGACTCAAGTTTTCATTGCAATGTCAGGGTCAAGATTATTTGTTTTCATTTATTAAATGAATTTGATGTATTTTTTTCATTGAAAATCAAGGAAAAGCAATAAAAGTTGTATATAAAATTTCTTTACAATCAATAATAACATGATGATGATCACAAATCAGAGTGAGCAATTCAGTGAAGAACTAAATTTTACTGCTTTTATTGATTTGTGTCGTTTGTGTTCGATAAGAAATGGTCCAAGACTGAATATTTTTGACAAGGAAGCTGAAGAAAGGCAATTGCTGTTTAAAATTCGCACAATTTTACCAATCACAGTGAGTATGAATTTGAAAATGCTAGTCAAGGTGTTAAATTTTAAGAATTATTTGGTATTTTTTGTACAGATATCTAAAGAAGATTTATTACCAAAAAAGATTTGTGAAAGGTGTGTCAATAAAGTGGAGCAGTATTTTGAGTGGAGATCAAATACAATACAAACTGACTTGATTTTTAGGAATTATGCAGAATCAATGAGGGCTGTAACGGCAACGATTAATTTTCAGGTATGATTTTAATACAAAATAATTTTTTTAGTGGAATTTTATTCACTTTGAAAATACTTTTATAGGATGGTAGTGTTAGTATTGAGAAAATGACCCCTTCACAAAAAAACGCATATTTAGAAGCTCATATGGCCGTTCAGCAACATATGGCGCATGCAGCCTTACAAAATACACCTCATATCATATTAAATCAAAATTCAATTCAACAACAGCAGCAACAACAACATCAAAATCAACATCAAACTCATCAAATAGCACAAACAGTAGCAAATAATCAATCAGTTACACACAACACAACACAATTAAAGCAATTAAAACAGGAAAATCCCTCCTCGACCCAAGAGCACCAACAAATTATCCCATTAAGTTCCTCAAATCCACCACCACTTGTTAGTACAGTTGTTCAACAATATATCAGTGCAATTAAAGTACCACAAATTGTAACGACAGCCCAATCTAATGTGAGTAATGTAACTGCGTCTAGTTCAGCAACAGAAAGTACATTTACTGTGCCAGATGATGGAAATATGGGTTACGAGGGTGGGGTAAGAGTCCTACAAAGTCTAGGGAATTGGGCTCCAGAAATTCCAATGAATATTCCAAAACCAAATTTGATTCCTTTTACTGAGCCATACACCGAAGGTGGTTCAATGCACCCATCAAGTCGAATTAAGGCCCTGCAACAAGTCCAACAAGCGTCTTCCGGCAACAAAAAGTCATCAAGTCGAAATCCAACCAATAAAGCATTTGAATGTACGGTTTGTGGAAAAGGACTCGCAAGGAAAGATAAGTTAACGATTCATATGCGAATTCATACAGGTAATAAGACATTTAATTTATTCAGGAAATTTAACATTAAATTCATTTCCTCATTTAATTAGGTGAAAAACCCTACATTTGTGAAGTTTGTAATAAGGCATTTGCAAGACGTGACAAATTAGTGATACATATGAACAAATTTAAGCATATAACTCCCACAAATATTGCTCCCTTAGGAAAACGGAAAAATCAAATTGTGTCAATGAGTAAGATATTTAAAAAATTTAATCCGATAAATTTCAAATTTTAAATTTTCACAGTAAAAAAAGAGGAAGTTAAAAACTCGGTTCCAATGATACCGGAAAATAAAATCATTACAATTGTACAACATTCACTCGTGTCCTCAAATTCCTTGACACAAGCAGCTGCTCAGGTTATTCAACAACAAACGAATCATATCCAGCATTCACAGCAACAACAACAACAAGCTCAATCTCAGCATCAGCAACAATTACAGCAGCAGCAACAACAACAACAGACACAGCAACAAAACCAAACAACTACAACAACGTTATCTTCCATTGCAATTCCTAATTTATACTCACAACAGTCAGTTCAGACGCAATTGTCATGGACATGTGAACTGTGTGGCAAAATGCTTCCTAATCGTGAGGAGTGGTCAATGCATGCCAAAAGTCATTTAGAAGTAATTTCAAATTAAAATTCTCTTTAATGAAATTTTTATTTAAATTCAAAAAAAATTTTTTTTCCTAGTATTGACATAATGATCGCTCAAATGGAATGGAGTCCAGTTCACTGTCTTCATCCCATTTGAATCACAATTCTAGCAGCAACGTGGAAAATGGTCAAAAACAAATCAATGAAAACAATAATCGATTTAATTCTGACAAAAATCAAGGACTCATTCAAATGGTCCAACAATTATCACCATCAATTTTACAGCCACAACAACAAGGAACAAATAATCTAACAAGAGTAAAATCCTTCAAAAAAATTAAACAAATTTAACTTTAAATAACATAAATTTATCATTTCAGATCATTTCAAATAATAACAATAACGAGACATTTCAATCCCAACACCACCCGAATCACCACCAAGAACCTGTCGCCGTACAAAATTCAAATAACGCTAATTTCTGTTTCATGTGCCGTCAAGACTTTGCATCACGTAACGATTTTGTCAATCATTTAAAATCCCACATCATTGATGCTTCGAATGCTGATATCATTGCTAAAGTTATTTTAGATGCAACAAATGGGCTTTGTACATAAAAACCAAATTAAATTATGTATTATTAAATCAAATATAAGAAAATTTATATATCATAATATGATTATCTTAACATTTACCTTTAAAATTATTACAAGAAAAAAAATATTTAAAATGAAAATTATATGAGAAAAAAAAATAGAGGAAGGTTAAAGAAAGTTTAAAATCATTTTGTTTTTGCTTTGATATGTTATTACCTTATTATGATTATTATTAGACTGTGTATTAGATGCAATTTTGTTATCGTTATTGCTATTATTATTATTATCTTTGTTGTAAAAGAAATAATACAAATTGATTGTTGTCTTTTTTCATTTATTATTATGTTTCCTGTGATTCATTCATCAAAATGTTAATTTTTTTTAACAATTTTGAATTGAGCTTTTAAGCTGCTACAGTAAAATTAAGTTTTAAATAGTTAATGATGAATTTAAAGAAATTAGATATAATTTATATGCAATATAAATAAATTATAAAATAAAGACAGAATTTTTAAAATTATAAATAAAAACAATTTGGTCTAATTTGTAAAAATTCAATGAATTTTAGTAACTGAACAAAATTTGAAATTAGCGATTCAATGCGTTTAATGGTGCGTTATTTTTCTTTGATTAGTGGTTGATGTCTCTACTGTTGGATTACATGAAGAAATAAGGCGGTTCACATTAATTTCAATATGTTTTTAAATGAAAGGGGGGAGGGGGATTACAAAGCAATGCGAAATTAGTTCGAATCGCTCAAGTTAAAATACGTTACGATTTTTTTTTAAAGACCTTCGTATTCTGAGAAAGGGTTCCTCGGAAAAAAGGAGTTCGTTTTATGAAATGATCATAGAAAATTTTTCAGAAGCAAGTCATTTGACTGTGAAATTTTTACAGGAGTTCATATCTGAGGACAATTTGAAGCTCAGAATGTAAGAAAAAATACACTTTTCAAACTGTTTGTTGTTGTTGTCGTTGAAACGAAAATTTGTCACACGTCTATATCTCAGTAATTCAGCCCAAGAATTCTGCTACCTCGTTTGGGTGGATCCACTGATCCACGGTTGTCAGTTGGGTTGAGTTGCTGGGGCAATTCAACAAATGTTCCACATCGTGCGATGAGCCACTACAGTTTAGACATGGGTCGGCAATAGATGGGTCGATGCTATTCAGATTATTGTTGATCATTTTTGAGTACCCCAACCGTAATTGAGCTAGGGCTGATCTTACTGGCCTTGTTAATGTTTCTTCATCTGTGGACACTTCGGGTGGTGTTGTACCTAGTACTTTGTTCACTGCATAGGTGTTGGTTGCTTGTGAGACTGAGTTTGTAAGAATGGCTTTGATGGTGTAACGTTATGTGAGCTCGTCAATATTTGTGTTATTGTGCAGCAAGTTGGCTACTTCCGAAAAGAGAAGTCTGGAATATTTGTGGATGTTTCGGTGAGGTTGTTCCGGGCTGACAATGTTAGAGCTAGGATGTTGTTGTTTGTGACAAACTGTTTGCCTACTTATACGCTGTCATCGACAACTATAATTTCTGAATGGGCTCATGTTGCGAGTCCTAGTTTTTTTTTTAAAGAAAATAGTCAAAAAGTTAAGTATTTAAAATCAACAGTGAAGCAGTTGTAATAAAAGGGTTCAGTCCTTAAAGTTCAAGGTCATCAACTTTGTATCAATGTAGGTTATGGTAAATTTACGTCTAATTTTTTATTATAACTTCATTTCACTTTAATCTATTTTATCGGTACATAATTATAAACCAATTCAATTAAAACTAAATTAAAAAAGAAATGAAAGGTCAAACTAACAAAAAAAAATAATTACCTAATAATATAAATACACAACCACCATAACACACATTTTACATTTAAAAAAAATCTTCGAATAATTTAAAGCTCAACCACCTTGCTCAGCAATTCAAACATGTCTAGCAAAAATATGTTAATAAATAATAATTTTTCCATATCACACAATTTATTTGAATAAAATATCGTGTTTTCGATTATATCAGAATCGATCAAAGGGTGAACTGGACTTGTTTTGATTTGTTGTGTTGTGTTAATTCATTGTTTACATCTATGAATGTGTAAAACAAGCATTTTTACATGATAGCACTTTAAATTAAATAATAAAACAACTAATTACAAGAAATGTTACATAGAAATTAAAAAAAAAAACAAAAAAAATAAGAATTTTCTAGTATTGATAAATAAAAATAAAAATATAACCTTGATCAAGGTCATTTTAAGACAACTAATTATGGTTTTACTACGTTTGATTACATTGCAAGACACTGCTAATTGCTATTTTTATGATAAAACCAGGGACGGATTGAGTGTTTTTCGGTTGGTGGTCAAATATACGTATAAAAGTGAAAAATGAGCAGCCAACGATTACATCTCATACCCATAGAAAAATTTTTACCTGACTTTAAGTGACCTTAACGTGATTTTCAAATGATTTTTCATATTTTATGAAAGATTTTGAAAATATTTTATACCATATGATTAAACGTATGACCAACGTAAATTTGAATTGTATTATAAGTAATTAAAATTCGCACTCAAGCCATTAAAAATCAGTCAAAAATTTTCTAATGGGTACAAATATTACTTGCCCTCCTCGTAAATCCGTCACTGCATCAAATCACCACAATTCAATGTAATACAAAATAATTTGCAACATTTGAAAATCATTGAACAGTTAAATGCAAAACTTAACTGTAATAATTGATTGAACTTCCGATTAAATTTCCTTGAGAGGAGAAGAATCAATAAAATGACACTCCTTAAGCTTCGTGGTCAATTTAAAGGCATAGAAATCTTATCGCATTCCTAAACAGCTTCAAAATGGTCGAAAAAAACATTGAAAACCATTTAATGACTAAATCGACTTGTTCAAAAAACTGTATCAGATCATTAACGTTAGTAAGCAACGTATCTATCACTTTCAGTTTCTAACCTATGACCACAAAGTAGATTAACTGACTTTTCAACATTAAATTTCCCGTTCATTTGACTTTTTTTTATACAAAGTAAATTCTTATCAATTAAAATCGAAGCAAATAAGGGGAAATAAACTTTTAACTCACTTCTCACATATGATGTAATGTGACTTAACATCGAGAGAGAGAAAAAATACAATCATAAAACATTTTCTCTCACAAAACAAAGTTAAATTTTCTCAACATACGCATTCCATGTGGCATTCACGCGAATAGAGCTTATGCATATAGTGGGGTGCAATACAAATTCCTCTCCTACTCTTGAATTTTCAGTACAAAGTTGATATAAAACAGTCATACAAGCCTTCAACGAGATTTAATCCACTTTAGAGTTTTCCACACACAACACGAAATTACTTTGAATCAGTGCTAAGATTAGAACTTTTAATAACATATCATAAGTATTTGCAACATCGTGTATTAAGTGCAATCACCTTAAAACAAAGAGATTCTTCGTTCTAGAATCAAATAGAAGAATTTTTCATATATATGTTTTTTTTAATCATCCTTAAATGAATGTGAACTTTTCATAGAAAAAGGATAAAATTTGATTGAAATTCAAAAAAAAAATAATTTCTAATGAACTAAGTGACATTATTTCTGACCAAAAAAAAACCGTTAAAATAAAATTAAAGAAAAAAAAGTGTGAACTGTGATATTTTGAACAAATTATACATTTTTTTAGTCATATTTTACTACAAATATTCAAGGTAAGTCAGGTTTATTTGTTTTTTCAAGGAATTTTTGTCACATATGTTAATTACCTTAAAAAAAAATAACATAATCATCATTACTATTGATATGTTATTAGAGACCAACAAAGTCAATGTCGTCTTAATTAAAAATTCAAATTAATTTAAAATGTAACGACACAAAAACCTTTAAAAATAGAGTAAACAATTAAATGGAAATTTTTTTCACTCTTTTTTTTATTAATTTATTATTCATAATAAAAAAAAAGTTACTTCCACTTAAAAAAACAACAACATTAAAATTTATGTAAAAATCAACAAACAATTTATCAAAACATCAGCAACATTCAAATCAAAAATCATTAATTAATGTGATGTAAAATGGTGTGTGATGAAATTTCACAGACAACATTTCTCTTACATAAAATTTATTGTCAACATTTGGCAAACTTTGAAGACTTTTATGAGAAAATTTCAATTAAACATTCCGGTTTTTATTTCTTTGAACTAAAATTCAATTCAGTACCTGATCAAAAAAAAAACCTACCTGACCATAAACAAAAAGTATCTAACTCATGAACTCAAATTCTGTGATTATGTAATATTTAAAAAAAACAGATATCCTCAAAGTCATAAAACTAACCTTAAAATTTGGACATAAAATGTCACTAAACCTGATTTTATTTACACTGTGCAAACCCATTTAGTCCAAATTTTGATCAAGATTTGATATAAAAAATCACAAATCAAATTAAATTCATGTAATAAACTAAATGTGGGTTAGACTGTTTTTTTGTATCTCTCTCTTTTTTTAATTTTATTATTTTATTTTTTTTTGGTTAATGTACAAATTTCATATTTTTATGCACGTTACATAATTTTTTTTAGTTTTGTGAAGTAAAATGATCATTCATAATGATTTTTCAATAGGCGATTTGGATTCGTGTAATGTGTGTTATAAATACATAAGTTTTTTTTATTTTTTATTATTATACAAATATTTGACCAGTAATTTGGTTTGTAATAACCCATATAAAAAGTGCAAGTATGTTACATGTAAAATTTGTTTGACTATTGTAAAATTAATGTTTTTTTCTTATTTGGAACTAAAAAATGTAGCTCGGTGATGAGCAATTTAAATGTTATAAGATGCGATAATTTGTTACCGATTCATAAGAACCGGTAACATTTTTTTTTTAATTGTGATCAAACCCCCGTATAATATACGTGAGCGATTAAAGTAACGCTAGAGCTGATTTTTTTTAGTTAAAAGAACTGCTTTCAATTGTTAAATTTTGAAAAAACTTGTTTATTTCAGTCAAATTACTTAAAATACATGAACGGAAGGCAATTCCACGACCCTATCTGTAATTTGTTCATTTATATTGTGACAGTTCTAAGTGAACTGAATTTATTTTATTTATTTATTTTCTCTTCATAAGACCGCCAGTGACACTAAGTCCTTGAAGGCATATCTTTCATCTACATGAAACTTATATCTATTAATCTATATAATGCAAATTATTTTGATAATGCTCTACTTTATCGGCATATCCTAAAGACATCTACTTTTTGTTGCGTATCAGATAGTGGAGTATTTTGCTACGGTGCGGTAGTATCAAATTATTCTGCTTCATACAGATTTGTACCAGCTTGTGATGAAGTTCCATGGTGTGTGTGTTCTGCTTTTTATCGCACTATAAAATCCAATGCAGGAGAAAACAACAGTATATAGTACTGATGATTATCCGCTCTGAGTATCGAAACCCAAGCCATCCAATTGCAAAGCGAATGCTTTAACCACTGGACCCAATGAAGCGAATTGCTGAACTGAATTTTGCTGTTCCGTCTCTGAAGCAGTGCTATTCATCGTATCCTGATTAATTTAATTTTTCTGACTTGACTCGTGCACCTAGTTTAAGTTTCGCAATAACACTTTTATATATATGACATAAAAAAAAAATTGTTGACATACAAATTTAAACTGAGTCAGAAGTATTTAAAACAGGAATCGACAAGTCTCCATGAAACAAGATTCCTGACAAAGTTTCAGTTCTGTTCTAAGTAATTTTATTGTTATTTAATTTTTTATTTACCATTTTTATTAAACTTAACAAACCAGTTTTCAGTACAATCTATTCCAGATGCTGACTTGAAAGAACTTTAATAATATTTTCAATGAACAAATGAACTCGGCTTTGTTTTGCTTTTTCCATAAAGCATTTTTATATCTTAATTTTTTTTACTGCTACAATAAAACCGATGGAAAAAACGAATCTCTTCAGAAACATGGATGTGTATTGCATTTAGGGGTGAGGAGGAGGTAGGGGACAAATTTTGCCAACTTATACAATTTTTTCATAAAAATATAAATTGCCTCTCAATTGCCCCCACCTCGTGCATCCACCCCTGTAATTTAATTTAATCAAATTGCATTCTGTCTAGAAGTTTCCCTGAAAGTATTAAAGTAACATTTCAATGAATTCATTGTTATGGCTTAATTAAATCACTTATTTAGACCAAATGTCACATAACTAGTAAAAAATATCAAACAGGTTTTAAATATTGACATTTTAGTCCAGATTTAACAATTGATTGATTTATTGAAAAAGGAATTTTTTTTCATCTTTAATCCACTTAAATCATAATAATTGTAATAGTCACTTAAATTTACATTGAACTTTAATACACTTTTTGAGATCTCAAAACAAAGTAAAACACCTTCATTGATCCACTTCCTTAAAAATAAAATATCACAACATTCCCTTGAATTAACAAGAATTTTATTTATTTTTATATGTAACAACCTGTTTTTTCATATTAATTTAAAACGTGTATATTTTTGTGTTTGTATGTGAAAATTGATATCAATTTAACAGTAGAATTTTATCAGATTTTTTTTTCATCTTTGTTGTAAAATCAATGCTAATTTTTATTTTATTTCATTGCAATAAAACGAATTTAACGAAATTCAAAAAAAAAAAAAAACTTGATATGCTAATAAGGATTAAAGATGCTTAATTTGCATTTGCGTATCTGACTTCTTTAAGTCAAATAAATTCGAAAACCTCGATGATTAAAAGGTTTTGCGGTTTTTTTTCACTGATTCTTGCTTTATCATCATTAGTTAGTATTCAAACTTTCCATTTCGTTTTAGTGATTCATCAAACTTGTTAGGTCAATGTTTTATTATTTTTTTATTCTTAAATTAAGATGTTCAAAGTCCCTTTTAAAACAAATTCTGTAACCTGAGAACAATTTTCAAGTTAATAAAAGACTTTGCCTAATTAATTTATTCAAACAATAATTATCGACTTACGTCAACGTTCGCGCAGCTCCCAACAGTAAACAAATAAAAAAAATATCTATGTATGAATAAATAATGAAAGAAACAAATTAATAATAATAATAATAATTAAAGACTGTGAAACATCGTTTACGTTACATAACGACCTTATCTGATATTGTCTGAGATTTTAAATTGAAATTAAGAGTCAGAGAACTGCATGAGATTGATGAGTATTGCAATTTAACATTAAATAAGGTAATTCTTAGACTTTATAATGCAAATTAGAGATGATTCATTTACATTTTATCTAGAATCTGTTAATTGCATCTTTTTTGAACACCTCTTTTATATTTTAACTGATTCAAAAATGTAAGTGTTTTAATTTAAAAATAAAAAAAACACGCACTGCAATTCAAGAGTAAGAAAAAATCAATTTGAATTGAAAAGGTATCCCGATTTCATTACATACAAAGATTTAAATGCTTATTTCAGCAAATTAATGACTGTTAAATGACCGTTAATTGCAATTTAGTGTTGAAAAATGTTTGTTTTAAGAATTGAAAGTGTTAGGCAAACACTTGAAAATAACGTAACTGAATTGAGTTAAAGTCAGTGTTACAAAGATTTAATGTTTAGTATCGATCATTGAAAAAATGTCGCCAATCAATGGAAAAATGTCGTAACTAATTAAAAAATGTCGTCACTAGTAAAAAAAAATCGTCACTGGTTAAAAAATGTCTTTACTATTTAAAAAATTCCGTCACTAGTTAAAAAAAGTCGTCGCTAGTTAATAAATGTCGTCACTAATCAAAAAAGTCTATCCCTAGTTAAAAAATGTCGTCACTAGTTAAAAAATGTCGTCACTAATCAACAAATTTTATCACTAATCAAAAAAGTCTATCACTAGTTAACAAATGTCGTCACTAGTTAAAAAATGTCGTCACTAGTAAAAAAAAATCGTCACTGGTTCAAAAATTCTGTCACTACTTAAAAAATGTTGTCACTAGTTGAAAAGTTCTGTCAATAGTTAAAAAAATTCATCGCTAGTTAAAAAATGTCATCGCTAGTTAAAAAATGTCGTTACTAATCAACAAATTTTATCACTAATCAAAAAAGTCTATCACTAGTTAAAAAATGTCGTCACTAATCAAAAAATTCTGTCACTAAATTGGCTGACGGAACCAAAATAGCCGTCCAACCCGAAAAATTCCAAAATACTCAAAATTTACTTTTGATTTCTTTTGAAAATACTTTCATGTATAATTTTCAATGGACTCAGTGCCATATTTATGCACTAATCTAAACCATCCAGTTGTTAAAATAACATTTTTTTTTATTTTATTGCATCCATTAACAAGTTTTACATTAAATATCATGAGAATTCGTTTTTCTAGAATTTTTCAATTCATTCATTTATGTACACATTTCATTCTAGTTTTGCATCTATGCAATTCAACATTCTTTTTACAATAAATACAACTAACCGTTTGAATTTACGTTTACTTTTTAAATAATAAATATTCATTTTTACGGTTACTTTATGTAATGTAATACATTGAGAATTGTTGTTAGATAAGATTTAATTGAGGTTTGTTAGGTGGGATTATTTTTATTTTCTCATTTTTATAAATATAAATTAATTAATAAAGATTTATTTGTGATAACATTTGATATCTTTGGGTGATTGTAATTTTCCAAACAGGTAGTAGAATTATTTGTCAAGATCAACCACAATTAATTAATGCAATGATGAATAAATGCAATTTTTTGTTATTAAATTGCAAATTTAATTAGTTGAATTATGATCATTAGTCGCAGTTTAAGTGCATTCCTTGTAGATTTGGAAAAAAAACCACTTTGCGGTTTGGAAACGTTGGAAATTTCAGAAATCGCAAAAAATTTCTAATACAATGAAAAACTGCGAAAATTTTAAAAACATCAAGTTTTTTGGACATTCCGCCGTATTTCTTGTTCTTGGAAGATTTCACAGTTTGGGGGTTTTATGAAAATACTGAAATTTTTTCTAAACGAAAATGAACTGTAAAATAAATTCAGCCCACATATACGCAACAGTGAATCGGTAAAGGGCCCTGTTTGCGGGTTGACTCGCCAAACATTACGGGCGTTCCAACTCAGAATGCAAAGTAAATGAAATGCACAAAAAAATTGAGAAAAATTACAGATCTTAACAAAAAAAAAACAAAATCAAATCTAAATTTAGAAATAATGACAATACAATCTGCAAATTTTTTTCGTCAGCAGTAAAATAATTATTGATCAACGCAATTCTTGAAATCTTATGGCTAATTGTAATAAATAATAAAAAACCCACTAAAATGTTGCTCTTGCACTCTCAATTTATAACCAGTATGATCAGTGGCAGGACATGACTAAGGGGGTAAGCAGGTTGAATTTGACAGCTCTTTTGCATAGGTACACATACGTAAATGTCAAAAATTTTGTACGTAATCATGGATTGTCAAACTTTTACGCTCTGACGCTCTTCTGGAATTTCCCATTGATTTTAAGTGGAGAGTGTCAGCTATAAGCCTAATTTCAATTCTTTTTATTACTCATTAAAAAAAAACTCAAAACTCGTTTCTTCCATCCATTAACTCTTCATCAAAATTAATATTCAATTCTAATTAAAGTCCAAAAAACAAAAACAGATAAAATCTGTACTCAGTTACCTTTATCATTTCATTAGAATGATTCAAACTCTAAGAGCATTTCATTCAACTCAACTTTGAAACAACAAGGTATATTATTTTTCGCTTGACGTCATATGTTGCCTATGTCGATGTTCCTTTTATGCAAATTAGGGATTTAAAAAAAATGTAAAACCGGATTCAAAATTTTTGTGAAAAATGTTGAGAAATGAAACAGTAAGCAAATTATTGAATTGAAATACGATACAGTGAAATTTCAGCTTGTGTTCGGCATTAAAACGATAAAATAAAAACATTTTTTATAATATTTACAGTAAATTTGCATTTAAAATTGTGCTAAAAATCATTGTTGACCACTTAAGGTTCTATTTGTTTGTCACTTGTGCGTTACATTCAATTATTTAAATTTAAAAGGCATATTGTATTTACTTGACCTGACCGCCTCACGATTTGTGATGAGAATTTCAATGTTGACATATTGTGTGATGTTGAATAACTTGAGAAAACATATTGAATGACCTTCACCTGAAACGCATGAAGAGGTTTAACAGCAACATACAATTATTATATGAAAAAAAATTAAAATCTTGAAACAATCGACTTTAATTGTTGAAATTAAGTGCATTTCAATATGCCTTGAAAGTCAATTTTCTAATAAAAAGTGCATTCAAAACAAAAAAAACACCATGAAATATGATTTTAATGTCAAAAAAGTAATAAAACCACTCAAAATTTTTATTAAATTACATCTCAATTTCATTATGAAAACAAACAAAACAAAGTCACTTTATTGTTATGTAACGGTTTCAACTTGAATTACCATGTATGTAATATTTACCCAAAAACCTACAACAATACCAACAACAACAATAATAACGATTACTTATGATGATAATGAATACTTTTTGAATTGCATAATGCACTTTATTGTATTTATTTATATTTTTATTAACAAAACAAAAAAAAATCCAGTTTTATTTAAAATTCATGATTAAACTTAAAATTTTTTATTGGGAATTTCAGAATTCATTCAAAAAAATTTTTGTTTTTTTTTTTCAATTTTATCACTGAAATATTTTTAAATGCAAATGTAAATTAATCGACCTTCACCATGATTTTCATTTGATTCAAAATCCAAAAAAAAAATGCATCAATATATTTTTTTGTGAATTTAATTGAAATTTTATTCATAAAACATAATTTGCCGGTATTTTGAATTAATGTCGCTTAAACACTCATTTAAATCTTTCGTTTGTGAAGGTAAAAAAATTGAAATAAAGCCCTTTTAACGGTTGAAGAAAAAAAAATTATTTAAAATTTACTGTGCAAGGCAAACACGCTCACTGAATTTTATGATAAAATTATTTTGGTTTGAATTTGAGAGATAAAAATTAAATTGAATGCTCATTAAGACTTGAGATTAGTGATAAGTTGATTCAAATGTGCATGTCAAACTTAAATTAAGAAATCAAAGTTGACCGAAAAATTTGGTTTTTTATTTATTAATATTATTATTATTCAAACGTGTAATGTTAATTTCATAGTAGAGTAACTCAATGAAAATGCATTAAATTTAAAGTGTTATTTTTTTTATGAAATGTGTTGTAAATGACTTGAAAATCTTAAATTATTTTGCTCCTTAGGTTTTCAATTTGTGGCTTACTGGTCTAGCTTGAGCCTCGAGGACGGGTTTTGGACCCTCCCCGTGCCATCAACGACTTTTCTTTTGAAATTTTTTTCAGGAAAGTCTAAAAACCGATCTTAATTTCACAAAAAGCTCTCTAAGGAACCTTTTAAGGGTCAAATCGAAAAATCCAGATACAAGTCACTGTATTTTTTTATCCTCTTACGATCTGTATGCTCATCAACGACTTTTATCTTGGGTTTTTATTTCAGGAAAGTCTAAAAACCGACGTTATTTTCACAAAAAGCTCGCTAAGGACCCTCTGGAGGGTCAAATTGAAAAAAACAGATACAAGTCACTGTATTTTTTTATACTTTTAAAAACTCAAAAAACATACTCTGTGGTTTTTTTTCATTCATCGTCTATACCTAAAATAATTTTTATCGTTGAAATTTATTTAAAATTCAAAAATAAATCTTAACTTTATCAACCATGAAATTCACACAACTCAAATCAAAATTATAATAATTCTCAACTAAAAATACCTTTTTTTCAATTTCAATGTCAATACAACTGTGATTTTGTTTGAAATTAAATCTTACAAAACATTGTCGTCGTAAATCAATTTCCTTTTTTTATATAAGACATTGAAATTTTCAATATTACAGTGCAGCAAATCATAATTTTATTTTTTGATTTTTGTCATATTGAGCAAGAAAGTAAATTATTGTTATTAATGATATTTTTGATGTAAATTTTTTTTTGTATTTATTGCAAATTATGCCACGAGAAGAATAATAATAAAAAATTGTAACTAATCTATAATTGGCAATTTATATTCACTTTAGTTGATTGGCTGCTTGTTTTCATAAATAAACATCTCACTTTCTGTCTATAGTTGGTGGCTAGTGTCCATGTATGGGGGAAACGTCAAGGTCGTCACCATTTGAAATATTGCTAAATATTGCATTAGGTGCTTTTATAACGATTATTGGCATGATTGAAGTCTATTAATTTCTTATAATATTACGCATTAATGACAATTTGTGATGAATGCAAAAAAAATGTAACTAGTTAAATGAAGTAATTATAATAAAAATGCAACTATTATAACGATTCACTCATTAATAAATGTTTTTATTTGAAATTTATACTGATTTGTCAAGAATTTGTCTATGACATATTTTAAATTTATTGACGATCGGAAATAATGATAATGGGGAAATTCTATTGCTGTTCAAGGTTTTAAGGTATTTATTTTTATATGATGAGATTAATTTAATAAGAAGGAAGTGGATTACATTGAATTGAGTACAAAGATTAAAGATCACAGTATCTAGGTTCAAATTTTGATAAAAATTTCCATACATTACCCAAAATTCAGGCATAGCCAAGCTACCAGTGAAAGAGCATCAAATTAAATGTAGTTTAACTGAAGTCAGTGATCGAGCTTGCTGAATAAAAAAAAATCTGTGTCGCTGTTCTTTGTTTCAATGCATTATCTGACTTAAAAACATTCATAATCAAGCCTTGAATTACAAATTTGACAAGTTACAATTCAAACTTCTTTCTTAAACTATCGGAAATACTTAAATTCGACGTAACTTTCTTGTCATTTGTTAATCACCCAAATATCATTGAAAATATAATAAAACAAGAATCAAGTTCAATAATTATTTTTAAAATCTCAAAGCCAAGTACAAGTTATACAAGATTAACATGACATTATATCATTTTGCATTCACAAATTTTATTACATAAAATTTAACATTAAAATAAATATAAAATCTGAGTCTTTATTCAAAAAGGTGCATGGTAATGAACTGAATTTAAAACCGGCTTCTAATAATGTTAGTGGCTTGTTTACATGTTTTTATGGTTAAATGTTGTTCTCTTTAAATGCTCATAACTCTAATCGCTTAGATGCGTGGTTATTGTTAAAAAGTCATATAAATTATTAAATTTTGAGGAAGTTTGTTTTTTTTTTATTTTGATGATCTAATCATAATTTTAATAAAAATTTATTTATTTTAAAAAAAGAAAAAGGCGCGTCAATGTCATTTAAAATAAAACATCAATATCATCATGATACCAAAATATCTCATTTAGAAGAGTTAACGTGAAAATTAAAAGAAAAACAGACAAAATGCGTTTCAGAAATTCGACCACATGTCAATGTGACATGTCAGATTTTTTTTTCAATTACGATCAAATACATTGAAAAAATTCAATTGGAATTTATATTAACGTGTGAGTAAATAACGGTATTAATACAAAAAGTTAATAATAATTAATATAATTCAGTTAATTATGGATTAATAGACCAAGGTCGGTTACATTAAGAGATGCAGATTTATCGAGGTTATGTTACTGTCTATGTGGTTTTTTAAAATATTAAAAAAAACGGTTTAATTTAAAAAAAAAAATAAATTTACATTTTCCATTTAAAGTTATCATGAGAAAAAAAACTCAGAGCAAAACCTGCAAACTCTGTTAAAGTGATCTAAAAACCATGAAACAAGCAAAAGCTTAAAAGGTGCCTTCAGCAAAGTTGTTTCGAATTTAAAAAAAAACTCAGAGCAAAACCTGCAAACTTTGTAAGAGTGATCTAAAAACCATAAAACAAGCAAAAGCTTAAAAGGTGTCTTCAGCTAAGTTGTTTTGAATTTTAATAGGAATATTTTGGCATAGGGTTAGTAGAAAATGTGAAAAAAGTTTTTCAAAAATTGATCATTTTTTTGGACAAAGTATGAGCATTAGTTTTAGGTGAAAAAATCGATATATTTTGGTGCAGCAAGAAATATTTTGAATTGAAAAATTTGAATTCTCTCTTCAAGAATATCCAGCTTTCTTATGCAATCCCAATTGCCATTCAATTAACTTAAAACAACTTTCATTTTAAAGAACTTGATTCAATTTTTATTTTACATTAAAATTTATATTTTTTGACTTCAAAGGAATTTAAAGTGCTAATACTCATATAACATGAAAGAATATAAGCGTGGTTAAAAAAAACCCAAATATTGGATTAAATTCTAAAGTAAACACATAAATTATTTACAAACTTCTCGAATTTAATATTTGTACAGTGATTAACGAAAATTTTTGTCACGAAACGATAGAGTTAAAGTACTCGATTAAAGTTCATTTTCAAAAAAATTGACCTTAAATGAACTTTAATCACCTATTTTGAAAGTGCTGGAACTTCCTTTAAATTTTAACAAAAATGACGTTAAATTTCAGAATAAAGTTCGTTTTTCAATTCATCTCATCTGGAAGTGACTTGCAGATTTTCTTGTTGTCACAAACATCTTTTTTTAATTTGAATAAATAAGAAGATAATAATAAAATTATGTTGTGATGTAGTTCACGTAATTGAAACACACATTTTAAGATTAATCATATAAGAAAAAAAATGCAAAGAATCGTAATTCGAGAAGAATTCTGATTTAAATTATACTGTAAACAAATTATGATAATTATTCAGTTTTACGTAAAATTTGCGTGTATTTTGACTTTTAACACTTTTATTTGCAATAATAAAAAATTCAATAAAACGAGAAAAAAAGAAAAGGAGTGTTCAAGATCAAGAAAACACGTTTTTTGGGTATTTTTCAATCACGATTATTTTTAGAAAAACCAGAGAAAGAATTAGATTGTTATTTTTAGAAGTCAGTAAAACTTCTACTTTAAAACCACATTTTTTTGTTTCTTTTTCATTGAGGTCGAGCTACCGTTCTCTTGGAATAAATTTCGCGAGTATTTATTGTATTATCAGTCCAATCGTTTTTAAATATTTCAGCAATAGTCCTAGCTCATATCCTTGAAAATCACCCGGATCCGGATGACCATTATGTGTTCTGCCGTTTCTATATGGTTATCACAATATCTGCAGGTATTATCCTCCTTAATGGTATCTAAATTTCCTGTGACCTGTGATTATTCCATTGCAATGGTCCACCTTAGTCGATTTCAACAGTTCCTCTGCTCTTCTTGGACATGGTCAATGAATGAAGCGTTCTGATTGTCTTAATTGGGGTGTTTCTCGCAAATATTTTTGAAATTGTTCTCATATTCATTGTTTATTTCTTGAACTGACAGTGCCTGCAGAGATATCACTTTTCATGAGCTTTAGAAGATCCTTTTCTAGCTAATTCATCTGTTCTTCCATTTCCTTTTTTTTTGATCACAGTGGCTTTGTACTCAAATGAGTCTAAAAAAAGATGTTTTTTAAAATTAAAATTACTTATAAATAAAATACATTAAAGATAGAATGTTCCATGACCTTACCTGCATATTCTGACTTGAACTCGTCATATTCCACTCATAACGTCAAGTCCAAAGTCAAAAATAACAGTAACGATGATAATCAAAATGCATATTAACTTAAAATGTCTCACTCCTAAAATCCAATGTATGACGTTGATATTCAAATTTCTTCAAACATTTGGTTTTTAAGTTCAGATACACTCAAAGTCATCATCCATGTGTTTCTTTATATATTGACGTAATGAAATCGTCTCAACATATTAACATATATATTAATAATATTAAAAAAATTTTTTAAAAATGTGGCGGAGAAACAACATCCCAAAGAAAACAAGAAAAGAAAAGTTTTTGCCTTAGAGAAGGCCAACCACTTGTAGGTTTGAAAAGTACATTAAAATATATAATGTTAGTAATCGATAAAGTGTCTGTATGATGGATTTTTTTGTTGTTGTTGTAAGTGAATTTCGGTTAACATGGTGAAAAAAAAATTGTGATGTAATTAAAACGAGACACCAGATAACTGGTTTCATTGTCTGTATTTGTACAACAATTTTACATGTATTTTTAACTCTCTTTTTTATTTTTACTACAATTTAAAATTATTTCGGGAATTTAAAATCAACTTGTATCACTTTAAATTCTTGTCTGTTAAAAATTTCAATAAAAAAATGGTTCAACACTGACCTGATTTTGCCTTTTCTTCTTATTAACCAAAAATTACAGTGTGTCTAATGTCAAACTATGAATAAAAACCTCTTTTACTACATTTTTTTTTTGATATTTCGGTAGTTTTTCGCTACGATAAATGTTACGTTCACATGTTCAAGCCAAAAAACTATCAACAACAACAACAACAGGTATGTTCGTGTATTTAACTTTAGTACACTACTAATTTTCGCAGATATAATCAAAATTTGTGATCATTTGTAGTTTAGTTTTTGAAACGTTAACATCGTGTTATGTTGGTGTCTCTCACTGTTCATATGGTTCAAAGTGTCTAAGAATTATTTTAAAATTAATATTTATTTTAAATAATTATCATAATATTAAAGGAAAATAATACAAAAAAAAAACTTTAATTTAAAATAAAAATAATTTTAACATAGACGAAGGCAAGTGTTAAATTGTAAAGATATATATTTACATATTCAATATTGTATAACTGAAACCTTTTTTTTTTTAACGTGAAGTGCATGTGATATAATACACACCAAAATATAAGATTTATTTACGAATTTGTGGTTATTGTTCGATTTTCTTTTAAAAAATATTTATTTTTATTTAAATATTTGATCATAAATTACTTTTTTGGTCTTGCCTTAATTCAAATTTAAATGTGAAATGAAATCATTGAATGCAAGATAAAAAAAAATGTATCATGAAATGTGAAAATACTTTAAAAAACTGAAAGTTTTCCTCTTCATTCAATCATTCAAACAGGGAAAACCCCATTTCCATTTGAATCCAACGAACTTGAAATTGAAATTTAACGATTTAAGTACAAAATGAATTGATATTTTTATTCGTGCATAAAAATTAAATGAAAAGAAATTTACATTTAAATTATTTTTTTTTTAAATTAATTGTGGTCAAAAATTAATCCTGCCAAACTAGTACATTAAAAAATCGCCATATTTTAGTGTCTACTTAATTGTACAATAAACAGTGTAAAACGTATAAATTCGTGTGTCTATAGAAAATCAAACGTATTTCAATGTTTTTTGAAAAAATAACAAATCTCTTTAAATCCTTTTTTTTTTGAAAATTTGCAAAGTAATAAAAATTGGATAATAATCATAAAAATTTTATTACGGTCTCGATTATATATCTTCCTTATCTAATAATTAAATGAAATGAGTCCACGCAAAAATTATCAATCACAAAATTATTTTACGATTTTTTTAAAAAAAAATTTAAAAATAAAGTAAGCTCATGAGGATTCATTAAAAATATCATGGAGTGCCAAAATTTCAAAAGTTTGTTTTAGATAAAAAAAAAAAACTCTCCTCTAAAAGTTAAATCAACACAGGTTTAAATGAGAAGAAATGAAATCAAGTTCAATAAAAATAAAATTTAAATTTACGATGAAATTAAGAAAAATTTCTTTAAAAAAACTGATTTGTTATTCATGCAAATTCTTAATCAATTTAATCAAATTTCAAAGAAAAATAACAGTTTTATTTGCCAATTTTTTTTGAAATATTTAAATTAAAAAAATTAGAAGTCCTAACCACTGAGCGGTTTAGAAAAGTGCATTTTGATGGGACTCGATTCGTTGAATAAAATTAAGTTAAAAAATTCTCTGAATTTAAAAAACAAATTAAAAAATTCACCATTTTGTGAAAATCGGCCATTTTGGGAAAATTTGGGCTTTTCACCATTTTCAGGCTCTGAAGGTTCTGTAGCCCAATTTCTGAGCATAATCTTAAAGCTAATGAGCCAAAGTTCATTTTACTTTTTTAACTTCTTCATCCAAGAAAAAAAATCATTAATTTTTTAAAAATTTTAACCGTTTTTAACGGTTTTCCGACCATGGAAGCGCTGGAACCCAATCCATGAGACCTATTTCAAAACTGATGAGTTATAAATAATCCTCATGAACTTTTCTATCCTTCGAAAAAAAACGACTTCCCTCCGATGGACCATTCCGGAGTTATGGATAGATGTCAGTGACAGAGTGTTAGAGTGACGGAGTGTCAGAGTGACAGCAGCCAAGCCGTCTGTAATAGTGCATTTTTTCTTACGAAACGCAGTAAAAAATAAACCAGTTTTTTTTTACTTGGTTGTTATCCATTCAAAGGCGTATTCAAATTTTTTATGGAAAATTTTTGAAAAAGAATAACTTGTATGTTGTTATGCCAAAGATAACTTGATTTCAAAAAAAAATTCTTTGACTTGAAATTCTTAAAATAAAATATTTTTTCTGGTGATAAAAATTTATGACACATAAGTAAACGATTTGCATAATAATAAAAAGCTAAATCACGAAGACGATTATTTTCGTGTATCTCTCTCATCTAAGACCAAAATTCTGCTTTAAAATTTTACGTGATAAATTTAAATTTAAAAAAAAATCATCAGGTGGCCTACAGTAAACGAGCGAATGTGATAATTTTGTTTGCAAAAAAATAAAAATAAATCACAAACTCTTAAAATAAAAAAAATTATGAAACTTTTGTATTTCTATGGTTAAAATTGAAAACCGTATGAAATAATATGTTTATGTGCTCTATGACATTGATCTTTTGTTTGCAAAGAAAAAGTTGATTGCAATGATTATTTTAACAATACATTGATGTGCAATTACTGGATTCTCTGTTAAGTAATTGAAAGTCAAACAGACTAATTATTGAAATGTTATGTAATTAAAATAATAATAATTGTAAAAGTAATAATCCACAAAAAATAGGTTTAATGGAGCATGATCAATGAATTTCATGAGATCAGAAAGAGGCATGCATAAAAGTTCTTGATATTTCAATCTTAAGAATCTCTTGAATGCATATCATCCGATGAAATGACAGTTAAATAAATAAAATAAAAACTCTTTAAAATTTTATTACAGTTATTTCATTGCATTTTCTGTATCTTTAAACTCCAATTATTATTTTTATTATTTTCGTACAATAATACCACTGACCTACCTCAACTTCAATGAATTTTACATTCATGTAGGTGAAAAAAAAACTGCCATATCATCAATTATCACAATATTTCGACAGGAACGTCTGTGAATTGTGAAGTGTTTTTTTGCATAATTTTAATTGCATGATTTTACTCAATTTTTGTCTTACATCAAAAAAAAATTCATATCACCTCTCAATCATTATTTTAATTCGACATTAAATTAGTTTTAAATTGAAGTAGGTAAAGGAAGAAAACAATTGAACATGATACATTGAGAATTGTGTCGAAGGTCAATGAATTACATTATAATTTTATATGTTTTTTTTGTACATTTCAGATGGAGACCCTTAGACATGCATATAATTTTTGGGATGACCTCATGAACAACAAATCAGATCCCAGAACCAGGGATTGGCCACTGATGAGCTCGCCATTACCAACAATAGCCATTTGTTTGTCATACGCTTATTTTGTTAAGGTAAATTGATTCTTTTTTTTAATAATTTATTGATTTTCATTGAAATTCCAATCCAAGAGACGATTTTGAGCTAGATTTTTCAAATTAACATCGATCAATCCAGTTTCTTTCTTTACAATCCATATTATCAATTGAAACTTAACCGGTAAATATTTTGCAACAAAAAAACACGAAAACTACCTTGAAAATCCTTGACTTTACGTAACTTAAAAAAAAATTTATAAATTTTACTATTTCCTGTATTTCATTTTAATCTCATACTGCATACAAAAAAGTGAAAGGATTTAATTTCTTGTAATATTATTCCTTGTAAGTTGGTTGACTCATTTCAAGGTCGAACTCAAGATAATATTCGAAAGAAATTATAAAAAAATCATAAAATTCAGGTTTATCATTGCTAATTTTTTTTATCATTCTTTTCACCTTGTAAAGGTGATTCAATTTCATTTGATTTTCATGCTAATGTTTCATGGATATGTTTTTGTTTGTATTTAGATTTTAGGTCCAAGATTGATGGAAAACAGAAAACCATTTGAACTAAGAAAAGTTCTCATTGTATATAATGCAATTCAAGTCATCTTCAGTACATGGTTATTTTATGAGGCATGTTTAGCTGGTTGGTTAACTGGATATAGTTGGAGATGTCAACAAGTTGATTATTCATATTCCGAGACAGCGTTAAGGGTAATTTTCCTCTTAATTTTCTGTAATTTAATTTTTTTCATTGATTTTCATTCAATAGACTGCTGCTGGTTGTTGGTGGTACTACTTCAGTAAATTCACTGAATTCTTTGACACATTCTTCTTTGTAATGCGCAAACGATATGATCAAGTGTCAACATTACACGTAATTCATCACGGAATTATGCCATTTTCAGTATGGTGGGGCGTAAAATTCGCACCAGGTGGTCACAGTTCATTCTTTGGATTCTTAAACACATTTGTACATATTGTTATGTATACATATTACATGTTGGCCGCTATGGGCCCCAAAGTGCAAAAATATTTGTGGTGGAAAAAATATTTGACAATCTTCCAAATGGTATGAATATGAAAATTTAATTAAATGATTTGAGTTTACATTTTTCTTCATTTCATATTAGATTCAATTCATTGCTGTTATGATTCATACATTCCAACTTTGCTTCTGGAATGACTGTAATTACCCAATGGCATTCGTTTACTTCATCGGAGGACATGCTCTCTTATTCTTGTTCTTATTTGCAAACTTTTATCAAAAAGCGTACACAAAGAAACCAGTAAGTAAAAAACATTTCAATGAAAATTTCATATCAATAATTTTCAAATTAATTTCCCTCAATAGAAAAAGGACAAAGATGGCCAAACCGTTCAAAACGGCAAACAAACCTCAAATGGACATATCACCCAAAATGGAAATGGACACATCACAAATGGCTACACAAATGGAAAAATCTCAACTGGCAAAAGTCCCTTCTATGAGTCCATGTATCCACTTGAGACGAGTTACTCAACAACACGGCAACGGGTTTTCGTTGAACGAAACAATTAGAATAATTTTAATTTTAACACATAATCAAAATAAAAAAAAAAACTGAACCCTTGTAAATAATAATTAACAAAGAATAAAAATCTTGTTAGGTGTTAATTTGTAGTCATATTCATATTTGATAATAATTATGTCATTATTATTATTAAAATAATTGTTAAACAAATAAACTTTACAATCAAATTTTCTATGAAATATGTTTTTTTGATTACAATTTTTTTTTCTCATTTAATTGATTAAAACTTAATAAAAAAAAATTAAATTTCATCAAAATGGTTGTGAAACAAAAATTTTGCTCAATGATTTTTTTTCTGGATTAAATTATTCAAATTTTAGCATTTAATGCGTTGAATAAATTAGAAGTAAGTTCAAAAAAAACTTTACACATATTAAAAAATAAAGGAATGGTTTTACTTTCTTTTAATTTAATAATTTTATAGCCTTATATTTCCGTTATTTTATATTATAATTTTCTATCAACATAAAATCAAAATAATTAATTAGCTTTAAATTTCATTTTCCTTTTAAGATTGATATGACATTGACTTGAAATGTTTCTTTTTAAGTTGATATTATTTTTAAGTATTAATTTAATGATAATTGTAATGACTTTATGTTAAGAATGAAATAAATAAAGCAATTTTTTTAAGAGAATGATTTCATTTTTCTTATACTTCTTTTTTCTAATCCTAATCGAGTGTCTATTAAATGCGTTGTACAGCCGAACTATGCATAATACTTTGGTGATTCAAATTTAAATGTCGAGATATTTCCTCTGGGGCTTCTGAGGTCCTGTTGGATGTCTGTAAGGCGTTTTGTATCTACTTGTAATACTTGAAAGTACAAAGGAACATGAATAAGCTGTTAATTGTAAACAGATCGTTAAATTTTTTGCCATACTGTGATGATTATAAGCGGGTATACCCACCTCAGCCCCTTAGTGTAGGGGTTTTTGTAGGCAAAACTGTTTAATGAGGCCAAATAGTGAATGAGTTTTTCTTCAAATTAATAATCAGATTCCCATTCTTAGGTAGGTTTGCATTAAAAAATTAAACTTCCACAAAAAAAAGGAAATTTCAACTACGAGATCTTTTGATTTTAAAAGATGAAAATTGAAATTACATTTGTAGAAATTAGACTGAATTGAAGGCAATGTTCTATCAAATGCAATGCTTATACTAATTCAGATTGCATTTCATTTCTGGCGCGGTATTAAATTTTTTTGTACTAGATTCTAATATATTTTTTTTCTTTAAAACATCCGTTGATTCAAGTTGGTGTCAAAATTCAACTGTCAAATGAAAATTCTTGTACAATAAACTTTTATGTGAAATATGTACAATTGTATCTGCATTTCATAATCGGAATCGGCATTCAAAGGCTCGTAACATGGATTTCTGTTGTAAGATAACGATTGTTTTCATAAATTGACAGCTGTCATTTGACGTACAGTTGTCTCTAGTTAATTTTAATCATGTTAAAAAAATTACTTAATTAAAATTTGATTGCAACATAACTTAATTGAAAACACTTACCATTTGATTTGATTTAATAAATATTTTTTTTGAATTTTATCATGATGATCTAAAATAAAAATGTATCGAGCACCTCCCTGTACATGTGCGTTGAGTTTGTGCAAATGTGAAAAATGAATATAGTATAGTACCAACGGTCGTAGAAAGTAGATGTGTATTTAATTTTTTATATTAATTAAATACACAACACGCATAGAATATAAAACATCAAATATATACATTACCACTTGTGAAGTATTTTTTACACACACCCTTAATAAGATAAAATTGGGGATATCGCATACTTTTTTTTTACAATATTTACTCATTTTTCAATGATTTACAAGTCATTTGTTTACCGAATAGTTTAGCGTAAACCAATAATTGAGCTTAAATACAAGTGACACATGTTATAAACCAAGAAAAGGAGGCTGAAAGCATTTATATTGTGTAAAATTTACTTAATATAATTTTTTTTCTTCAATTCAAAGTTTTTTTTCAATGAAACATACATCATAAGAAAGTGTGTATTAATGCATGATATATGTGTGTAAAAAAAAATATTGAATCACCGGTGGAGAGTTTGAAATCTACTTTTACTTATGTGTCTATACACTCAATCGTCATTTAGAGAAGCTGAAATTATTTTATCTAAACATTGTATGAAAAAATTAAGTTAACAGTGACAAGGAAACATCTAACAAAACATAGTTTTAATTCTAACCTTAAAATATTACAAGCAAAAAACATCAACAACAAATATTGTCAAACCAAAGTTTAACGAAATACAAAAAATTGAAAAGCTTTATTTTTCCACTCATCCAAAACTTCTTATTTTCATCGAAAACAGTACAATTTTTATAATTATCAACTTTAAGTAATTTCACAGGTAAGCAAAATTTCATAATATAAAAGTAAATAAATAAAAATTTATTTAAACAAAATCAACAAAATTAACCTTATTTCTGAATCAAAAAAGCTGTACGAAGCGTTAAATTCAATATTTCAATAAAATAAATAATAAAAACAGCATAACAAAAGATTGAAAAAGTTAATATCATAAATTTTTACGTAAGATTGAATAATAATAATAATAATAATAATTATGTACATACAAAATGTAACTCAGTGTTAAAATGATCGACAAAAGTAGGCATTTTATATGCAGTTTCAAAGATTAAATTAACTTTTTTTTTTATATTAATTAGTGTCTGTCTTTCGTCTTTTTTTGTAAAACAGTAATTAGCTAATTATCGCCACAGTGGTCATTTAAATTTCATTTTAAAGCGCTAAAAGGAACATTTTGTTTAGAGATTTGACATTTACATAAAGGACTAATTTGATTGTTTGTCAATTTCTCGTATCGTTGTATTTTGTTTGCTTACCCTAGTTTTGAGATTATTTCCGGGTACAATAGAATGTTGATGATTAATCGGTATTTTTTTTATGAATGTTATCTTTTTCTATGAATAATTATGTTTTGCAGTTTGATGAGACATGTCATAGCTTTATGATGAATGTAATGCATCGAATTTGAACCTAGTAATTGAAGAAGAAACACAATTTGTCATATTAAACGTTAATGTTATGAATTGAAATAATCGTTCTACTTGGAATAAGTTAAAACTATTCTCCAATGACAGGCAAAAGATTGACGTTTACTATGCACCCTGGGAATCAACTTCAAATAAAAACCTACAAAATCGTCAAGTGTCCCAAAATAAAGTAATCTGTTTTAATTTTTGGAGCAAAATTAGATATGATGGCCTTTCAACAGCTGACTTATTCAAAAAATACAACAAACTAATGTAAACAGACAAACAATTATCCACAAAAGGGCTAGTAAGGACCGTGGTGGAACCTTTACATATTTATCACGGTCAAATATGAATTCATAATGACCATTTTCTAGATCGATCGCCAGCTGTTGAGAGTGAACTTCAAAAATTGTTCAGGTCAGTGACAAAAATTCAAATCATACAAGAAGAAGTTCAACATTGGTCACAACGTCCCTTAAATCTTAAAGAGAACTTCAGTTTATTGGATCTTCCAGAAAAAGCTCAAACAATTCCTACATCAAAATTATTGACTGATCACCTTAAGTTACTCCATCATTGTTAAAATTCATTGAGAATACTTCTAAAGAGACAAAAGAAACTAGTGAATTGAAAAGTTCTTAAAGTAAAACTTCTCACTTGGATATTCCTAAATTGAGTGAAATTTCAAAGAATACCAGTTTTCAGTATTTTCACCAACGCCACTCCTTTAAAGAATAAAAATATCTATTTGACCAAAATCACCAGCAAATAAAAAAATAATTTTAAATCTTTATCAAAAAAACATTCACATAAACATATCTTTAAACTAGTAATTGAAATTAAAAGTTGTTCTAATGATTTCATGTTTGAACACGACAGACATAAATCTTAAAAAAATCTGTCAAAAAAATGGGGTTGAAACATAAAATTTCTTGAATATCACGTTTTAAGTAGGTCAAATATTTATGATTCTTTCATATTTATCAAAAAAAAAAATAAAAATAAATCAGTAAAGTAAAAATATAAACAAAAAAAAATTCATTCACTAATTTCCTTCAATAGTTTCATGTTCAACAAGTTACTCACCAGAGATAAATTTCGATAAAATACACACCACACACATACACAATGCACTCAATTAATCGTCAATTCAGTTTACTTTTACTTTAGTTCGAAACAGGTTCCGAATCAACCTCATGAAAATAATGCTCTGATATTAATAATCATTTTTTTTTTATAAACAAATTAATTCGAAAATACCACAATAATTTTTTTTACTGTACAAAAATTACATATGAGATGATGCACTGTCTCATGACATTTGAATGAAAAAAAAAACCGACTTCATCATCGTATTTCATTTAATATTATTAAGTCCATTTAAATGTTACGACATCATTTATATGATAAAAAAAAGTATCATAAAAAATAACAATGTGAAAATATTTGGTTATGATTATGATGCGCTTTTCCGTAACTTTGAACATTTTAACAATAAAAGTGAACAATATTCTGTCGTTTTAATTGAACAAGTGATACATTTCCTCGTTTAACTTGTATTTATTTTTATTAATTTAAGTTTACGTCAATTACATCGATAAGAATATATCGAGGAACACTCACGAGAACAAAGTTTCCGAGTATTGTTTCAAGTGATGATTTGTTGACGTACATTTCTGATATGAATTTCCTCTTAAAATCTTCAGAAATATAAGAGTTTAAAAATAAAAAAACCAGTATCATCTTCTTATTTATTATTCCAATTAAGCATTGATTTAAAATGACGCGATTCTCAGATGTTTTTTTATCACTTCAAAAACAATTTTTTTTTTTGCTTTCATACTCGTGTAATTACTGCGAGGAAAAAAAAAATCATTTTGTTTGTTTATAAATTAGTCATAAACCGATTTCTTATCATCGCCTTTTTATTTTTTCAAACAATTTAGTTTTTAATGTGAATTCTTGAGGAATATTTTGCAAAGATCCGATTACGTCATTTTTTTGAAAAGATAAAAGTCATTTAGTTGATAATAAATTTCAATTTCAAATTAGCACAGCATTGTGATTGAATTAGAGGTCAATATGTTTGTGACTTTGGTTAGCTAAATGAAATGTTATACTTTTTAATTTTGCTTATTGCTGAGTAACATGTCTGACTTATCAATAGAAAAAGTAAAGAATTCACACTGATGATATCAAATCAAATAAGTTCAATTGTGTGATGACTTGATTGGTTTGATAATTGTTAGACCCGGATCCCTTATTAACGGTATAAAATAATTTAAATTAATGCACGAATGCATTTCTATGTATAGAATTTGACAAGAAATCTTCAAAATTTTACACTGACCGAAAAAAATCTTCAAAAATGAGTTGTTGACTTTATTGCATTGACACAGAAGTGATTGAAATTGAAAGAAAGGCGCTAAAAGGTCTTTGCTGACACAAATGGGAGCTTTAAAAATTTCTGAACTGATTTTTTTTTCTTCTCATAGTCATATTCAAATTCTGAAAGTCGAGGATGAAAAAGCTACAGAAATATCAAAATAAATATTTATTGTATCAAATATCATCAATTTAAAAAACAGACTCTTTTTAGTGGTAACTTTGTCAATACAGATATTTAAATAAAATTTAGTCAAGATTCATAATACGATTTATTATGATCTGGCTTATATCAATCTTTTGTAAACTAAAATTAAATTATTAATCTTCTACTATTGATCTTTGTTCAATAAAATTTTTAAGTGATTGTTAATGAAATTTTTTTTTTATCGGAATCTCTTAAGTGCATTTTTTTTTAAGTATTACCGTCAAACACAACGATGTTGCTCGCTAAACAGCAATTTGTAGAGGGAATCGTTGAGTCCGAAAAAATAATTCTATACAGACAACATTCCCCTTACAAAAGCGCATTTAATGAATATAAATATTTTATGTTCAGACTGTCAAAGACTCAAAATAAAGACAGTCATAAGACACATAAAATTAAAAATTTATGTCCTGTAACATATATTTTTATCACAATCTTACCTTACCCTTTAGTAAATCACTTCATATTCGTCTCCAAATGTAAGTCAATGCTTCTTCAGAATGATATCAAAACACGTGTAATTCTATTATTAAAACCAAACCAATCCAAGTGTTAATGATAATACCAACAAAGCAGCTTTGTACACTAATCAATATTAATTTTCCACACAACCAGAACCAGTTCAGATTGTTAATAACAATATTATGTAAAAAAAAATAAAAGTTTTATTACACACACACCACACACACACACATATCTTTGTTTTAACTACGTCAAATTAGAAATACAAATTTGTATCAAAACTGATCAATAAAAACACTTTTTTTACAATAATTTAATAGAAATATAACCTGATTGAAGGTTAACGAGAAGCAAGTTCTAAGCTTCTCTATTACACAGAATATGTAAAAATAAAATACTAGAAAAATGTAGAATTATCATATTCACATTTAACAGTTAATTTCAATTTTATTTTACTTCATTGATGATGTGCATTGGTTTTTTTTCTATTTCCGTGTTTTTTATTATTTGAAATTCCTTGCACTGAACTTTAGCTGTGATTTATTTATAACCTTCTTCGTAGCAGATTTAATATAATAAAAAAAAATATATACAAATAAACAACAGGTATTTCCCCGAATGAAAATGCAAGTTATTCTGTTTTTTTCCAGTTTGACAGCCTTCAAATGAAAAGGAATGTAATTTTTTGGTTTTTAGACAATTTTTGATGATGGATTAGTTGAATTTTGTCGATTATATTAACGATATCGGTCAAATTTGGGCTTTATATGAAAACTTGGGTGCTTAATCTCATATGACAAGGCATCAACACTGTTATTGAATCCTATGTAAAAGCAGCTCCAATTCCATGGCTTTTTGTTTTGGCAAATATCATACCTTCAGATCTGCGTAGAAAACGTACAATTAAAAATCTTTACAACAAAGTTCTGCAACTTAAACCAAAATTCGTTTCTTTTTCAAGTTCTGCAAGACAAAGTAGATTCACGATTGACATCTCGTTCACTTATATGCCAATGTCTGGAAGACTTAAAAGATTTTGATGTAAAAATGGAATGGCAACTTGCATGGAATAGTCATAGTGTGATCAATAGTCATCTGATTAATGACCCAACTATAAAAGTACCTGGATTCAATTTAAAATGAAGTTCATGGGTAAAATTAAATCGAATACGAACAAATCAAGGAAAATGTAATTATTCATTATTCAAATGGAAAATAATTGATTCCCCAAAATGTGATTGTGGTGCGTCTGAAGTTTAAGAATCGAGGGATCTGTAAATATGTTCATTTTTTCAATAAACTGGATGATTTCCAATCATAACACAATCAGCGAAATTATTCTTCTTCTTTTTATTTTAATTAATTTTTTTAATAGCAATATATTAATTTTATCTTTCGATTAATTTGAGTACATTTATTTGAATATTTAGATACAAAAAAAAATTATAATTACTTTACATTTCATCAGAGTATTGACCAGTCGATGACCGATTACCCCCTTGACATTGTTAAAGGTGAAGAACGTCTTTGTTAATCAATTGCAAACAAATTACAAAATGATAACATGACTTTTAAAACATTAACGCTATTTTTTTTTAAATAAAAAATCTATTTATAAGAATGTCGGCAACAAAAAAAACTTATGTAAATAATTCTAATTTGTGACGTTCTCATTCCAATATCTTCGTCATAATGTTCAAATAATAAAAATAAAAATATTAATTATAAAAACAAAAAAACTCAACAAAAAACGACCCAACAGACGATCAACTTAATTCTTATTTACAAACAAATAAAAGACTTCAAGTTCATGTACCAACACATAACTTGTCTTTCAATGTGCGAAAAGGGAAGAATCAGAACAAAATTACAATAGTCATGCATAATAAAGTTTTTTTTTCAACGTATATCACATATACATTGTATACACGTCATACACACACATAGTACAATTTTAAAGTATAAAACTTAAAGTAATTGACTAGTTCAGAAGTTAGTTCAAAATAGATCGTCTCGAAGGTAACACACATGTTCGGTTCTGAATTAATAGAATTGTGAAAAATCATTTTAAAGTTAAAATTAAAATAAAATAAAATACCAAATAAAAAAGATAATTAAGTGATATTAATTGGTGATAGTAGTAGTAAATAATAAGGTATGACAAGTGCAGACAAAATAATAATAAAAGTTTTGATAAAAATTTATTGGTCTTCAATTAAAAGTGCATTTAATTGCTTTTTATTATTATAATTATAATAATTATTAAAATAAATTTAATTACTCTGTAAATTTTTCCAACGCTTATCATTGTATTTAAACGCAATTTCAATGATCATTTAAGATAAAAAAAGATTAAATCCACATGCAATTTCTAAACTTGACACCTTTACAATGAATTCGTTAAATTTAAGTCAAATTCCTTAAATTACATCGATAATTTTCTGATATTAATTCCCTTGAAATGTTTGTCTAATTACAGATATTAACACAAAAATGACGCAAATACTTACAAATGCATACGACTGGTACAGAGATCTAATGGATAACAGAAGTGGTAAGTATTTTGAACAATAATTTTGTATTGTAATCAAATAATCAAAGGAAATCATTTTAAAATGAAAGAAATTTCGCTGCAAATCATAATTAGTTTTATTGATACCTGTCTTTTGTTGTACTTTAATGAAGAATAACGTTTTTTAATTTATTTAATGAATGTATGAAAGAATTTGTGTCATGATTTAAATGAATGTTATTTGAAAATTGAACAAAAAAATGTTTTTATTCAAGTTCAATGACGAGAAATTGTTATAATAAATTTATTTAGTTACTTATTTAATGTAAAATGTAATTTAATAGAAAATAGGTAAATTTTAATGTTACTTGAATGATATTTGAATTGAAGTTGGGAAAAATAGATCTGAATTCAATCGTTACAATCAATCGGGTCACAACATTGATCTATGGTACTACAATAAGCCCGATTGAGACTTCAGTGGGATAAATTGCTCACCCCTAAATCTATCTAACATTGATCTATCATTAGGAGGGTACGCAGACTTATTGGTTAAGCTAAATTTAACCCAAAGCACTTTAGGTTATTAAAGGAAATTTCAGAAAATGATTTTTTTTTTAAAGTTGGCCTCAAATTGAAGTGACGAAATGAGAAACTGTAACCATATGGCTCTACAGACCAACCATACACACATACAAGTTGGTGCCAAGTCCTGAAAGGCCATAAAGATAATACCAAATATCCAAAAGGGTAAATTTTTCCAAAAGGGTAAATTTTTCCTAAAGGGTCGAATTCTTTCGAATGTTCGAATTTTGTAAAACAATCAAATTTACTTAATTGTCGAATTTTCCTAAATGGTAAAATTTTCCCTCGTAGTCAGGGGCGGATTGAAAATTTTTAACGGCACTGCCATTCTGTATAATCCCCTTTAAAATTTACGCTAAACTTTACTTTTATAAGACGATCGACTGCGTCTTTACTGGCATTTTCCAGATTGCCCGTATAGCCAATCCGCCACTGCTCGTAGTCGAATCTTTTAATAAAATGCACTCGTTTGAATCCTCCTCGATCACGTTCTCCATTTCATGAAATTTGACTTGACATAAAAAATGGGTTAAGATCAAGTTACTTTTTCCAGTAATGTCAAACCCTGTAAAAGAAAAGAAAGATATGTTAAAATATTTCAATTTAATCAAATACGTTAACAGCAGTAACCAAAAAAAAAAATTAAAATTAACTTGCTCACAACCAATAAAGTTGAAATATGTTGGTCACAACTTTAAATTGTATTTCCGATTTATATTTATATTATTATTATTACCATTAGTCCATTGAATTCATTTCACACACTACAAATGATAATGATATGTTACATATTTGATTTGTGTTGTCTGCAATCAACAGTTACTCTTACCATGTGCGAGAGTGTATTGGTGTTAAAAATATTTTTGTTATTTACATCTTTATTCCTCATGATTATTTTAAATAGAAAGTAATCAGTGACGAAATAATTTTTTAAATATTTTTGTTTCCCGCGTAAATATTTCTTTCATTTCATATGATTTTAATTAAAATGCGAGACAAAAATATTTACTTTAATTTTTTTTTAAATTTTTTAATCTAGATCCGAGAGTCAAGGATTGGCCAATGATGTCATCGCCCTTTCCCACACTCGCCCTATGTCTTTTTTATGCATATTTTAGTAAAACATTAGCACCAAAACTTATGGCAAACAGAAAACCATTTGACCTTAGGAATATACTAATTGTTTATAATCTATTTCAAACAGTTTTTAGCATATGGATATTTTATGAGGTAAGTTTTTAATGATAATTAAATACATGCGACTCTTGAACTTGACATTTAAATGTGCAAATATTTTCGAAACATAGAATTATTTGAAATTGAAATTGAGAATTGAGGACAAAATACAAATAAATTTTAACTTAAATTAAATAATAGCAATGAAAATTAAAACAAATTAAAGTTAATTACAGTTGAATTTTAACGAAAATCAAATTTAAGTAACCGTAAAAGAATTAAAATATTTGCTTTTATTTATTGGAATTACAATGAAAAAAATAAACTCAGAATTTTAATCCGAAAAAAAAAGAATCAAAGTACAACTAAAAGTCATTGCGTTATTCCTGTTTTTGATCAACAAGTTTTTTTTTTACAAGAAACATGTAAAAAAACCTGCATTTTCGTAAGAGATTTACCAGGTTTCATTTTAAAAGTCAATTAAAATGTAAAGAAAAAAATTAAATTGAAGTCGTTTTCATTGAATTTAACAAAAAAATTTCGATAGAACAAAAAAAGTTCAATAATACCTAAGAAAAACTGGTTTCTGGGTGATTTTAAAGTTGATCTTCATTAAAATTTGATTTTTGTTTCAGATTAATATTAAAATAAGGGTTTAAGAAGAAATTTCATCAATGAGAAAATATTTTTATTTTTATTTCCAGTATTTACAAAGTGGCTGGTGGGGTCATTATAGCTTTAAGTGTCAACCAGTAGATTATTCCAATGATCCAATGGCTCTACGGGTAAAATAACGATAAATTTCAATCAATAATGACAATTAAACGCTTAATTTTAGATGGCAAGAACCTGTTGGTGGTATTACATAGCAAAATTCACTGAATTCTTCGATACATTGTTCTTTTTAATGAGAAAAAAATTCAATCATGTATCAACGTTACATGTAATTCATCATGGATGCATGCCATTTTCCGTATGGATGGGAATGAAATTCGCACCAGGTATGTCAAAAAAAAGCAATAATAATTTCAATTTAATAGGATACAAAATTGAGTAATAAATTCGAATAAAATGAATCGTGCACTATGAATGCATTTCCGAATAATTTAATCCATTTTTACTATCAAAATATTTTATTAATTCATTATTAGTCACACTCATTTCATTTAAAATGCTAAATACATAATTTTTCATTTCAAATTAACTAAAATTTATATGTGTGAGAAAGTTATGTAATTCAATTTTTTTATTATTATTATTTTGATTAAATTAACATTTTTATTTGTATCCAGTATATTTGAAACTTGTCTACATCTCAACTGATGTTGTGTCTGGTGTTGTTACGTTATATCATACGCTGTTTTAACACAAAAATATCTTTAAAAAATAATATTAAATGAGTTAAGCGAGACACCAACAACATAAAGTGATGAAGAAATAAATAAAAAGAAAGATACAAAATGAAACAAACACTGGTTGCGATGAGAAAAAGTGTGTCAATTTAAAACCAAAATTAAAAAAAAAATCTCATAACATTTTGTTATTTCACTTTTGATATTACTGAATTTGAATTATGCATTTTTTCTTAATAAGAAAGAAAAAATTAACGGATTAAAATGAAATTTTCGATTAAAAATAAAAGTAAGATTTAAAAGCTTTTTTTGTTTTTTGAAGAAAAAAAATCAAAAAATGTTTGAAATATTACAAAAGATGATTATTTATTTATCTTTCCGGGGGCAAACAAAAAAAAATTTGTAAAAAAATTTTTAAACAAAAAAAACGAGTGAAAGTTAAGTATTTCATTATTTTTATTAGTATTATTATGCGACTTACGCATTAAAATAATATTTAAACACATATCACTGACCACAACCAACTACGATGCGATGGTTTTTAAAAAAATGCGAGTGCAGTGGTCCGTCCGTCCGTCTGTATGAGTCGCTTTCAAAATGGCTGACTTTTCCAAATAGTGGAGTTTTGTAAAATGGCCGAACTTTCTAACTAATTTTTCAAAAAGTCGAATTTTCTTTAAAGACCTAATTTTGCGGAAAAAATCGAGGGTTACGATAAAATCTCGTTTTTTCCGAAATCGAGAAATTTTTCAAATTGGTTGAACTTTTTAAACTAGTTGAACTTTTCGAAATTAACGAATTTTCTTAAATGACCTAGTTTTTCAAAATATCAGGATTTGTAAAAATAATGGTCAAATTTTCTAAAATTTTAGAATTTTCTAAAACTGTGAAATTTATCAAATGAAAATGCACTCGCGTGTATCGTTCACGATTCCTTTTTACATTTTTTCCATTTTAATAATATTCAAATTCAAAAAAATTAGCTTCATTGAGCTTTAATCGATTTTGAAATACAAATCAAATGAAATTTTGAATTTTTTTTTTGAATTTAATCACATGAATTTATTGCTTTTAACATTTTTTTTTCAAAAATTTACCAAAACATAAACGAAAATGGAAAAAAACCTGCGAAACAAGTTCTAATGCAAACAACTAAACTAAAAATTTGTTTGGAAATACGTTTCTTGACCTTTTCGAATCCGCAAATCAAATAAATGAATGATTTGAAATTCAAATTCTTGTTAAATTCATGGTGAATTTTGAATGAAAATTTGTTTTATTTTTACGGAATTAAATGATTTGACATGTTAATTTATGACATGGGTTTGGGATTCAAATGCAATTTATGTTACACTTTTTGATTTAAAAAAAAAATTAAAAACAACACAAAAGTAGGAAGATAATATTTTAGAGCATACCTCTGAAACCGGTGGGAACAACTAATTGAAATAAGAGGTTTAAAATTTTCATAATTTAACTGTTGAGTGTTTGTTTGTGGGTTTTTTTTGCATGACATGTCGACAAATAAAACGGAAAATTGTGGAAAATTAATTTTATTTATTACTGCGATCACATTCAGAATAAAAAAAATCAAATTTCATTTTTTTAATATTTTAGGTGGTCACAGCACATTCTTCGCCATGCTAAATTCATTCGTACACATTGTCATGTACTTCTACTACATGGTTGCCGCCCTAGGACCCAAATATCAAAAATACATTTGGTGGAAAAAGTATCTTACTGCCTTCCAAATGGTAAGTCAAATTACTTGCATACCGTAAATTTTCCATTAAATTATTAATTTCCTTTAAAGGTACAATTTGTTGCCATTTTCACTCATCAATTCCAATTGCTTTTCCGTGAATGTGATTATCCAAAAGGATTTATGGTGTGGATTGGACTTCATGGTGTTATGTTCCTCTTCCTTTTCTCCGACTTTTACAAACAAGCGTATCAAAAACGTGCTGCCGCAGCCCAAAAGAAATTCGACGACTATCAAAATGGTAAAATCCACGCAAATGGCCACACAAATGGAAAAGTTAATGGTACAAATGAAGGTGCTTGTATGGTAAGTTAAGTCAATTAAAAGTAAATTTCAGACAATGACGTGCAAAAATCAGACATTTTACAATACAAAACAGTTCATAACCTTTTTTTTATTCTTCTTCTTGATTCTATTAAATAAAAATTTAAGATTCATTTGGAGAAAAAAAAACTTGGTAATTTAAGTTTTGTAATGTGCCTTTTTTTTTATCACTCACTTGAATAACAATAGTAAAATAATAAACATGATCTTTATTGACGTACTAAAAACCAGTCAGATCATAAAAAATTACCCGTAATACGCAATTAGGTGAAGATTTGGTACTCAAGATATAATTTTGCAACCAACAAAAAAAAACATATTAATATTAAACAAGAAATCATTAGTCTGTAAATTCTTTGTAATTTTTTTTTTTTGCCAATTTTAAATTGAATTTAATATCCCATGACTTAAGTTCCAAATTAAATGGTAAATAACTTTATCAATTGCATATTCGTGATGCACATTTTCATGAATAGTCACGTGCTTGTAAAAGGCTTAAAAGTTTCAATGATACTAATTTTCAAATAATAATGATAAAGAAAATCAATTATTTATCTCATGTGAGAGTGCTTTGTCCTTCAATCAAGGGTGCTTCACACACAACATATTGGTATTACGTGCTTACCTTAGTTTGGTTTACTTGTGACGTCAATAAGAGCTTAAAAGAAACGAGTTTTGTTTTTTTTTGTGTAATAGAATTTAAATTTAAAATAAAAAATGCTTATTATTCTTAATTTTTTTTTCAATTCAATTTTTTCATGATTCAAGTAATGATAATTAAGATTTATTGTGATTATTTTTGTGATTTTGCGTTGTTTCATTATAATTTTTTTTCAATGTTTTGTTAATTCAATATTAATTCTTACATTTTATTTTATTCAGCCCGTATTAGAAGACGAACCAATTGTGAAAAATGGAAATGGCATTTACATGAATGGAAAATACACAAATGGACTAAATGGACATGTAAATGGAGTTTGTGAAAATAATAATGGAATTCCCAATGGCAATGGACTGAAATCGAGAAAAGATTAGCGATTTACTTGTCAACCAAATTATGAGAAACAAACAAAAAATGAACCAGATAAACGAATAGTTACGAGATCATGACTATTTTAAGATTATTTTAGAATTTTATACAATGAACAAAATTAAAAATTAAAGGAAAATGGAAAAAATTGAAATTAAATTAAAAGTAAAACAAAAAGAAAAACACAAAAATAAATTAATAATAAATATTTAACAATTAAATGGATCAAAGAAATTTTTTGTAATTTATAATTTTTTTACATGGAAATTTGGACATTTTTTGTTTAAATGAAAATTAAAGAAAAAAAAATTCATATGGTTTTTGCTCAAATAATTTTAATTGATTGATTAGTTTTTTCAATTCACACATAGATAGAAAAGTTACATTTGTTATTTAATTATTATAAGAGTTATTTTATTCAAAAATAATAAAAAAAAAATACTTTTTTTATACCAATGACTTTCCAAGTAAACTTTCAAATTAAAAAACAAAAAAAAACGAGTTCTCTTTGATCTTGAAATTGAACGATTCGAACGAAATTTGGATAAGAATCTGATTGACCTTGAAAAGAGGGATGTGATTGAAATTTAAGCGTATTTTGAACAAATTTGAATGGAAAATTTTTATTGAGTGGTTTCATATTCGAATTTTCACTTACATTTTTTTAAATTTTTGCATCCCCCTTCCTTTTCCTTTTTATAATAATGAATTGGATTAAACGATTATTTCAAGATCTTGAGATTTTTCATTCATAATACAAAGGATTTGGTCTAATCAACCAATTTTTGATCAAATCCATGAAAAAATATAAAAATAATACCAATTTTAATTTAATTTAATTGAATTATTCCGGGAATCATGTATTTTTTTTATGTATTTAACATTAAATTTAAAATAATTACCATTAACGCTCCACTACATTGATTAACATTAAAAGAAAAAAAACTAATTATAATTGAATCTACGTAAATGTTGTTAAAATCCTACATTTTTAGCTTAAGGATAATAGAAAATTATTGTTTCACTGTAAAAATTAAATTTTTTATTGTACATAAATTTAATTATTTTAATTTTAGAGACAATTTTTTCGTTGAATTGCAAATAACGTTAAAAAAATATTGTCTAGTTTACCAACGCTATGAAAAGTCCAAGAAAAAAATTAGGATCTAGGTTAAAATATTAAATTCTAAGTCAATATAATTTAAGAAAATCCAAAAAAAAAATTTAATGAATATAATTATAATTTCTTATTATTATTATTTTATGAACAATTAAAAGTATTTTTTTCTTTTTTTATATGAATTTGGTTTTTTTTGTTCTTATTTTGGTTAATTTTTTATTTTTTTCCCCTGTCATTAATGTAATGAAGTCGTTTCTACACTGTAAGTTGATAAGGCTCCGCAATCCGTTCGCAGTGATATTCCAAGATCATCAATGAAACTGAATTGCAATTAATTTTCAACTCAGCAAACGCCTTGTCAATGACAAGCAAAGAAAAGCGTTTGCCATGGAAAAATTTAACACTGCAAGCAAGGGCGGATTGAAAATTATTAACGGTCCTGGCATTCTGTATAATTTTCTTTAAAATTTACGCTAAACTTAACTTTTACAAGACGATCGACTGTGGCCTTTCTGGCATTTGCCAGATTGCCTGTATGCCCAATCCGCTATTGACTGCGAGGGATTTTCAACTTACAGTGTAACAAAAAACTGTCGCTATGCGTTAAAAATGTTCAAATACTGCCGTTTTGGCCGTTTAATTTTTAATTGATATGAAATTTTAACTTAATGACTTAGATAGTCAAAAACTAAGATCTGTAACTAACCAAAGTAATGTAATAACAACAAAAAAACTCAAATAAATTTAAAATGAGACCACAAATGCTTGACTGCCATCTATTATAAATTAATAAAAAATATAATGTTAATAAAATGCTTGTAACAGTGAAATAATGTGTGAGAGAGATGAAAAATGTAACTTAAAAATTAGGATGAATATTAAGAGCTTAAGTTAGGCCATTACAATTTTCCTTTTTGTTTCTCGTCGCAGTCCGCTCAAAATAATAAGAAGGAGGAGGGATGAATAATGGTAATAAAATATAGTCTGACAAATATAAATTGAAATTTTTGTGCGGGGCCGTACTTAGGTTTGATTGAAATAGAGATGACTTTTTACAATGATTTTGCACATATTTGAGAAATTTAAGGAAAAAAAATAAACGTTTTGATCATTTTTAGAATGAATAAAAAATATTTTAATTTTTAAATTTCACTCGAACGTCATTTAAATTCCACTAAATTTTGTTTGTTTTCACCTGGTTTTCAGTCAATTTGACAATTTTTCAGAAAAAACAGGTTGAATATAATAAAACGTTCAATTTCAGCTTCCAATTTTTAGAACACTACATTTTAAAACAAAAAATAACAATTTTTATTAACGTTAATTTCACTTATACAAAAATATTTTGATTCCTGATTACGTCAAAAATTGTAAAGATTCGATAAGCACAATTTTGTTTAGCTTAACCATATTTTCATACAAAAAATCTCTGGATGAGTACAAGTGACATTTGCTCATCGAACGCACCTTTTAATATAATTTCAATTTATATTTGTCAGACTATAATGAAGTTTATAAACAAATTTCATGAAAAAATTTTTTTCATGTGAAAAATATTTTGAATATTTATTGAAAAAAAAATCAAGAAAATTAAGTAAGTTTTGGATTTTCTGCATGTTGAAATTAACAAAATATTCAGTAAAACTGTTTTTAAAATTTGAAAAATTTAAGATCGTTAAATATTTTCAAGGTTTTCAATGGTTTTCATTATTTTATTACTATTATTCCCTCCCATTATTCCCTCTTCACTTTTATGAAATAAAGAAGTAGGAGGCGACGAGAAACAAAAAGGAAAATTGTAATGGCCTTACATTTATTTGTATTTTTTTTAATTTAAAAATAAAAAAAAAATTTACTTGAAAGTTTTGGAATTAAATTCCTTACTTACGTGAGTTAATGGTTGCAAATTCATCCATTTGAGCATCAAAATTAATTAACACAATGAAAAGAAAACCATGTAAGAAAGATTAAAAAAACAAAAACTTAAGACAATCTCTATTAAAAAAAAAAACAAAAAAAAATAAAAGTAAATCCAAAATATTTATTCAATGAAAATGAAATTTAGTTAAAATTAGTAATAATTCAACAGAAATTTAGAAATTCAATGACAATTAATTGACATTTTCTTCAATCATAATGAAAAATTAAAAAAAAATGGCTCAATTTGTGTCTTTTTTAAGGATTTCGAACAAAGTTCGGTTGAAATTTAGAATGAAATGAATACAAAATTGTGACTGCCAGACATTTAATTTTATATTAATCTTTGTAACATTAAATTAACAGACTAAGTCGATAGAACCGAATTCATTTTGACATTTCACACACAAAATTTTGAAGTTTCCGTATCTGTTTCTATACAAAATAAACGTCAAATGAAATGTCAAGTGAAATTCTGTTCTATGGATTTTGCTAATAAATTATGCTAAAAAAATTGTAAAAAAAATGATTCACACTTGTATAGAACGTGATATTTTTCTACCTGTTGTCTAGTGTTTTGAATATGTAAATCTGTTATCAAAAATTATATTTATCTAGAAATTGAAAAAAAACAAGCAAATATTTTAATAAAAAAAAATTATGATAAATACATTGAATGAAAATCAACTATTTAAATCATTCCGAATCCAAAATACTATGTAAAAAGATTGAAATGCATATAAAATAAAAAAACAGCTATTTAAATTGATGATTTTTTTTTTGTTTATTTATTTTTTTTCTGTCTAATTTAACACAATAACTTAAATTTTACTTAAAAATCGTATAAATTTTCTAAAAAACATGAATTTTACTTTGAAAATCCGGTTCAAAAACAAATTTTTTTTTTTTTTGCCCCTCGCCTTTTTTGACTTTTTAAAAGGGGCATCGGACAAAACTTTTAAAATTCATTTGTCGCGGCCTTATTTAGAAAAATTCAAAAAAAATGTTTTAGAAATCTCAGTAGATTTCAAAGCCCAGATGTGCCGATTTCACCGATGTGTTACGAATCGTCCTCCAACGTCTACCATTAACCTGGTGTGCGTGTCTTGAAAAATTTGACACACATAAAATTACCTTTTAGTTTATTTCCAATTAACTTCAAAATAAAATTAAAATAAAAACAAAGAACATTAAGTTACATGCAATTTAATGTGAGCAAGTTCAGTGTCATATTGCATATAAATTTGCTAATAGCATCCATTGACCGGATCATAGTTTTGACATTTTGACTTACTCAGGCATACACGTAATAACTGGACAAATAAACCATTTATTTATTTTAATAAATTTTGGAGGCAATCAGTGAGGAGTATTATAAAATGAATGTGTTGTGTGTTGTGTGTGTGTTGTGTGCAATACAATTAATTATTGTTTGGATTTGAATTTGTTTTAAATTTATAAAAAAAAAAATTTAATAATATAGTAAAATGTAAAAAAAAACAAAAAAAAATGAAGCGACATAATATCCGTTGCTTTAAACTTGACCTTTGTAAGTTTTATATTTGAATTTCATAAGGTTTGTTTAAATTTACTATTATTTAATTATATTACTTAAAAAATAAAACATGTTTGTATGTTGCACAATTAAACAGGTTATGACCATTAAATGAAAGTTTATTGTAAAATTTTGATATTTTTTTTTAATTGCAAAGAATGTGATAATTTTTTGAGAATTCAAGAAATTGAATGAAATTTGAATTTAGAGGTCACACTTAGGTTAAGTTAGGTTTTACAAGGGCACCACCACGGTCTCAAAGAGTTCTATTGTGGTCACACTTAGCATTCATCATGTTCTCAGTTGAAAGTTTAGTTCGTTTTAAGGCATTAAAAGTTCGAAAGGGTTGGTTACCCTAAAATGTCTGTATGAAACATATTCAGGGCCAGTGTCTAGTGAAATTGAAGCAAGAGCCAAATAAAAAAAAGTCCCTGGGCAGGATGAAGGTTAAATGTGTTCTAGATCCTAGTTGGACGAATCTTTACTTAAACATGAATCATTTAAAGCTTTTGAAGCGTGTATTATTACACTTCTAAGAAGCAACAGTTGCACAGAAATCCAGTTCATGTCTCGGCTTCCCATCACTAACGACTTCATTTCAAGATCAGAGAGAGATTGCAGTTGATGTTTCGGATAATGTTGTTGCGGAATTTTGTACTTCATCATCGTGGACGTTTGCAATTTCATCGCGATATATTACAGAAGGTGGCTCGTTTGGATGTGACTCTACACGGCACTTTATAGCGCGAACGTCCTCCTGGGATTGAGTTATTGCACAATCCGCCTCATGTAGGTGAATATTTCCACCATATGTGATTACTCCACGTTCAATGTTGAAATTAGTTTTCATAGTTCCATTGCAGGTTCGATCTATGCATCGCCAATACTGTTAAGACTTTCCTATTTTTATAAAATTTAAGATAGTTCTCAAGAAAATTTTATTTTTTCATTTAAACAAATTAATTAAGAATATTTGTTTATTACTCACCTTAAATGTGCTATTTTACTCATTGTACCCAAAAAAAGTTAGTAATAATTAAAAATAAGAACTCAAAAGCAAATACAAACTCAATTAATATTATTACGTACTTCCAGTTCATTAACGATCAAAATCAACATTTTAAGTATTTGAACCATGACTTGATCTTTTTTTGCTTCTATCATGACTATGAAATGAGGTTCACAATGATCCTTTAAAATTATTTCTTGTAATCAACTTTAACGATGAAACGTCTCATCAAGAGATAAAAAAAATAAAAAAAATACATTTTAAGATGATATGCGCAATTTTTTTACAACACCCTTCAATTTTTTTAAAAAACACGTGTAATTTAAGATCAAAATTCAATTAGCAAACGCAATTCGATGCATGGAAAAGGAAATAACGGTACATAGATTGATGATATTTTAATGTAAAATAAATTATTATTTTCACATCACTGTCAGTTATCATGATAAATTTCATCTGCATTGAATTCATTGAACTTAATTCATATTTTTTGAGTACAAAAATTCATGCCAATTAATCTCAATCTGCAATAAAATTCTTGAATCAATCAGTCTTGATAAAACAAAAAAAAATATAAAAGGAATATAAAGACATCTTCATGACTTTTGATCATCATCTTGAAAGTTGAATTGACATGAAGAGGAAAAAAACCAATGAGATGACCAAAAATTCCTTTTAATTTACAATTATTCATCAATTTCATTGATTAATTAAAAATATCAATAATGGAAAGATCAATAAAACTTATTTAAAGCTCTTTAAAACCAACAAACAATTTAAAAATATTAAAAAAAAAATTTATTACGTACAAATACTTGAGATGATTATAATACCAGAACGTAAATACAAATTAATAATCACTAACGATTGTAAATAATGAAGAAAACAGCATTAAATCATAACTTGAAGTTAAGAAAAAGAAATAAAAAACACCGTTCTGACGTCAATTGAACAGGTCAAGCGTCTTTTTAAGTTTGATTTAAGAAAAATCAGAGTGTTTGTGGCTTAACAAAGAATTGAAGAAGAAAAAAAAATTACATACATAACACGCATGAAATATCTTTTTTTGAAGTCCATTTAAAGCGATTGTACTAAGATTTGGTAAAAAAAAAACTATATAATGATATAAATAATTAGGGAAGAAAAAAAATTATATCGTACTTTAAATAAACATTTTTTTTATACCAACACCCAAAAAATAAGCTCACTACAATTAACATGCGATTTTTTTTTTACACATCAGTTTTGAATGAAGAATGTTCTTGAAAAACATCTTTTATATTGTCAACCATTTTTTGCACTTCAGATTCAGATGAGAAGTGTTTATGTCTGGTATTTGAATCGTTTGACCAAAATAATGTTAATATTCAATTTAACTACGACTTGGTTTTATCTTGTATTACGTCTTAAGGCCTCATATGATTTGTAACTGGATACGATGATGTATGAAGAAAGACAAATTTAAAGAAAAATGATCTCAAGAAGTTCGTGATTGTCAAATTCTAAGAATAAACTATGGACGAAAGATCAATTTCTGAAATACTGAGTTGAAAATATTTAACCAAGACAATCAAAGCGCATTATCTGCAGTCTTTGTACAAAATATCAATACACTGCAGTTTGAAAACGCTCCTAAGTACAAATTGATTTGGTCCACAGACGAAGATCTTTGATTGAAGCTTACAGGGCGTTTGATGAATGAAATTTTTTATAGCATCTCCTGTTAATTTGTAAAAAAAAACGACTATTTTAGGCAATCTTTTACTCCACGATTATCACGCGTCAGTTACGAATTAGCCTTACAGGAACTCTGGCATATTCTAGAAAGGCCGCAGTCGATCGTCTTGAAAAAGTTAAGTTTAGTGTAAATTTTAAAGAAAATCATACAAAATACCAGGGCCGTTAGTAAATTTCAACCCGTCCCTGACATGAGCGTTGGCTTACGGGGCGTTTTCAACTTACAGTTAGAACTAATTAAACCGATTGCGGTTCAGCTGAAGATACAATCGTTTTCAGTTTCAATACGCAGGAAAACACTAAGGTTTTACAAAACCTTGGAAATTGTAAATTTTAAATAAAAAATTAACGGAATTCACATTCAACATAATTTTAGATACAGCCCTGTCATGGTTAAAATTCACCTAATTTTCATTTCACCATATCCAACACCACACAACTCAATACAGATCGACATTTGTATGGCAAGCCGGAAAATAGATAGATGTGCAAATGCATCCGAATGTTAAATAACAGGGAAATCATTCACATTTTCACATAGAATAAGATCAGTTGGCGGCAACAATACTGTCTTTCATGTATTTGGTTAAAACACACTCACACACACAAAATTCCATTCAAAAAAGATTTTTGATGAGATCAGTGCGCATGACACCCTTCTTCTTCCATTCGTTCATAACATACAATTATGTTTATTATATGAAATTATTAGAATTTTCACCACATATGTATTGTACACGCTGTGTCGTATACACACCCATGAATTTTCCATGTTTTTTTTTTACTTAAATGAGACCGGTGTATATCCATAGCAGACGATGTGTGTGTTGGACAGAAGTTTTCTACAGGTTTTTGTTCATTGAAGAAAAATTTTTTTTAGTCTGTCGTGAAAGATTGGGCGTTTCGAATGTGGGTTATGTGAAAATCATTTAATATTACGGGCAAATATTTAAATGTTAATTACTCTTTTTTTTCATTTAAAAGAAGTAATCAAACATAACGTGTGCAGTAAAAGGAATCGAAACAAGAAAAGTGTAAAAGGTACAAAAATTACTTGTAATTTAAATATAAAAACAAGAAAAATGTGTTTTCATTTAAATACAACCTATAAATAGTTAAAGATTATGCAATAATCTTATCAATACTCATACAAACACCTTCACTGGAAATGTGTCTTATCAATTTCATGATAAAAGTGTTTTATCATATTTACATGTTCCATACAAAATTTTGCCTTATCAAAGTAATTTGATGGAAATTATTACAATATTATTAAAATATTAGTCACATTTCAGTGCACAAACACACAAAAAAATATGTATTTGTGACATGGCGCTTCAAAGTGAGAGGGTGATGTGGCCAAAACGTTATCATTATAAAAGAATCTCAAGTGAGACACACCTTTATTCTAAATGTACATAATTTTATTTGATATTAATAAAAAAAAAAAAATACAGGAACAATAAGTACAAAGTACAAATGCAATACAAAATTGTGAAATGTGTATGGCAGTTGATGTCATCGATTTCGTGTTGAGTTTTCAAATTTTTTATATTTTAACCAAGTAAATGTGTGTTTTTTCTCACACTCTCTCTCTCATTATATGATTTTGACAGACAGATGTGTTGTACTTGAGTTGAAATATAGGTGAACATTGATAAAATGTTTTTTTTACATAGAATCACGTGTGATAAAAGTAAAATTAGATTACTCGTTTGAATTGGCTTCCTTGAAAGTTCAGACTGTTTGAAATGATTTGAATTGCATTTAAAAACGTTTTACCGCTATGTATTTTTTTTTTGTTTTAAATATTTTTTTTTATTTTTAATGAGCCTTTCTGGTAATTCAATAAACGTACGATTTTTATTTAGAATATCGTGTCAAGGTCTTACTTGCAATTCATACATATTTCTTGATATTTTTACAAGGAAGGTATAAAATGAGTTAACTCAAAATTATTATTCATTGTGGATTCAATTCAATTGGAAAAAAATACCTTCCCTTGTTGAAATTTAATCATCATTTACCAGTAAAACACCGTCCAATTTACAACAGAAAATAATAATTGTAATAAGTTTTAATATAAATGTAAAACACTCATCGGCTATATTGCTTATGTACGCATAAATATTTATAGGCATTCATTTCATGAGCAAAACATACATGCAAGTAATATTAAAACGACTAAATAAATTATTTAGCAACATTATTGGATAATGAATGCAAAAATTGTATCGATATAAATAATTATTATTTTTGTGTGTGATTTTTCTGTGTTAAAGACAAAATTATTATAGTCGTGTTACAAGTTGAAATGACTTTTTTTTGAATAGACCAATCGAGAATCAAACTGCCAACTTTAAGATTGATGGTCCAAAATGCTCAGATTTGTTTTTATTGCCAATTTTGGCCTCTTAATATATGAAATACAGACTTGATCAGTTCAGCAAAGTTGCAGCTTGAAATATTCTCCACAAATTTGCTTCAGGTGATTTTTACCTAAAACTTACGCAAACATGATTTTTTTACTCCACAACCGAAAAATGAGCCCAAAATTGTGTATTTTGCCATTTTTGGCCCCTACGCATGACGAAATATCAACTAAGTCAGTTTAGCAAAGTTGTTTCAAGGCACTTTTCCCTAAAACTTACGAAAACATGATTTTTTACTATATAGCGTCAAAATTTGTTCCACATTTAGCTCCAGAATGATCCATCGGAATTTTTTTCAGATGGAGGAACGCATATGGACGAATTTAAATTCATTGGGATCCAAAGCCTTAAAACCGTTAAAACAGTTAGAATTTTTTATAATTGCTTAATTTTATTGTTGGATGAAATTTTATTTAAAAACTCCGCCATTTTGAAAATTTTTAAAAAAGGCCACCATTTAAAAAAAATTTGGATTTTGACCATCTTTAGGCTCTAAAACGTCTGAAGCTCAATTCCTGAGCCCAATCTCAAAGCTGATAAGTTAAAGTTCATTTTAGCAAACTCCTCCATCCATCAAAAACAAGTTCCATCGAAATGCACTTTTCTGCCTCCAGTTTTCCAAATTCTCATTTTTTTTTTACATTCTTGAATGAATTTCAGTTATTTTAAGTTTTGAGCCGTCTCAGTAATCCAACTGCTGTTTGAAGTAGAAAAATCTACAAAATCTCAGTTTTCTTTTGGTCTAAAGTTGAACTCAATATGCTAATATGCCAACGAATAACAAATTAAAATCCATTAAAATATCCCTAAAGCTTTGTGTCAGATCACTTTTGACCTCGAAATTGTGTATTTGCCTCTTGATATATGAAATATTGCCGTGCTCAGTTGAGCAAAGTTGCAACTTGAAATATTCTCTACAATTTTGCTTCACGTTACTTTTACCTAAAACTTACGAAAACATAATTTTTTGACTCAAAAAATAAAAATTTGAATTTAATTAAAAAAGATTTTTTCCGAAACTTAAAATTGATTTTGCAATTTTTCTTATAAAAGAACAATATAAAAACTTCTTCAATTTTTCAAAATCGAAATCTAATATTCAATCCACTTTAAAAATAATATTTTTTTAAGATCTACTGTAATATTTAAGTGATTGGGTGATTTTTACCCCTTAGGGGGTAAATTTCAGTCTCAGGGGGTAGATTTACCTTTTTTCTACAATGGTTAGGATTTCACATTTTTTAAATTGGGAATAGCATTTACAGTGCAAAGTCGATGCCTTTCCAACTTTTCCTAGGTATTTCAGCGTACAAGTCATCTTCACTTGAAACCAGATTGTGACTTCGATCTGTCAGTCAAAATCCCTAGAAAATGTAAAAAAAACAATATTAAATTGATTATTCAGATAAAATTTCAAATTTTAATTTAAAAAATTTAATTCAGTTCAAAATAATTATTATAAGTAAGTAAGGGAACACTGTCCAACATAATTATTTACTCTATAAACACAAATATTACATAAACATTTTCATACACACATTTTATGACAAATAAATATTTTCTTTTCTTAAAATATATAATTATACACACACACACAGAAATATCTCTCACAAAACAGACATGCATGATAAAAAGTTTTTCTCTCTCTCACCCAAAAAAAAAACCATATCAAGAAGAAAAGAAATTGCATATGTGTATGTGTGACTTTTATCTGAAACATGTGACAAACATATGCAATGCAATATCTTCAAAACTTCACCCATACAACTATCATTAAAGACATGTGCTTAAAATTAAAAGAATATATTTATTACTCTCACATATGTTATGTTCTGTCAAAATTGTGTCTGTATATTACATAAATTTTGAGTATGTATGATAAAATTGACATAACAACCGAGTAATGTCAATTCATTTAATAAAAATATTACAAAATAAATAAAATTGATTTTGAAAAGAAAAAATATGTTTAATACTTGAATTATTTAAATTAAATTAAAAAAGAAAGAAGTTTAGTTCAAGTTTACTGATTAAGAATAATAAGAAACACATTCACTTATTTTAAGGTAACAATTTTTTTTCGAGGTAAACATGTGTGTTTACATTCTGGTTGGACGAGTTACAATTAAAAAATTAATTATGATAGTCAAAAAAGAATTTTAAATGTTTCAAAGCAAATCAATTATCGTTATCTATGGAATTTTCATTATCCTCTAAAATTTTACATTAGTTTAATGTGAATTTTAAATAAATTATGTAACAGAAACCCAAGGGTTGTGAAACAATTCATTTCTGGGGACTGTTAAGCCGATAAGAGGATAAATATGAAAAAAATTTAAATTAAAGAATTTCAACATAATTTTATTAATAATAGCAATAAAAAAAAGAATCAAGTTTTTTTCACTCGTCACTCGTATTTCAACTTTTACTACCATAAATTTAATAACACACAAAAAAATGCAATGAGATATTTTTTTAACTTAAATTCATACATGCATTAAATACATTTTTTATATTAATTTTATCTTTTTTTTTACAATTTCAGGACAAGCAAAGAAGAAATTCGATCGGATTTAGTCTTAATTTGACTGTCGTAACGAAAGGACAACAAAATTGATGAAATTCAAAAAAAAACTTTAAACTATGAAATTTCATTTAAATTCACACTCCCGGCAAAATTCAATAAATGTCAAACTTCCATAAAACTCTATCGATAAAGAGTATCATTTTGTGTGTATTCCATCTTAAAGGTAAAACGTCTTTGATAAAACATTTAAATTTAAGTGCTAAAATCGATAAAATTGAAATTATATCAAAAATATGTTAAAAAACTTGAGTCACTCAAATAAATTTACGTGAAAATCGAAAAGTAATATTACATAACCTCAAAATCGGTTAATTTATCTTAAATGAAACTCTCTTAATACTCTCTCAGTGTAACATTATACATCGAAGATATATTTAACAATCTATAACATGTTACTTTAAATATAAAGTTAAATAAACATTTAAAACGAGAGAAAGAGAGAAATTTAAACATTTTTAACATACATGCATTGAATTAAATGGAATTTTACATACATAAAATTCAATAAACATAAGATTAAACGTTTTGGAGGGACAATCATTTAAATTTTAATTGAATACCCTTAATATTTTATTAAATTTTTATGCTAATATTCATTTATTAACATATTATTGTTAATGGATTTACTGTAAATTGAAACAAAAAACATTGGATAACTTGATTAAGTTCACGTGTAATATGATAATTAAGAAGATTTATTTAAATAACAATGATAAGAGTCGACAATTAAAACAAAAAAATATATAACAAAACAAAATTCAATGAAAAAATTGTGAAATTGAAGAGGGAAAGTCTAAATTTTTGTATTTGTATTAATTAACAAAGTGATGATACAAAATTATTATGATTAAAAGTGAATGAAAGACAAAGGAGAAGAAGGATAATAATAAATAATAGAACAAAAAAGGAAAAAGTGTGTTACGATTCAAGCTGCGTTCAAGGTATGTAATTGATTTGTATTATATTGATTAATTAATTTGAATTTAACTTTTAATGAAATATTAAAACATAATTTAAAATTAAATTTCATGAAATATTTATTTAAATTTTACAACCTCTGATTAAAATGTTGTGTGAAATGAGATTTTTCGATGAATGTGTTTAATGGTTTTAAACTGCTAGGGTTTTTGAAGCATCTACCGCCCATCACCCATTACTGTAAACCTTGTATATTTTTTGCTGAAATAAACAAGTTTTTTTTCATAATTTAACGACAAGAAGCAAGTGTTTAACAGATTAGAGATTTATTTCTGACCCCCGCTTCAGCGACAGGGTATGGCTAGACACATTGCATTTTCATTTGCAATTCAGAGAAGCTTCCTTAAATTTAGTTTTCTATCAATTTTGAAATAAAAACCAGAAAGAAATCTTTTGAAATAGGTATTTTGGAGGTTCAAAAAAAACATCTAAGTTTCAGTAACGGGGTCTGGTCAGGTCCCTTAATATATTGTACAAATAAGTCTAAATTGTGTATTTTGCCCTTTTTGGGCTCTAAATTAATGAAACATTGACTTGGTCAGTTCAGCAAAGTTGTAGCTTGAAATATTCTCTTCAAGTTTTCTTCGGATCACGTTTACCTAAAACATACGAAAATATGATTATTTTTATACCAAAACAGAAACATTGCAACAAAATTGCGTTTTTGCTATTTTTGGGATCTTAATACATGAAATGTAGACTTAATAAGTTCAGAAAAGATTTAGGTAGAAATATTCTCTATAACTTTGCTTCAGATGACTTTTACCTTTAACTTACAAAAATATGTTTTTTTACTGCAAATTGTTAGGGACCTGGCCAGACCCTTTCGCTGAAAGTAAGGGTAAAATGTTATCGCTGAACTGAGGGTTACGATAGCCGGTAACTCAGCCCTATAAAATATAATCTAAAACCAGTGAGATTTAGCTCATTGCCCAGTGTATTGAACAACTCAATTAATGGTGCTGAATTGATGGTCAGTAAATTGATGAAGGGCCAACCCGCCTGAAATCTCTTGGGCACCAGTGGAAGACCAGTGGCAAAGAGTGTTCCCACTGGTGCCCTACTAGTTTTGGGTTGAGAGTCTTTATGGAGGTAAATGGAACCTCTTTTTCCAGCCAAGGTTTCTAAGGTAGAACAGTTAACATTGTTTTTGTATTAACTCAATTCGATCAACGTCAATATTGAACACAGGCATCCAGACTGGGTTCCCATAATCCAGAATGGGTGTGTCAAGAGATGTGTAAAGGCTCTTGATGACAAAAAGATCTTTAAATTCCTGACCAAAACGTTTGGCTAGAATTAAGATCTAGAGTTTAACACCTGTGATCAAAGTCGAGATATTTTGATATCCACTGTTTGGAAATCTGATGCTAGAATCCATTTTAGATAGTTCGGTCTTTCCTACGACATTCCGATAGCTTCTTTAAACAAACCTGAAACGCATAACTTGATGTTGAATCATCCTCCTACAAATATAAATAGGAAGGAGAAAACTATTAATATACAAATTTCATAAATGAATCCATTTAACAGTGATCAATATCTAAAAATTGAAGTACACACCTTTATTGAACTTCAATAATAATAACCTAAATACTACCAGTAGCGATACCGACACACCATAACATGGATATAAAAATTTTATTTACAAACAAACAAACAGAAAAAAATCAAACTGCGTATCATAATGTACTTGTCTAAAAAACTAAAAATAAAAAAAAAAATAAAAGTGAATGAAATTAAACTTTATTGCTCGAAGCAAGTTGCTTGTTACATGATAAAATGTAATATTCGCGTAAAAAAAATTTACATTGAATTTCATTGTGCATAGATTTTAGGATAATAAAATACATTTTATTGTGAGATTAAAAGAAATAAAAATCGATACATAATTTTCGTAATGTTTCATGTTAACAGTTCAATCGATAAAAATTAACTTGAAATGTCCATTTAAACTTGTTTAACTCTTCATTGTAATTTATTTATCCATTTTTAATGAATAAACGATGATTTACATTGAATACAAATCGTTTTATTAAAATGTAATTTAAGAATATTTTACATTAATTCTGAATACTTTTAATGTCGACGACCATCATTTGATGTTTTACATTAAATGAATGTAATAAAACATTGTAACTCATTTTTTTTTCTTGCAATGTATGAGGAAATGCAAATAATTTTTGATGATTCATGTTTGTTTAATGGAAATTCCAAGAATTTATTATATTATTTTTTAACTTTTAATAATTTTATCAATTCAATGTTGTGATTTGTGATATTCACCTTGATAACTATTGGAATATAATAAAAATCAATACAACAAATATTTACAATATTATGTAAAAAATAAAAAAAAATAAACTGTAAATGTCTAGATTTAACCACCACACGAGCATTAATCAATGTGTACTTTTATGAAAAAAAAAAAATTAATTTATGATGACCCTCACCGTATTTTACAAATATGAAGAAAAAAAAACGATAAACAAAATAAAATAATATTCTTTATTTACATAATAATTCACATTCCATTAGTGGTGTGTTATGTGTAACTTTAATAATAATAATAATGATAGCAATGAAAATTAGTGACACTTTTGTTGTGTTACAATAGTGCAACGTTAGCATTGATTTGAATTGAAATTTTATGCAAACCATGATTTATTTGGAAATTTGTCTTAAAATTCAAATGTTTGTTTAAAGAAAAACTGCGCATTTAAAAAAAACTTTATGTCAGTTCAACGTCTTTGACAATTTTCCTGAACCTAAAGAGCACGAGGATTTCATTCAAATTCATTTCTCTCGTTTTCTGTCTCACATTACGATATTTCTTTATTAAAACAAACATATTGACCCAAATATTTGTTATTTAATGTTTTTTATTCACCATCACAATTGCACCTGTTAACCAAAAGCTCATACAAACGCTACATGATCATTCATTGTTTATTAAAATTAAAAAAAAAAAAATTACCGAAATTCAATGCTCGTTAATACAAAAAAAAATTAAAAATAAACATACAATTTTTTTTTTTAATTTAAATTTAAATCTCTTAAAATGCTGCGACATTATACATTTTCTTCATCATCACACACAAACTCTATGAATGAAAGCGATAATATGAATGGACGATAAGTATACACGACCTTGTCAATTATGTAATATGTTAACAATACAAAAAAAAACAAATTATGGTGCATTTAGTATATTATACGTGAACATTAAAATAAAAGTGTATGATTATGTTAAACCATGTATAGATTGTTTTACTTAAACAAAAAAATTTGTGTTAAATGTAAAAGCAATAAGTATTCAATATGTGATTTTTTTTTGGTATTACGCATTACTAGACACAGGGTTGTCTCGATTTGGTTTTTATCAATCTTGCAATTTATGTAATCCTTAAAATTTTGACACCGTAAAATGGGGTGATATGTATTGACATCAAGAAGAGTTCATTTGAAGCGAATTTCTAGATTCATCACAGTGGTAATCGTTTTGATGGTATTAAGCCTTAACTACTACTTTATGCATGGTATAACTCTTTATAATTTACGTACAGAGCGCGTTACACTTTTTCCGCTTTTTATATACATACGCATTTGTTATAACTCTTATACCTTTCATAAAGCAGGCGTAAAACGCTTTAAAAACCTTAAATCGTGACAGATGAGCATCGTCTAGAATCCATAAGATAAAGTAGGATTGTCCTAAATGGATTCTTACGAATTGTTGGATGCTCTAAAGGATAATTTTGAAAGTGTTTCAATGTCCAACTTGGAATTGGCTCCATTGTCTCTTGAGGTCCGTCTAAGTCACATTAATAGTGAGCCGGGTTCAACAATTCACTTACATCGCAATGAAGATGCCGTGGATGCTCTTACTCCTGTTGCTGATAGCTATAGACTTAAAAATTTGTGCAGATGAATTTCAAACAGATAACTTTTGATCAGATAATTCTAGGGCCATAAAATTGGTCTTTCTAGTACGCATTATCTTCAAAACGCCAACTGGTAGCTGCAAAAGCTTCATTTACGAATATACTGCCAAGAATCGCTTGAGTTGAATTGTGATTTTTGTGTCTCCATGATCAGGTGCTACCTTCCTATTGACTCAGTATTGAGAGTGCATAGCTCCAAACATCAAAGTAAAAGCCTGCTTAGAAAAATCTTTCAATTAAGTATAGCGTTGTCCATAAGTCACCTTAATAGATAACTGGTGAGAAAGAAGATGTTTTAATTGATTGAGAGTCCGTGAAGTAAAATCTAAATTTCAATTATATTATTGGATTTTGATTAAGGGTTTTCAAAATTTAATTGAGTCTTATATGATCTTAACCTGTTTTCTTTTAATTAAAACCAAAATAATTAACAAACAACAAGTTTTACGATGGTATAAAGTACACATTCACATTTTAAAAACGTTTTTCAAGGATAATCTTGCACCATCTTCAAATGAATCAATTTAATTAATAATAAGTTGTGTATTAAGACCAAACCTCGTTAATTATTATTCAGAAGTTGCTCGCTTTTGTTTCTATGTGAGTAGGTGAACTACTTACTAACATGTTATTATATTAAATGATACAAAACACGTGAAATTAAGTTGTAATTTGTTTATATTTTAATAAATTTATAACAACAACAATTATTTTTTTTATGTTAGTGTAAAACTTTAACTAGACCTAAAACAATCTTTTGTTATGTTAGGACTCGATCTTTTATCTCTCTTTTACTATATATATCATGAGAAATCAACAGGTTTTAAATGAATATATAGTAAAATATAACTTGAGATGTAACAAAAGTTTCCATTACGAAAAAAAATGAATTAAAATGCACGTAAGTGGATTTTGTTTGAATGAAGAATCATGATGGTTATCAAATGGGAGCACGGAAATTTCCCATATATTTTATTTTTAAATTAATTGATGACGTTTTTTGTTTACTCAATTTTGTACAACCGGCTTTTTGAAAAACAAAGAACTTTCGAAAAAAAACAAAACATGTTCTCGAATTGAATACGTCTGAAAATAAAACTGAATAGCACCGGTGGAGTCCCTCGGACCCTCACAAACACTTCAGGTATAAAACTTTACTGTCGATAAAAGTTGTGTTACTGTAATTCAATTAATTGAAAAAGTAAGATATTGACCGGTGTCTGCAAAATGACATTCATTCAATCCTAATAAGATCAAATTAACATCAAAAATGATGCAATTTGCACTTAAAATTCTAATGAGACAATTCAATAAAGTGTGCAAACAATATGAGATCACTTTCTAACAATTTCACGAAAGACCATTAAGTTACTTAGTAAGAAAAATAGCGTCAGTCTTACTAATTAGATTTTTCATTTAATATTGATCAATAAAAATGTGTTAAGTTATTTTGTCATTAAACACATCATTTTTTCGCAAAATTAAAGAATGATCTAGAAAAGTTAAATACAGACATGATAATTTCAAGCAAAAAAAAAACATATGAGATCAAAGTTCAAACACGTTTCAAGTGAGATTTAGTACTATTATTATTATTGTAATTATAATTTTTTTGTATGAAAATCTGATATTTGCTTACAAGAATTGTCAGTTTTTTCAGAAGTTAAAAGTAAATTTTTTTTAGTTACTTAAGGGTTCGTGTTTTATTTTGATTTCATGTCTTGTGTCAAAACAATAGTTAATTTTAATTACAACTTGTAAAGATACTAATTATATAGTAGCAAATTGTTTTTTAATGGTGGGAATTCAGTATTTTTGTCATTGAGCGAGCTGAGAATTGTAGGAAAAACTTCTAGACAAAAGAACAATATGGATAAAAACAAATGTTAAGGAAATCTCTTGTTCAAAGTAGGAAAAAAAATTACATCGATTGTTTATTATTTTCAGAATTTTTTTTCTTTTTTAACATTTTTTTATCCCAAGAGGTAAATACCCTTTATTTCTACTTAAGGTTAATTTAATCTCAAATTTTTATTATAGTAAATTAAAATTATGACTCAAAAATTCGCTAATTTTTAAAATAAATACAGGTGCTAAATTTACTTTTACTAGAATACTGATAATGAACTGATGATAAAGTGAATTATTATTTTATTCAATTTAAAAATTCTATTTTATTTACCTAACAATGTACGATCTTGGTCAATAGCGTCTTATTTTACTTATTTCTTTTGAACAGTGTGATAGATCCGGTTCGATATAAAAAAAATATTTAAAATGTTCAGCATTTATGCAAATATTATTTTTTCTTCTTCAAATTTTGAATTTTTGTTTGAAGTTGTCTGTTCTTTAGAAATAGATAAAAAAGACAGAATGAGAGAGTTTATTAACATATAACGCAAATACTTTAAATCCGTCATTGTAATTCAAACTACTATTTGAATTGTGGCTGTGGCACAAGAAATGAATTATATAATTGTTTACATTTAAAACAATGAAGAATCTGAAGTGGAAGAATATTAAAATTCTTGTTTTGATTTGCATACAAAAACGTCATAATCTTTTTCACTTTTTGTCTTTAGTGTGATAACGGGCACGTATTTTGTATAATAAAAAAAGTTAATAACCATGATGTGATGAGTCATTAAAATTTCAAAAATAGCCTGGTACTGAGGGTTTTCCCAACTCACGTGCCAAAGAGCTATAAAATTACTTCTCGTGATTTTGTTTAGAATTTGTGATTTTTTTTGAAAAAATGGTATTTTTCTCTATTTTCTGTTGCGAATAAAAAGTGCTTTGTCATTCTTATTTTTTAATTTTAGATTCCATTAAATGTGTTTAATGATGAAAGTTTTGAGTTACCATCCTTCAAAATTCAGATAAACACAATATGTCTCAATAAGACGGGAGTAGAGCCAGTGGCGAATTGGCCTAGAGAGCAATCTGGCAAATGCAAGAAAGGCCGCAGTCAATCATCTTGTAAAAGTTAAGTTTAGTGCAAACTTCAATGAAAATCATACAGAATGCCAGGGCCGTTAATTATTTTCAATCCACCCCTGAGTAGAGCCTTCATCTCTGTTCAAGGTGTGTGCATATCTCATTACATTAAGACCACGGTGCAAATTAGTTTTCAATTTAAAAATTTCAATTTATAATGAAACATCTTGATAAACACCATAAATTGCACACTAATTGATCACATCTTAGTTTGACATTAACCTTCAAAGTTAGATATTTAACGAACCAAGTTCAATTTACTTATAATAATAATAATTACATATAATATCATAAAAAAAACAAAACAAAACAAAGATTATCAATTTAATGACCGAGTGATTAATTTTAGTAATAAAAAAAAATTATATATATAAAATTATTAAAAAACTGCTATATTGAAAAACGTGGAATAAACCCAGTATAACCTGTAAAATTCACATATTCGTTAATTACTATGTGAAATATTTTTTTTTTACTAGAAAACAAAAAATAATGATGATCGTGACCTTTTTTCAAGAACTTCTTCTTCTAATGATCAAAGACCTCACTTACCTACCATCAGATGTAACATCATGGCAATCATGGCAATCTGGTTTTTTTTGGCAACTATCACTATCAAATTTTATATTAAATAATCACACATCCAACGGTGATTTAACCTAAATTTTTAATTGAAAAAAGTAATTGTGGTGCCATTCATTGAAAAAAATGTTTCCTTTCTAATCGATATCAGAATTTCTTTGTGAATTATTTCTTTCACTGATTCACAGTTTTATATAAATAAATCGATATCGTAACAATTTCGTGGTTTGTATGATTTAGCGCTAAACGTAGATTAAAATTATTGATTCGTATTATCAATAAATTATACGATAATAATAATTATGTTCAATATTTCACGTGAATTGGAGAGATTTCTATTAATAGCTGATAAGGTATTTAATGGCTTAGAATTGTCGATACATTCGCTGTTACTCATTTGTGGGAGATTAAGCTTATAATTTTTTTTCTATTAATGATATACTAAATTTTTGTACGATACGATAAGAAGTTGATCATTTTTTGATCATGATAACGATCATCAAACAAAAATTGATAAAAGGAACTCGTTGACCAAGTTAGTTAAGTTATTGTATGATAGCGTACTAGCCAGGAATTAAACGCAGATTCCCAAGATCACCTCAGTCACTTTATATTTTAGAGCTTTTTGTAATCCACATAGATCATTCTGTATGTACTTGTCTTTTTCTCGCATCGTAATAGTACTATGAATGATTCAGATATATGACAATTATATGTAGCGTACTTTTGATACACTGTAAGTTGAAAACACCCTGCAAACCACCCCGCTCACACAGCGAAACAGCGTCTAGAAGCGTCAATCAAAGATCTCCGTCTGTGGCCCGAATCAGTTTGAACTGCGAGGCGTTTTCAACTTACAACCACGAGCACCATATTTAGCTGGTTAACCTAGTCGAACGAATCTCTGTATGTTAAGCCACTGCAGCAGAGATAGTTTAATACCCAATTAAAATAAAACTTTAGATTTTAATTCATCTCACTTGCATTTTAAAATTCATTGACTTGTTCTAAACCAGTTCTATTTCATTTGGTTTTTCCCAATCATCAAGTATAAAATGTAGAACAGGATTGCATTTATTAACTAAATGCACTGTATAAAATGCTCTGATGACGTCAATTCTCGTACATTTATAAATGGTTTTACTTTGCATTCTCTCAACTGAATCCCAAAACAAAATCCAAACAATTTTAAAACGAAGATAAAGTTTCAAACGGCTTATAATCAGGTTTTTAATGTTTTTGTTGTTACATTTTTTTGAACATGGAAAGATGAAACAGGTATTTGAGAGGTAACGTGTGAAACGATAAAGTGACGTATGATTTTGTTAGTTTTAATTTTCTTACAAGTGGCAATGAGACAATATCTAATTAATTTTTAGAGCAAAAGTTTAATAATCTTATTGTTTTTATTTTTCAATGAACAAGATTGATAGAAATTAATTCGTATTATAATTTAATTCGTAATTTTTTTGTTGTAATTTCTGTTTTTATTAGCAATGCTTAGCTTCTTTTTATTTACCAGTTGACCTTCAACAATCGTGGTAATGATTTTCATTTTTTTTTTGTCTCTTCATTTTGAGTGTCGTAAAGTAGACATTTAACTTGATATAAAAACAAATATCAAAGTCTTGAAATTAAAAAGAAGTTCTTAAACTTCTTGGAATATTGACATTTCAATATAAAATGCTCAAAAACCTTGAGGTCGTTACAATGTCAATAACAAATTTTTTTTTGAATTTCTAATTTTTGTAATTTCGATGTTATATAATTTTTTTTGGATAAGTCGTAAAATTTCATTGTATAATTTACATTTTATGATATAAATTCCCGACAAACTTGTTTCCTAGAAAATTCTTTTACAAGTTTCTGTGAAAGTAAATTCTAAAATTGGAAATTACTCGCACACCTTTAAAATATATTTGTTTTGTTTTTTTTAATTCTAGTTTTGATTTAATAATAAATAAAAGAAAAAAAACAAGAAATATTAAATAAGAAAAAAATATTCAGGTGTTAAATTGAAAACCTTGAGATATAACCATCACATGTTTCATGACCATATCGATAGTTTAAAATTCAAAAATCTGGTTATAATTTTTTTGATATTTTAACTTTACTTTTAAAACATGTGAATGGATATGATGAAAATTTTAAATTTACCTTTATTTGAAACGGTTTTTTGATCGCCACTTCCACACTCCCGTTTTTTGACATTTGACCGAAATGCATTTTGACATTTCGTCCAAAGTGACAGCTGTCAAGGCAACTGAAAATTGCTTTAAGGAACATTAAGACGATACATTGCATTGCAAGAAGCAGATTAGATTTTATGAACACTTGACACTAAATTTGACACTTACGGAAACTTCATAAATGTCAAATAAATGACATAACAAAAACCGGTTATTACAAATATCTTAACTTAGAACACTGATTAACTTTATCTGTAAAAAAATCATCGCGTGAATGTGAGCGAACAAATTTGATAACCTTTTGTGAATTCAAATCTACCAGGTGTTCAAACAACAAACAAATTAGCAAAACTCCTTTTTTATGATTCTTAATTTCTTTTCACATTTCACAGAATGCTAATTTTTGTGAATTTATTTATGATATTTATGAGTGAAATTCATTTGAATCAGTTTTTTTTGAAATTTTCATAATTTCAGATCGAGAATGTACATTTAAAGAAAAGCAACGAGAATTACCTTTGGACACTCATTTAAATATCAAAAAAATACTGTTTTTAAGTTCTGAGCTTCACAGTACATTGACACAAAATTTATAATATTAAAATAAATTAGCATAACAAAAAAAAATTAAGTAAAAAACCAAAATACATGTTATAACTCATTACTTTGCACTTTTTTGCTTAAATTAAATTTTTTTTTTGGTTGTAAATTTGCAAATTCCGCATATTTTGTTAAATTTGAATGTACAATTAAAGTTCAAGTCATCGAATTATTTTAATTCAACGACAAAAAAAACTCTTTGTTAAATTGAATATTCATTAATTGGATTTTTTTTTAAAGATTTTAATATCAAGGGAAAAGATGTGTTAAATCAAATGCAGCTTGACTATCCTTCCTTTATCATAAAATGTTTAAGTTAATGATTAAATTTAAATAAATCCGCTATTTTTATCCACAACCTGTTTCCGCTGTAAGCAAATTTAAGTTAATTCAAAACGTGAAATAGTCCCAAAATTTGAATTTGAATATTTTTCTTTTTGTTGACCAGATTTTAATGATGTTTTATTCGAATTCAAATCAATGAACTTGAAAACAGTTTTTTTTCAAATGTTTTTTAACAGTTTTCAATGAAATTCTTAAAATTAATTTAATTTGTAAAAAAAACGGAACATGATTATCTTATGAATTTCAAAGCTGTTAATGAAAAATGAACTTTGATTTACATTTTTTCTTAATTTGTTGTCTGTAAATATTACATTTACGTCATTGAGTCATAGAGTTGAAAGAAAGTTATTTTGAATCCAAAAATCATTTATAATTATACTCTTCAAACAAAAAAAAAAAAGAATATTTGCGTTCATTAACTTCAGCATCATCATCATCATCACCATTAAAAATATCTAAGTAGAACGATTTTGACGTAAATCGATGGTTTATTTATCTTCACTTTTTTTCGTACCGGAGTTTGAATATTGCAATTTAAACACATCCAATGATTTTGTTTGTCATGATGACGCTGACTGGATAAGAGTTTTTTTTTTGCTTGGCAAAAAATAAAATGAAGATATTGTAGGTTTAACATGAAGTACATTGAGTGCCAAGTAATTTCAAGAATTTGAATGGTTGAAGAGATATTAAAGTTAAATTTTAATGAACTGGAAGTTTCGAAATGAAGTTTTGCTAGAATTTAAGGGACATTGGGTTAAATTGAAGATTTTACAGAAATTTTTTCATTAGTTCTCTTGGCTTTTTGCTCGGTTCACACATTTTGCTGAAAGTTCGCCATTTGAGGGTCGCCATCTTGACTTTTATGGTAAAAAGTTGAGCGACCCACATATTGAAGCTCTTTTGAGTTTAATATGAGAGAACATAATATAATTATATGATAAGAGGTAAGCTCCGGCTTTCACGGCAACCCACCAGCTGCCTAAATTGTGAATAAGAAAAATTAGTGGATAAACGTTGATAAGAGCAGAGCGTCGGCTTTCACGGACAACCCAACAACAAGTATAGTGATAGAATAGAAATAGTAATAGTAGATAGTCATGAAAATAAATTAAAGTTAGAGGTTAAGTCTAACATGTACATAAAGGTCAAATAAGTTAGATTTGCGAATAAAATCTGACGTCTCCAACAAAAATTTTTTTATATTGAGTGCATTTTTACAATTCGGTGGAAGGGAATTAAAAATAGTAAGACCAGTAATCAGCATACGGCTCTTTATGAGCTCGTTGTGACACCTTGGCAACCATAACCAGTCTTTATTTCTCGATAGGTATGAGTGAGAGGCTGATGAAAATCTTATGTCAGTGAAGATCAATCCATTCAAGCACTTATACATAAATTTCTCGACAAATAAGTCATAGATACCCTTCATAGAAAGAATAAGGGCTACTTACCATATCCATTGATTACGATAACCATGGTCAGTGTCACTCACAGGCTACATGAGTGACTTAAAGCCTTGCATCCTAAAAAATGCTGTAAACGCCTAGTAAAGGGTTCCTTTTGACCGGACGAGTACTTCAGTGAATTTTCAACTTACAATGCATCAATCATTTTTAATTCATTCGTCTCGGGTATAAAAGATCCTGTATTGAAATTTTATACAGAGATTTTACGATACCTTACCAGACTTATTACAGCTTTCTTATGCTCCCTCCTGCTCTTTTGATTTCAATTCATGGAAATTTTTCAAAGTTGGTTTTTTACTTGTTCCATGCTATTACGATTTTATCATTTGTGGATTCTAGTTTAATAAAAAGTCAAAAAAAATTAAAGTTTGTCGTCATCACAATAAAATTTTTTGTTTTAATTTTTTTTTTTTTTGCCTTACAGCATTTAAATCTTCTACGTAATTACATTTAATAACTATGTAACACTCAAAACACATTCTAACAAGAACTTCATTCATACGATGTTTATCTAATATTCACCTAAACTACATAAAATTCTATTTGTTTAATGAAAAACAGGTTCAAATTGCGTCATAATACTCCTGACACACGTCAATCTATCAAATACAGTTCTATTTGTGTTAAAATCAAAGCAAGCGTATGAGATAATTGTTAAAAATTTTGTTGTTAAAAAATATTGGGAAACAAAAAACAAAATCACTCAAGATTCCTTTAAAATAGACCGCATCAAACAAGTGCCTTTACACCTTATACAATAAATTTAGCACAAATTTACTAAAAACCTCTCTTTATAAAGGTATGTAGTACAGATTTTTTTTTCATATTAAAACTATATATTTATTTGTAGTAGTTTGTAAATTAAATTGTGAATGTGTTTGTTGTTGATATTATAAACACAATTCAATATACACGTAAATGGAATTGAATATTAAATCATCCACTATAATAACTTAAAATCGCAGCTCTATTTGACTCTGTGTCTATGTTTGTGTGTGTGTCTATATGCAAAGTACACGAAACCGGTAACATATGATTGCGGGACAATTGCCAGTCGTAAGTCAGTTGACTTTTAGCTCTCGTTGTGTTCAGTTATGAAAAATTATATTTCCTGAGCAAATTTATTTATTTTAATTGTCAATCAAAAAAAAAATATATATATTTTTAATTTAAACATAAAAATAATTGATGAATGTTTAAGTTTTTTTTTTCCTTTTGATTTTAACTTTAATTATTGTGAAAACTTAAATAAAATAAATAAAATTTTGCATAAAAGTATCAACGGAGTCGTTAACACACAATTTTATTAAATTTAATTAATAAGAAAAAAAAATATTGCTCAATCATAGTAAGAAAAATAAAAAAAATCTGCCATAAACAACAAAGTGATAATTGAATAATCAAAAAAATTACGGCAATTACTATTATTGAATAATTCAAGAAACAAAACAAAAAAAACGTGAATTAAAAAATAAATCACGATCAAAATTTAATCGATCAAGTGAATTTTTTCACCTTATTTAAGGTATGTAAACAAAAAAATAATAATTTTTAAGCTCCTTGCAAAACGTTAAGTCAAAAATCTGATGTGACCCAATTTTGCATTAAAATAAAAAAAAACAAATATTTATTTAAGTCTTTGTTGTATAAACTACAAATTTCAAGTCTGCACTTCAATAAAAAAAGAAAAAAATTAGACATAGAGATAAGTGATTGTTGTTATATAATGTCTATTTGATCTCATGAATGATTTCTTACCGAAAAAAAAACTAATTTTATCACACATTCATTTTTTTTTATTTTTTATTCAAATTCAAAGTACAATCACCAGTTTGAGCCTAAATTAATCAATTTACATTGTGTATGAAATTAGAAAAAAAAATGAAAAAAAAAATTAAATTTGAATGTTTCGTATTCAATTAAATGAAAGAAATTAAAAAAAAATAAAAAGGGGGAGTTTCAATGTGATAATAATACTAATTTGCTTGCTCCACTCAAATTTAAGTTTTTTTTTAAATGTTAAATATTTAGATAACATTTTGAGATATGTAATGTAAGAGATACAAGACAGCAGCAATAAATATGATTTATCAGACAGCAATTTCATTTCATAATAAATAAAATAAAATTTATATGAAGAAGATAAGATTAGAGTTAATAATAGTAATAATTTTACTTTGATCAAAAGTTCAATGGGACAAAAATTACGCTTCCTATGATGTGGTGAGAAAATCAATTGCAAATATAAAAATATGATTGTAACACCGTGACCTATCATTTTGCAATTTGTTACCTATAAAAGGATGCAAGTGGGTCAATTTTTACATAACATGATGATTATTTTGAATTTACATGAAGCAATGACTTTTACAACTAAATAATTGAAAAGTGAAGGAATGAAAATTTGCAGGTGACTGCTTTGATTTGATTCTTGAGAAGATATGGAGACGTCCAGTAAGCGTCAATCAAAGATCTCTGTCTACGGATCAAGTCAATTAATACTGCGGGCGTGTTTTTTAACTTAGAGTGTAGATATAAAGATAAAATGTATAATTGACTCGTTTACAGGTTTAAGTGCAGGCAGGAGCGGATTGAAAATTATAAATGGCCCTGGCATTTTGCTAGATTTTCTTTGAAGTTTACGCTAAACTTAACTTTTACAAGACGATCGACTGCGGCCTCTCTGGCATTTGTCAGATTGTTCGTAAGTACAGTCACTAAGTACAGGTTCTCTTCAATCTTAATTTGATCTGAAATCAATGATTATGTGGCCTAATAAATGGAAATTTTATGGGAAAATTGCTTGATATGTCAGAACTTTCAAATTGAACGAATTTGACTTTCAAAGATAGTAAACTGGAAAAATTTCAGATCTTAACCGTGCATAATTCTGCTATCCTTTGATAGATAGAGAGATTTTGATATGAGAATTTTCCCACTGAAGCCTCAAATGCATTTACCAAGCATGAAACACCTTTGATCAAAATTTTTGTTCATTCTTGTTCAGGAAATGGGTTGACTAGAGGACGAAAGTAACGTTATGACAAACCTCAGAAAATACTGTCGATACAATTACCGTAAAAATACTATTAAATAGTAAATTGAAAACAGGAGCTCTCAAATATGTCAAGGATGATCAATGGCCTCGATTATAAAATTAACAAATCTGAAAAAGTCACTGATAATGCGAGCCAAAAAAAAAAGAATTTACGGGTTTTTCTCTCTTGATCAGCCACAATCCATAAAATCTCTCCATCCAATGCAAAAAAGAATAAAATTTTAGTATGAAATACTAAAAAGTGCAAATGAAGACCAAAAAGGGTAAAATGAAGTGCAGAAAAGATCAATCAGGAATCAAAAAGGACACAAAGTGTAAAAAAAAGCAAGGATTAGCATGCAAGCGCGATTTTCTGGTGCAATAAAGTGCTTTAAAGAGCAAAAAGGATCACCTGAAAGAATAACTTTGCTTTTTTGAACAATGCTCGATTTATATCGAGGTGATCACAATAGGACTCTTTGAGACCGCGGTGGTGCCCTTGTAAAACCTTACATTACTTTGCTTCTTATCACTCACTCTGAACACGTCGCTACATTTATCATAGTTACTTTTAAAAGTGAATTCTTATTAAAATTTCTGCCAGACACGATCAATTGAAAAAGCGAAAATCAGAATAAAATTAATTTTTGATTATCCCTGGAAATTCACCTGGAGCCTCAATGTGCCTTTTAAAAATCAAGTAAAAAAAATAATTTAATCCTTATGTTTGGACTTATTTTCATTTAATTGAAAAAAAAATAATTTAAATCAATTCAATTCAATTCAAAAGCATAAAATTTATGAAAATTTATGATTTTCCATGTGACTTTTAACTGAAAATTAAACTCATTTTACGTAATCGAACGCAAATTAAATTGAAATTAAATGCATTAATACCTTTATAAAATACAAGCAAGTGCTTGTTAATGCAGTTTTTAATATTTTTTTTTATTATTATTAATTTTAATGTAACAATAAAAATATATAACAAAATATTTATTAGGTCAATTTAACAGAAAAATTTAAGTAAATATAAAAATTTTCAAAAAAAAAAATAATAACAATAAAAAAGTAAATAATAAATAAAAATAAATAAAAAAAAATGAAAAGTAAAATAAACTATCAAATGCAATTTGTAACAATTCCTAATTTAAAATTCATGCAGTCAGTGTAAAAATTGCACAACTGATAAATTTATTTAAATTTAAGTGAATATCCAGTGCGAAACCCAAATCAAATTGTGTACTGTAGACAAAAATAAATTTTAACATTATATGAAATTTATTCTAAATACACAGACAGACAAAAAAAAACAAAAATATTGCAAATATTACATAATAATTTCATATTGTTTGTCACATGTGACAGTTAAAAAGATGAGTATTATTAAATGCTGTATCATTTAGAAAAAAACACACCCACAAACTATTTTGCATACATTTAATTTATGAAATTGTAACGAAATTCTCTGAATACACAGATACGATTTAATAATAATATTAGGAATTAAATGAGCGATACAAAATTTTTGTATGAAAATAATCGTCAACATACCTTGATGTCGCTGAGTGTGATAAAGAATTTATTGCCTGTAATTTTTTTTTTTATTTTTTTTCATGTGAACTTTAGCCATTTCATTAGTTAATTGTGTTTTACTCATATTATATGAGTGTTCTGATAATTAAAGCATATCATATGAGTAACAGGTGATTTCATAATTTCTGCAAAAAAATTTACTGAATTTAATGAATTTTGAAAGTTTTTTTCCTCAAAATACATTGAAATTGTTTTAAATAAAAGAGAAAACAGTTTTTATTTATTTTTGTAATGATTTCAAGGTCATTTGATTTGAAAGAAAAAAAACATCATGTTTAAGTACAACTAATGCATGTTTACTATTAATAGAAAATGTCATTGAATTCCATGTCTGCTGTTTAAATTTCATACAAATGAAATTTACAAGTCATCGAGTAATAAATGTCAATTAAAAAATATGGTTATTGCATTTTATATTTTAGGTGTGTAAATGTTATAAAATGAAATAATATCAAAAAATAAAAAAAATGAGAAATTCTAACCACTGAGCGGTTAAGAAAAGTGCATTTCGATGAGACTCGTTTCAACATGGCAGAATTTTGTATAAAATTTTTTTTGAAAATTTTTCGCAGTTTTGAAATTTTTTGAAAAAATTCTGCGATTTTGAAATTTTTTTGAAAAATTTTAAAAAATTTCTGAAATGCCGGACATTTTGGGGAAAAACAATTTAGTGTTATTATTATGAAAATATGAATAAATGTAGAGAACTTCATGACAAATAAACGTAACTTTCCTCATAGTAACAAAATTAAATAGAAAATTTTATCATTAAATCCAGACATAATTTTATAGGTTTAATATTCAAATTTATAACAAAAAAAAATTCAGAATATTGTGATGAAAAACCACACCTGTTTGACGAGTTTTTAAGTTTTTTTTTTTTTTGATTTCATTCGCATTATCTTAAGAGGAAGCTAAATTTTGTGTTAAAAGCGGTTTATTTTGATCATCTTTAAAATGTATATTTTTTTTTTAAAAAAAGAATAAAATAAAATCTCAATGTAACAAAACAAAATTTCAATGATAATAATTTAGATAAAAGCATGCGTGGATGAAATAAGTTTAGACTCAATTTTACGTGACATGACATTTATTTTTTGTATGTTTGACCTTCTCTGCAGTTTTAAAGTTATTTGTTATTGTTTTCAAATACGGAGATTCTCAGTCCATTGATGTAATGAGAAGAGGAATAATAATGACCTAAAATGGAGAGCAGTTCAAGTGTGTTTCAAGATTTTTGGGAATCTTTAGAGGAACCTTTTCAAATTGCCAGGCTTGAACACTCTTTTTCACTGGTGTGCTACTGGTGCCCCACTGGTTTTGGGTTGTGAGTGTAATCAATCTACTCGTCTAATTTAATTCCTTGTTGCATTGAAAATGATAATCAATTAATTATTAGTGTCATTAAAATTGTCAACAGAAACTTTGACTATTACGTTGAAATGAAAAAAATAGACATATATAAAATATTACAGAAAATAAATCCATAAATGCACAAACAACACATTTTTTCGTATTGTTTAAACAGTTAACTTCCGTGTAGAATATTTATTTTAATTTAAAGTTTGCTCAACAAACAATTGTTTGATGATGTATGGTTTTTAAATTTTTTTTCTTCAATCAAATGTTTTTTTTTACACGTATTTTTGAACATACATAAAAACGAATAGACCAGAAGTAAAACATTGATTTAACTAATTAACTTGCAAATTTATTATTAATTTTTTCTTGAATTTTATGTTGAACCTTGAATTTCGAACTTTTGATTTGGATTTACATAAATTACGTCTTCAATTATTGATTAATTGTCATTTAAAACAAAAATATCCAAGTTTTTGAACATTATTTTCCCAATTTTTTAAATAAAAGAGGTCATTAAACTCCTATCGAGTTATGTTGTCGCCACTTCAATGCCAAATAATGTAACTAGTGTTTTAAATGAATAGAAAAAATTATTATTATTATTATTACAATACCTTTAAATATAAATATATGTTGAAACAGGCGACCAACTGTCTGCGTCCCAATAAATTTAATATGGAAATTTTGATCGCATGATTTTTATTAATGTTGAATTTTGAACTACATATTATTTGTATTTTACTATTAGTTTTTGTTTGTTTATAAATTTGTAATAAAATTGAGTTGGGAGTCAGTATGTATTTTATTTGTGTCAAAAATGGGGTGAACTACCTGTCTAAGTGTTTCATGTCACATGACCAATGATTTATGATTGTTCATTGTTAATGTAAATGAATGTCAATCAATAATAGTAATAGAAAATGTTAGGAAAATTGTTTTAATGGTTTATGCTGTTTGGGTGGAGTAAAATAAATAAAAAAACATTGAAGTTAATTTGCACTGAAAGCAAATTTTCAGTTGAATTTTTTGATAAATCATTAGAATTTTGATGCTAATTTCTTCAGAAGGCCTTATCTTGCCTTGTTTGAAGCTGAAGTTTGTTTTTTATTAAATCGTTGTCTTAAGTCATCGGAACAATGGTAGAACGTGATGGTGAACGATATTAATTGATTCAGTTCCAGCATTTAGGAAAATTTGGTTTTACAGGAAAATTTGGCAATTTTGAAAAAATCAATCATTTTAAATCAACGTTTTTTCGACTACCCGCGTTTTTTTTATGGTCTGCGTTTTTAACAGGAGCCACGGTTTTTTATTCTGTTTCACCACGAACCACGGGTTTTGACCGCATGGGCATAAAAAAGCAATGGTTTTTGAAGAAGTTTTTATGTGTAATTTCTCGCTTTCGAGGTTCTACAAGTCCTTGTGCACCTTTTTTTGCTTCAGGATATCTGTTTTGCCACTACCAAATCCGAATATCCTTTAAAAGGTCTCGACGACCTCCAATTCTTAAAAAGAATTTCGGAGCAGATTACGCTTAATGCCTTTTCGGACTATATCAGAAACTTGTGACATCTCTTCTCGAACTTTTTTACCACAAATCATAAAAAAAAACGAAAAAATTAACCTTGAAATCCGAAAGCAGATTAAATTTCTTATCACATATCATCATCATCATATTTTATCGCCTCATGATGTCCTTCACAGCACTCGAGACCTGAATTTTTACATTTCCAAGTCATTTATCATTTTGTATCAACACATCACAGACAACTCTTTCCACTAAAAACATGGACATACCCTTATTTCAATTTAACTGTGATCGTCAGCATATGTTTGAGTTAGAACATCAATTTAATAGTCATATTAAAGTAAAAAAAGACACAAAATCACTCAGTTTATCCATAATTCATTCATTCATTCATAAATTAAACGTGGGTGTGTTTGAAGCTCTGTGTGGCAATTTATGAATTGTTTCTTGTAAATGAAATTAACATATAAGTTAACTTAAGTAATTTTTTTTTTGGAGGGAGTAAATCAATCAAAATTATTTTTTATCGAATTATTTCACACAAAACAAACAAATAAACTTAATATTGATTTCTTGTTTTTCTTTTCAATTATTTTCAGATAAACATTTTATATTTATAAGGATAGCCTTAAGATAAAACAAACACAAAAATGGCCTTAATCATGAAATACATAGACAGAATGCATCATTACATGGATACATATGGAGGTGAGTTTAAAAAAAAACTTTATTGTTTAATTTTTCTTACAAACTTTACATTTAAATGATCAATAAATTATCACAAATTGACACAAATAGTTTAGGAAATGAAACTCAGATTATTTATCAATGAAAACAAGTTTTTATTTACTTTTAATGTCAAATGTAAGACGTATTATTACAAATTTTAAACTGAAATCTAGAAGTATTTAAAAATTACACAACAATTTTTTGCGAATTAACTCAAATCGGAAGTTGAGTCAATTTCAAAAAAATTACAAATTTTTAGTAAATCAGCAACGTGTAATAATAAAATAAAACCAGTATTTCACATATTTTTGCATTAAATCACTTTCTGGTATATTCTTTACAAACTCGTTTGAATTTTGTTTGACATTAAAATGTGAATTTATGAAAACCGGTAAAATTTTTAAATGAATTAAGTGATCTTGTGAAACACTCTCGAACAATTCTTGCATAAAATTTTTTGCACTTTAACAAATTGATCTGGTCACAAATTCAAATCAATCAAATTCTAAGTATAAACTAATTACAGGTTAACATTAAATTGAATTTTGTTATTAATTATGAACAGAAAACAAAAATCTTTTGAAATGTTTCGTAAATTTTTTGAAATGTATTACGAAAATGATTTTTTAATGGTCACTTGCTTGATGAATGTGCATTAAAAAAAATATCTTTTAAAATCAGTGATTGGTGATAATTAAAATTTTATTATGATTTATTTGAATTTGTACTCATTTACTTTAGCGCGACTGTTAATTGAAAGTTTAAATTTTAATTATTAAATGTTGTAATAATAAAGATCATGAGTTCATTTTTTTTTTAAATAAAAAGTGCATTCAGGGCAGTCTCACGACCCTTATCATGCCAAATTATGATTAACTTGTGACAACTTAATTTTAATGAGACAGATGATTTTGATGTGAGCTGTTTCAAACTGGCTGAATGTTAAAATTAAATGAGGGCTCTGGAAAGGAAGCCTTGAAATTTGAGATTTTGTGTCAATTTCCATCCAGACCATGGGTCATGATTGGAAATTTTCAGAAAAATCCTCAAATTATTGTAGGACTTGCTCGTAACCAACAAGAAATTGGCCATTTTTTCGATTCAAATCGAAATCCATCAAAATAAGTCAAGAAAATCAAAAGACTAATCAGGATGAACCAGTCTCAAATGTCTCTTTTTCCGGCTACTCAATTTGAGTTAAAGGTGGCGACTGCTTGGGATGACACGATAAAAGGTAAGTCCCTCGGGTGATGATAACGGGTATGCACAATGGGCCCGACTGATGGCCGGAGTGTAGGTTTAATAGCCGCCCTACAAATCTGATCTGATCTTCCATGATAAACGTAAGAAAGGTCTTTCAGAGATATTTTCCCTTAATGTAACAGCGGCAGAGGCGAATTGAAAATGTTTAACGGCCCTGGCATTCCGTATGATTTTCTTCAAAATTTACTCTAAACTTAACTTTTGCTAGACGATCGACTGCGGCCTTTCTGGTATTTGCCAGATTGCTCGTATGGCCAATCCGCTACTGTGACACAGCACATTGCCTACTTTTCCTTCAAATTTGCTGCACATCAACAAACTCCGTCCAAATATTATTCATCTACATCTTACATCATACTTACATGAAAAAAAATAACTTGAAATTCAATATTAAATTAAATTTACCGTATAAACTTATTTTCAACCTTGGATATGAGACACGATATCATTATATTGTGATAATTTATTTGATTTGTATTGCAATGATCTTCAAAGAAAGCACGTTTCAGAGCACATGAAAACTATTTGCATTGTATTTACAATTTTATTAAATTTATTTTTTTTTTGCAGATCCTAGAACCAAAGACTGGCCATTAATGTCGTCACCATTCCCCACATTAGCGATCTGTTTAACTTATGTATATATTGTTAAAGTAAGTATTAATAATTGTAATAAGGAACTTCCTGTTTTATTTGGTCATTACATTTTAATGACATTTCCTGAACTTTTGATCTCTTTTATGTTTGTGTACCCCTCATAATAAGAAAAAATACCCTAAAAAAGAAGAGAAAAAAAACAAATTACGTTAAATATTAAATTTAAATTTAATGTAAAAATACCCAAAAAAAAAATAATTCACGTTAAATATCCGATAATTACTGTTTCATTCAGTAAATCGTCCACCTTGGCCGTAAACTAGAAAAAAAATACCTTATTAAATAAAAATAATAATAATACTGGTAAAAAAAAATTGCTACTTTGATGATAATAATTACTCAAGTAAATTTTGTGTTGAAAAAAATTTAATTTATTTTATATATTTGAGCTTAGTTTCGGTCAATGTCAAATATTTCAAATAATTTTTTTTTTAAGTAGTGATAGGATTTGATGATACGCATTACTTAACTTGAACTCGTTTTTTTTTCGTTAAATTTTTCAAGAATTTCATTGAAACAAAAAAAAAAATACATAAATAAATTGAAAATAGTGTGAGGTGTTATTAAGTAGTGTATCTTGTTATACTTTTAATGAATGCATTGTCAAGGCAAACCACAAAATCTACTTTAAAATGCATTTTTTCATTCACGTTTGTTGTTATTGAGCTAGTTTCTTTTTTTTTAACTAATAACATAAAGGGATTGTGAGTGATGATGATTTTTTAATAACAATTAAACTTGAAGATAATAGCAATCAATCAATTTTAATTGAAATGTGATACAATGAAAAAAAAACGGGTTTACAGTAGTTAATATGCGTTAATTCAATCAAAATATAGCGGTTTTTATATCGTTCTGAGTTGAAAAATCTCACAAATACGTCGGATTGGTCTTATTGGCATGCTGCTTGTGAAATGGAAACGCCTGGTTATTTTTGAATTAAATTTAATTCAAATTTCATTTTTTTCAGGTATTGGGCCCTCGACTTATGGAAAACCGAAAACCATTCCAACTTAAAAACACATTAATAGTATATAATTTTCTACAAGTTGTATTTAGTACATGGCTATTTTATGAGGTGAGTCACAGATTTTTCATTTTAATTGCTACTAATCCAATATTTAATTTTCAAACAAAAAAAAATGCACAATTAATCTTTTTCTATCTTCAGAATAAAATTTAAATCTAATTAAAAGACAATATTTTAGAATTTTCAGATAGGAATTTAACGAACTGCCATAACCAAGACATAAATTCTTATCATAAATCAAAATTACAAGGCAATCCAAATAAATAATTAAAGTAATATATCGATCCATTGCCTTTCACATATCACCTTACAATTATATTTGAACTCATATTAAACAGAAAAAGAAAAATAACATCAAAAAGGGTTGATTCACTTGAAATTTACTTCCTCTTACCTATTTAAACACCTTAAAGAGAAAAGCAAGAACTTTTGAAATTTTGCAGTTTTTTTGCAGCAAATTTATGTCAGTATGTCATATAATTATAAATGATAAAATTCATTGAAAAGATCATTAATTTTTTATATTATTACCTGTTTTTTTTTGTAAATTTTTATTTTATTATTACATTTCCTTTCACTTCAATTTAACCATATTTTAGATCAAGTTTAAGTCAATAAAAATGTTGGCCTTCATAGTAAAAATTCCTTTCAGTTCAACAAAAGAACTGCTATTAAAAGTGTTATGTATTGAGACTGTAGTAGTAATGACCAAGGATATTCAAGGACTTATTTTATTTTATAATTATTATTTTCTTGATGGTTTAAGGGCAAATTTAAAAGTTCTTTGACTCAATTCAAGAACATTTGATGGACATTTGATCAATTAATATAAATTTTTAAAGGAAATTTCATCTGAATTAGCGAAAGTTGATAGGCGTAGTCTGTGTTTACATTAACCCATTAACTGCCCCTCCTGGAAATAATAAGGGGACTTGGGGCAAAACTTTCTTCTAGGATTTGGCCTTTGTGTCAAAGTGAACACTTTTCGTTTCGATGAAAATTTTGATTTCATGCAAAAATTTTTCGGGAGAGCCGGTTGAGAGTGTCGTATAATATCATAGAAATACGTACAGAATTCTTGTACGAAAAGGAAAAAATTGGATGACTTCTCGTCTTATTTCTTCTAATAATTTTTTTAATTTAAACAAAAAAAAAACGAAATCTCTTTGAAGAAAGCCGGCTCAAAAGTTACTGTTCAAAAAACCGATCAGCGGCGGTTAATGGGTTAAATGAGGTCAAAATGATGGATTAAGGTTCAACTTTTGATTGAAAAATTGAATTTTCTTTTCAAAATACCGAAAAAATATTTCAAGTTTTATATTTTTGTCCAAATTTCATCATTTTTTTAAACGACATACTCACAGAAAACAAAAAACAGTCAAATAACTGAAAATATCTTAATCTGTACCCTGTTGTGCGGGATTGCAAGAAAAAATCACTATGAAATGGCATCCAATTCAGAGTTTTTTTTTTCGTACAAAATATTTTTGGGTACCAAATTTAATTCAGTATTTGAATGAATCCTTTTTTCCATACATGGATTGCCTTTTTCAATGTAAGGCTGATTTTTACTCGCACAACAGGGCAATACATAGTGATAAAAATACCATTCATTAAACGTTTAATGTTTGCAAATCAAAAATTCAAAATAATGAATGAAATAAAATCATTTCATTGACAAACTGTGCACTGTGCTAATATTTCAATGTCACACAATTATTACAAGAATATCTGAAAGTACTTTTTCAAAATGATTTTTGACAAAAATGATTATAACTGACCCTGACCTAATTATTAACAATTTCATATGAATAAAAAAATAAAATTCAAAAAAAAAATAATAAAAAGTAATTGCATATTTTGAGGTATATTAAAATTCATTTTTATGGTGATATTAAAATAAAAAAAATGCTTGATTTTGGAAAAAAATTATTTAAGATAATCTTAGAATCAACTTAGTTTCCATTTTCATAACGTATCATTTTTTGTTGTTGTTATTTAGTGTTTAATGGGAGGCTGGTGGGGCGCCTACAGTTTCAGATGTCAACCAGTCGAACATGAAAATACTGGTAGACCGATGAGAGTAAGTTTGCAAAAAAAATAAAATGAAAGTTAAATCAAAAAGGGCGAGCTCTCGAAACTCTTTCAATTCATCAATTTGGGGAATCAATTTAAATTAAAATTATTAGGAAATGTCTCAAAATCAAAGTTAAAGAGAAAATTTGAAACTTCATCGGTTTATTTGTAGAAAAAATTAAATAAAATCACCAAATATATCTCATATGACGATAAATTTGATATACACACAAAAAAAATAAAAATAGTTAAATATTAAATAATAATTAAATTTAATAATGATAATTTGACACACATTTAAGTTTGAGTTTTTAAACAAAATTACCATGATTACGTAATAAAAACTCGACTGAATTAAAAATGTGTGTAATTTTTAATTTAATTAATTTAGTTAGTTGTGCATAAAATTTTTAATCAGACGCTTTTTTTTTAATTTAAATTAAAATAAAAATAATAATGACTAATTCCATATATTTTATAGCATTAGTTAGTTAAATATTTAAAAATAATAAAAAAAAACAATTTTGATTCAATTTAAATGTAAAATAATTATTTTATTTTAAATTTATAATTCAAACCTAGCAAAAACCTAGGAATTTAAATGTTGCATATAAATGTGGGTTACTTGACTCGTGTCTTGTTAACTTTCAATGGTATCTTTACTGCTCATTTCATGAAACAGCGAGGAAAAACACGACAAATATCATCAATGAAATTTTTTTTGTTACTTCCGAATATGAAATTTAATTCCAAAAATATGATACAATAAAAACTTGAATTTGTTGCATAATTTAGTTAAACTTCAAATTTGGTAACGCTTAAATGAGCAACAAACGACTGATCAAGGTGAAAATTAAAATGTTATTGACTCATCTTCAACATCATCATAATCAAGTGTGTCTAGTTCAGTTTATCTTGTTTTTTTTTTGTTAATGTAAAATTTGACATTGTCCTTGGCATCATGATACAAAATTTTAAATTCCATGAATTCTATGTCAAATTTAAATTAATTACGAATTTTAACGAAAATAGTCCCAGATGTGATTGAAAAAATGCACTCTTATCAATAAAATTTGTCAAATTTTAATTTTTTGTTTGGGTAAAACAAGATTTTTAATGATATTCATAGACCTTGATAATGAAAAAAAAAATTACTTGTGACATTCAACATCGTTTAAAGGGAAAATTTCCGTTAAATGAACGGAAATGGCAGGTCTATGGGAAATTATCTCATGATAGAAACAGAGTAGAAAAATTCTATTCAAACACCCTCTTAAATTGAATTACATCACTTAAGAAGCCATTTGCTTGTACACTCTAAGTTGAAAACGCCCCGCAGTACAAATTGATGTGGCCCGCAGACGGAGATCTTTGATTGAGGCTTACAGGGCGTTTAATAAATGCAATTTTTAACGCATTTCCTGTTAATTTGGATAAAAATTTCGAACATTATGGACAATTTTTTAGTCTATACATATGATGCGGGGTCGTTTGCGGGGCGTTTTGAACTTACAATGTAAAGGAACCCAAAACGATACGAAATTGATGAAACGATGACACAATTCAAGGAATGGTTCAAGGGACTGCAAGTGCCATTGAACAGAAATCTCCCGATAATCAAAAAATACCTTCAATTTTTATTCTTCTCCTTCTACTCTCAAAAAAATGAATAATTTTAAAAAATTGAATACGTGTCACACGACACACTTTGACTATCAACACGTGTTTAACTTAATTAATCTACATAAAGTTCTGGTTTTGATTTTTGTTTACAATTGTGTTATTACAGATAGGAACTTCCGGTTGGTTAACCGGCCGTTATAGTTATCGATGTCAACCAGTTGATTATAGTAATCACCCTAAAACTTTAAGGGTATGTTATAAATTCTGAAATAATTAACATTAAAAACCTTTTTTTTTAATTAAATATTCTAACTTGTATTTTTTTGTTGAAAAATTAACGAACTCGTTTAATTTTTTACTACTAGACTTCTGTTTTGTTCTTTTACGTTTTCAATGTAGAACTCTTCATTTCTTATATGTATTTTTATTATTTTTGTTCTTCTTTTCAAATTTACGTTCAAACTTGTTTTAATTTTAATCAAATTTTCTGTCTGTGTTTGTCTACTAATTTGTTTCTAATCCTATTTTAATTTTAAGTTAAATTTTAATTTTAAGTATGTTAACTTGTAATTTTTTTTATATTTTAATTTGTAAATATATGTTGCATTTAAATGTAAATAATATTAGTTGTTAAGATACAATTTAACTTAAAGTTTCCTTTTAAAAAAATTGTAAATATGAATTTAAGACCCCTGCTGATCCATTATATTGATTTAATGGGAAACAAATTACTTGATTTTTAACGTATAATTTTAAATTTTTGTCTCGTAGCTCTTCACAGCCTCAATTCGGCTTCAATTCATGTTTTTTTGAAGTTTTTTTATTCATTTGGATTGAATTTGTGAAAAATTTACACTTAACAGCATCGGTGAAAAATTGACGCGAGAAAATTAACCCTGAAACGTTCGTTAGAGCTCGAGGGATCCCTTTACAGCCTCAATTCCGTTTCAAGTCAAGATTTTTAGAAGTTTTTTCTTTCATTTGGATTGAATTTTTTAAAAATTAACACTTAACAGCAACAGTAAAACATTGTCGTGAAAAAATTAACTCTGAAACGTTCGTAAGGGCCTCGAGGGACCCCACCGGTGCTGTTAAGTGTTATCATCTTAAATTTACATCATACCAAAAATTCCGAGGCAGTAAAGGGATAGAAGAAATATAATCAAATAAATTGTCTCGTGGTCAGTAAAGAGTTAAAATGTAAATTCTACTCAAATTTCCTGGAAACACCCTCAATTCAGCGTCATATCCCGGTTAAAAAAATTCTTATAAAGTAATTTGTTCCTCATTATTTTAATTGATTTAATTCAATCAGTGTCTCATTGTAAATAAAATCCAGTTTTTATCCCGATCCAAATAAATTTACTAACAAATTTTAACCCAAAATTACTAATCCCAGTGAAGTTTTGATCTTAATTTATTTGAATTAATTTTTTTTTAAACGTTTTTCGTGTACCTCGTTACAGTTATAAGTTGAGTTCAATTTTTTTTTGTGATTTTTTTTTAAAAGTTAATGTCTCGTTTTAATTTAGTTTTTTTTTATTAGTTTGAATGTATTTTTTCCTTTAATTAGCTTTTATTTTTCGAGAGAGCGCTGTATGAGTTAGATTGAAATTGGCATGCTCTAATTTTTATTAGTTTAATTTTTTTTTGCATGAAATTTGATTGTCCTGCCATTTTCAATTTATTCTTTTAATTTTTTTTACTGAAATTTTTTAAATGAAACCGAATTAACCAGTTTTTTTATTTTTTTTTCTTCTTTTTATCCCAATTCTTGTCTCTTTTTTCTCTCTCTCTACATGAATTTAAACATTTATAGATGGTGCACGCATGTTGGTGGTACTATTTCTCCAAATTCACAGAATTTTTTGACACAGTAAGTATTTTTTTTTTAATATGAATCTTGGAAACATTATGACCATTAAAATGATGTCGATATTTTTTTATTCACATGACATTTCAGATAAGTGAAATAATATTGATTTTTTCATTGAAATTAAAATACATCTAAAAAAATGCATTAAAATACAAAATCACTCTTCAAATGTAAGGAAATCATGTGCACGTGTATGATGAACTCTTCTAGTGTTATTATTATTTTTATTATTATTCAGATAATGTTACAATCGTTGTACGAACTTAAACGATAAATAAATCATGTAATAGACTGTTACAAGGTTACAATTCATTTGATTGCGAAGAAATCTTAGTTTACATTTTACATAGAAAAAATTCACACATTGATATTAAAAAAATATAATTTGCTAGACACGATTAGAAAAAAAAACATTTTTTTTTGAAGACAAATAATTTTATTTTTTTATCAAATTATGTGAGATTGTTCAATAAAACTAAGAGCATTTCCTTGTTTTCATCAATGCATTAGGCAAATTTAAATTGACCTCGTCTAGTCGGGGTCAGAGATATTTTTATTTTATGAAATAAGGAAAATGATAAACTGTTGCTTTTGTGTATGTCCCAAGCATGCCAGATTGCGTTTTGTCACGTTGGGTGAGTACTTCCCCAGTATTGATTCCATCATAAAAGTGAAGGGTCTGCCCTGCTTAGCTTTCTGAGAAGATGTGGTCACTTTCCTGAACTGAACCAGGTCTAGTGGACTTCTTTCTTTAGTTGTTTCTCTAGATTTGATTTCTTCTTCATCAGATATGATGATAAATGGATATGCACAATGGACCCGTCTGTAGGTCTGAGTGCTGGTTCTCTTCTGAGTCCGCCCTAGAAATTTGATCTGATCTGATTGATACACGTTAAAAAAACTGAACTGTGTTAGTTGAATGAAGAATTTCAAGACTCGAACTTCAAGAAGTTTCCTTCAGAGTCTCCTTAAGACAATGACTTCCATGCCCATTTCTCCAGAGTGATGGCTCTAATTGATTATCACCTCAAATGCTATCCTCTAACGGCGATAACGTAAATTCCTTCCTAACGATGAAATAAAAATTAATTTAATTGTTATTATTAAATGGATATAATGAGCAATAATGTAACCACCCAACGAGCAAAAACCACATCTTAATTATTTTCTATTGTCGCAACGGTAATTTATTGACCAAACAGCCATTAAACCGTTAATCGATATAAATGAAGCGAATATAGCTCACACTCCAATATTTCATGTAATATGATTTTATTATGTTGTTATTTTTAGTGAAACAGAACCTATGTGTGGTTTAAGTAACCTAAGTATTGTGATTAATTAATATATTTTATCTTCATCTTATATTTATTTTTCACACGCGACTCATTTCACGAAATCATAATGGGTGTCCCTTGAATTTCCAGAGAATGTGACAAAAAAGGCCTTTTATTGAGTGATTGTCACATGAGTTGAAAAAATTGAAGCCACTCTCCAAACTGTAGGGAAACTTCAAAATTTTGTATGTGTAATTTTCAAATTTCATGATGGCTTGATAGGCTGAGGCTACAGATTTGGCACTCACTGTAGAAAATTTCGTAAAAAGAACTCGAAATTCCATTGTTATCCATGAATTTAAACAAAAAAAAAATATTATATAACCAGTAACTGCAATTTAATTTCATCTTTTTTTTTCTAAACAATTGCTAAAAACGATGGCACTCGTTTGGATGGATTATAGAAAGTTTTTGTTGAAACGACTACCGCGATGTAAGATAACAAACCATGTAATTACAAAATCTAACCACCAAAAATTAAGTTAAACCCCAAATCAATGAATGAATGAATTGTATTTAAACTATACATAATACGTTATTGCTTAACACATTTTTTACAGGTCTATTACAAATAAATATATGCGATAATAAATAATCAAGTGTAAAATCAAAAAAAGGTACTTTAATTTGTGTGTTTTTTTCATTACAAATCACACTTGTACTGTATAAGGATGTATGAGTGTTATGAATATGTGTGATATGTTAATAGGTGTGTCACGTGTAATGCAAACAAAATATGTAATAGATTTAATTTTTTATTACATAATTTGTTTGAATCTCCTACCTAATGTGATTCAAAGTCGATGTTTCCAAGAATTTTTGGTTTAAATTAATGATTTTAAATGAATTTTATTTGAATTTTCATAGATCTTCTTTGTTTTACGGAAAAAAACAAGTCAAGTGTCAACATTACACGTAATCCATCATGGATGTATGCCAATGTCAGTATGGTTTGGAGTTAAATTCACCCCAGGTAAAATTAAATTTAAATTTATATGAAAATTTTAATTAAACCTGAATTTCTTTCAAGGTGGTCACAGCACTTTCTTCGGATTATTGAACACATTTGTCCACATTGTTATGTACAGTTATTATCTATTTGCTGCCATGGGTCCACAATTCCAGAAATATTTGTGGTGGAAGAAGTATTTGACATCATTGCAAATGGTAATTCGATTAAATTGAAATGAAATTAAATTTTAATTAAAAAAAAATTTGAATTTTAGGTTCAATTCATATTGATTATGCTTCATGCTTTCCAACTTTTGTTCATCGATTGCAATTACCCACGTGCATTTGTGTGGTGGATCGGCATGCATGCTGTCATGTTCTTCTTCTTATTCAACGAATTCTACAAAGAAACCTACAAAAAGAGAGTAAGTAACTTTATATCGCACAACACAACGTTTATGTGCTTCCCATTCCTTTAAATGGCTTATGGTTTGCTTTGAAATTCCTTTTTTTTAATTAGTTTAATTAGTTTTCTCTTAATTTTCACATTTTTTTTTTTGAAATTTAAGTAGTTTTGATCTTAATTTCAATTCAATTCAATTCAATTGCAATCAAATTTTAGTAAAAAATGAAACATCATGTAATTTGACGTTCACCCTGTCGTAAGTAGAGTCATACAATTAACCTGAATAAGATTGACATTTCATTCAGATTAATTTTTTAATTGAAATCTCACTGAATTGTAAAAATTATTTTTAAAAAAATCAATTTTCTTACAATCCTTGAAATTTAAAAGATGAGACGTTAAATTCATGTCTTTACTTGCGACAGGGCTAAAATTTAAAATTCCATTTCCTTAGAATTTAAATTGTCATTAAAATTTAAATTTAAGAAAAGTAATTGGTGGTGGCAGAAGTATCTAATTTCATTTTTTTTATACATTGACACACACAATAAGTCACAAATTCAAAAATTCAGTCTCAAAGCTCTCAATTCATGTCATACCAGTGAAGCAACTTAAAAAAGCCAATTAAACTTTCTGTAGCTCCTCGCCTTGTAAATACTATACTATCTTCTAATATTTATAGCTAGCATACCTTGAACATCAAAAAGCAATGAAAAACCAGAACAGCAACTGGTCGGATGTAGCAGCATTTGGACAGAATGTAAATTTTAATTTTGATATTTTCAAAATCATTCACCTTTTATTTTTATTATCACTTCACATTTTATCACATTTAACAAAGTTTTATCATTACATTGAGTCATTTATCATAATTTAATGTAGCATCACATCACCCAAAAATCTAAACCAGTGGATACTTTTTGTAATGGGACAAATCAGAATTAGCATGAATGTCCCATTCAAGATCACTGAGAGTAAACACTTAGATTAGGATTGAAAATGCACTTTCTCTAAGAATTTCTTTTCCTTTTCTCATTTCTTTTAATACAATTATCACTACAATCAAATCCAACAACTTACAATTACATAAGATATCGTGAAATGTACAAATTATTTCAATTCAAACCAATTTTTGTTCTACGTCATTCACAGATGCACTTGGCATTCATCACACACAATAAACACAAGAAAGAAACTTAAAGCACATTCTAGTGAACAAAAAAATGCTGCTACAGCTAATCGACCTTCAAATTAAAACAAAATACAAGCTTATTTCCCATTTATTATTCTATTATATTCGTGTAATTTATTGAGATTTTTTATTTAAACTTGTGGTGGTGAAACATGTAACAAGTGAATGCGAAAAAATATGATTTTTTTTTCATCATTGTGTCAGTGGTTATATGACCCAGATAATTTATTTACTTAAAACATATTGAAATTCATTCATTCAAAACTTCAAACACAACACATCACACTTACATATGAAGAAAAAATTTCATTAATACCCTTCTCTAATTGAAAGTCATGCATCCCTTTTTCATTAAAAATTTATATAAGATGACATTTAAAAGAATGTTATACAACTCATAGTCTCATTTAATCACTTTCACTTGAACTAACAGTGTACCAAATTTAAATATACTTGTACGTAATTGTTTGAACAAGACACCTTTTTATAGACAGGTACACATTTAATTGAGTTTATGAATGAATATAAAAAATTGTCTGGTATTTAATTTAGCTCATTATTTTCTTTTTGTCCTATAAAAAAAGTTTAATGTAATTCGAATAACTTGGCAATGACATTCAACTTGGTGGAAAATTAAAAATAATTCCAGTTTAACCCATTAAAGACATTTTCTTAACAAAAAATGTCAAATTATTTTTTGTTTTGCATATTTTTCGTGTAATTCAATTAAAAATGATCTTAAGAATCATTTTGGGCCGTTTTCGATACTTTTACCCTTCCATAAGGACTGTAGCCTAATCTGGGTTAATTTTACCTCACGCTACTGAATTAAATTTCATCGAATTTACTTCCCCTTAATTGAATTGCTTTGATCTCATTTCAATTTAACGTCACACATGCCTTTCAAATTCATTTTCATGAAATTATTTAACTTAAATTCATGCAAATCAATCTATCGCTACACTTTTTTTTTATAAGACTCACAATGAAACGATATGATAAAATTTTGATTTACACTCATAATCATTTGTTATTAATTTTTTTTGTTAATTACCTATTTAAATGCAAAAAAAAAACTTTTTTTTGGTGAATGACAAGTCGTCTCCACTTTCAACTGAAATGCAATTCATTAATGATTTTTTTTATTTTAAATTTAATTTTACAGGGTGACAAAAACTTAGTTAATGGAATGCACAAATCTTCATGTTTCCCCGATCAAAATGTCAGTCATGCCAAAAAGGAGAATGGAGTTACCCAAAATGGACACAGTAAAGCTGCTGATTATTACGTCAAAGGTGATGTTCCTGCTGAACTTACACAGAGAAAAGTGCAATAAAATTTGACAACAAGAAAAAAACAGCCAATCATTTAATTGAAGAGAGAAGAAACAAAATATGAATTAGATTTTACAGTAAAATTAAAAATAAATTGAATGTTTTGCAGTTAAAAACAAAAAATTTAACAATCATCAGTAATTTTAAATCATAAAATTAAAATACGTATGAATTTTGAAATGTAATGTACAAAAAATGAATAAATTTGTTGGTTCACACTAAATTTAGAATAACAAATGAACTTTAAATTATAATATTATACAAGAAATGAATAATAATTATAATGAAACAGAGTTTTCAACAAAAAAAAAAAATTAAAATAAAATAAAATACATCGAATGAAATTTACAGAAAAATGAAATTGAAATCCAATTCAATTAATTTTTTACCGTTAAAAATTAATTAGAATTAAAAATCACATAATTTAAATATAAAAATGATTATTTTGATAAGGGAAGGGCTAGTTTCAAATGAAACAAAAAATAAAATACAATTAATTTATGTCCTCTTTTTTGCATCAAATTTAAATTATTTATTAATTTTTAATTCTTTTTTTTTTCATTCTTATTAATTAGTTAAAAAATGTACAGAAAAATGTTAAAGAACACAGACACTAAATGAAAAATAATATAAAATTATTTTAATTTAATTTTTTTTTTAATTTTAAAAAATATGGGAAATAATAATTAAGTTCCAAGAACTTTTTACATTACACTGTGCAACAAATTTGCGAAATTCGAGCCACAGGGTTGCCAGTAATTTCATCATCAAAAATGGATCCAGTTTTGAATCTTAAATGAATGATCAATAAAATTTTTTTTATATTTTTTGATAATTATAGTGACAGTTCTTCGGCTCGATTTTCGCCAATTCGTTGCATAGTGATATTTATTATTAAATAGAAATTTTATATGGTTTATTTTCATTTTTAATGCTATTTTTCTTCATTTCGATAGAAATAATTATAATGTTAATAATAATAACTGATACATAATAAATTATTATTAAAATGTTATAATATTATTGTTACACTGAGAAATAATTTTGGAAATCTCATGACTGCTGTGAAAATTCTTGATTTGTGCAAAAATTTTTAATATCCTTTTACTTCCTTTAGGTTTAGGTTTTACAAGGGCACCACCGCGGTCTCAAAGAGTCCTATTGTGGTCCTTCCTTTATAAATTTTGCATTTTTAAATTCATGCCGCAATTTTAATTTGAGGGAGCTCGTTGACCAAGTTGGTTAAGTGACTGGTATGATTGGTAAGAATCCTGCCACGGGGGTTCGAGTCAAGTCCCGGGCATGAAAATTAATTTTTGTTTTTCGAGTTCCAAGTGCGCTCAAGTTTTACTTAGAATACATAAAAATCCTTCTGGGATTTTTAGGCGGTGCTAAGTGAAACCTGAAGGCGACTGGATCGGATGAAAGTATAAATTGTAGGTCCCAATTAGAGGTCCCAATTAGGTTAGACCATAGATAAAAGACGCTTACTATGGAAGCTTCGGCTGAAGTAATATGAACACAATTTTTCATCTACAAGCAAAGTTCTCATGAGGAAACTCAATTAAAACCTCCATTTATTTTACTAACTCAAGAAGTGGCAACACTGTCACCAGCTGATAACAAAACTTAATTTCTCAGTGTAATGAAATAAAAGCCAAATTCGTACTGATTTTCTATATATTTTTTTAATAAGATTCTTCATACATTTGTACTGCTACTCTAATAAAAAAATTAAAATATCTTGTATAAGAAAATGTTTAAACATTTTGATGAAAATAAAAAAAAATAACAGGAAATGTCTTTCTAAAAAAAATTTAATCAACTGAAAACACTTACCACCAAACAAAAATCAATAATATTTAAAAAAAAAAATTATACCACATAATCACATTTTTCAATGAATTTGAAGAGTCACACTTACATTTACTGGAAAGTTATATTTCGTCAGTACTTGTGATAATTCAATATTTTTTCTTTTGAAATTAAATCCACTTTTCATTTTGAACACACCGCTTAAATTATAGAACAGGAAGGGGATAATTTTTTTTATTTTTTATGTAAATAAATTAAAATTAAATTAAAAAAAAAAAAAAAAGTTAGTTAAATTTAAATTCAACTTGATGTCAAACAGTATCAAGCAATAAAAATCCCAATAATGCAACTTAGTTTTCCAATCAAAATTACAAGTAAATTTAAAGACAGTATAAAAAAAATATAAATAAAAATTAAAATAATGATAAAATTCGATGGTGTTTTCTCGTAATTGCTTTGTGTCGTTTAGATATTTTAAGAAAAAAAAATGAATCAAATTCAGAGCAATGCAAAAAAAATTATATTAAACGAAGTATTTACCGTGCTACTTTCAAATAAATTTTCAAGTTAAATGTTACAGACGAAAAACACTGAACAAGAGACTTTTACAATGTAGTTAAATGAATTTTTCATCTGGTTTCACAATTAAAATAAAAAAAAATACATTGCTTTGCCGTAACTTTTCTTTCTGTTTCTGCACGTTTTTGAAATTAATTTTTTTGTTTAATTAAATTAGCTCTTATTAAATTTTAATTTTTAATTATTAAATTTTTTTATTAGATAAAGTGCAATTATTCTAGTTGATAATGAGGAGTATGTACTATTAATTAAAATAATAAATATATTTTATAAATTATAAAATTAATAAAAAAAAAAATTTAAATGATAATGATGATAAAAAAAAATTAGACATAAAATTTTGTAAATAAATGATTTAATGATAAAAATAAAAAAAAATGATGCTAAAGTGTGTAATAGAAAATAAATTTTTGTTTTATGTTTTTTGATGCGATTAACATAAGGCTTCAGGCGTTTCGATGCACAATATCGCAAAGGACAATCTCGATTTTTGAAATGAGTTGCAGCTTATCAATGAAAAATATTGAGAAAATTCTACGATACTCTTAGGCTAAGCTTTTTTGCTTAAGATTTTCGCCCTAAGAACCTAAATTTTTACAAAGATTACCAAAATTGTTCAAAAAAGTCCAAAAATTGAAAAAAATTCACAAAAAAATTTCACCAACGCCATCTGGTGGGTCCAAATGCTAAAAAAGTAATAATTCACCGTGTTGAAATTTCCTACAAATTAAGAAAGTTCCGACAAATTCTTAAGACGACGCCTTACATAAGTTTCCCTTTCAATTTTCCCATTTTGCTTGGCCATAACTAATTCTTCGTTTTTTTTTCAAAAATAATGAGCTAAACTTTTAAGGAAAGTCGCATTTTTTTCTCTCGTACAAGGTTTCTGTATAGGTTTGTGTAGCACTTATACGTATTTTGTTTTGGCTCTCCTGTAAAATTTTTATATGAAAACTCAAATTTTCACCGAAAAGAAAAGTCTTAATTTTAACCTTAAGAATAAATCATAGAAGAACTTTTTGTTCAAAGCTCAATATTTAAGGAGCGGCGGTTAACTCATTTTTCACTTTAGCTATGAATGGAAAATGTCCATAACATTCTGTAAAATGGGGAAATTCATGTAAAGCGTCGCCTAAAAAATTCGTTGTAAAATTCCTTGATGGGTTCTAATCTGAGTCCTGAAGTGTTCAAAGAGTCGATAAAAAAGAGAAATTCATCAATTAAATCAAGGTCGATTTCAGATATGAATCAATGAAAAAAATACCTAAAATATTTTATCGATAATTAATTAGTTTTTATTATGAATTATGAGGAAAAATTTCACACCATGTGCTTTCAATCTTAATTTTATAATAATTTTTAAATTTATATTTTTATTATTGAACAAACATTAGATTTTATTATAAAAAAATGCTTTTTTGTTTATGTGCTTTTAGTTTCAAACTATTTTTTAATTTTTTTTTAAATTTTCCAATTCTAGCACAACCATACTTTTAAATAGTTAAGTTCATCTTATTTTTAATATCAGTCCGGTTTCTTCTAGTTCGATTATGAAATATTTTTTTTTATTGTTAAGAAAATTGAAAGTGAAATTCAAATCACAACTAAAAAGAAAAACTTAAAATTAAATGCGACTTAATTTAAAATTAGAATTAGACATCACTTGATGAGTCATCTTCACTCGAGTTATCCGATTGTTGCTCTTCTTCCATAGTCGAAGTATCTGAAAATGAGGAATCTGTCGAATCCTTATTATTTTTTCGATAAAATTCAATCATATTCGTCATATCACTTAATTTTTGTTTCGATTTCGACACATCTGCCCTTAAAATGCGCAAATGATTGAAAATTTCATTTTGTTCCGATATGAATTTTTCTGTAATTTCATTGACATCAAAGTGATAAGTAGGCGGTGCTCGAACACCTTTCAATGGAACAAGTTTACCATAATCCAGGACATTTAACATGCCATCATTTATATTCCATGTAAAAAGTGTCCTTAATTGGTATTTGTGTGTGTTTGGAGTTGTGCGTTTTGTTTTGACGGGACTCGATTCTGGAATCGCATCATTTGCAAAAAATTCGATTTTCATGACACATGTCAGAGTTGATGAAATTGGACATACATTGATTATGTTGTATGTTGAATCTGAAAGCATGTCATAAACTTTGTTATTTTGCTTGCAGACAAATGTTGCAACGCAAACTGTCAGGGATTCGGTATCAAAGGTGTTTTGTGTTATATATACGATTGGGCGATTTTTAAGTTGGGAACATGATGTGCGAGAAATTGGTTGCATATTCGAATAACAAGCACCATGTACTTCTAATGGAAGTGACGTATGATATCCTGGAGAGATACAATCATCTTCTTCAGTTGTCGTAATGACAGATGTTGCATCATCTTCCTCGACAAAACGACGTGTAAATTTTTTGGAACACAATTTTTTCCATGGTTCTTGAGATTCATGATCACGATCTTTGTCAGTCTTGTTATTCTCACTTAAATTACTAAGGGATTGTTGATTTTCGTTGTTCTCCATGTCAATGAATGGCCGATGAATAGGACTAGAAATCGATCTGCGTAACTCATCACGACTACTTTGAGGAACAAGTGGATGAATATGCAAATTATTTTCATTTCTTCGAGCCGCTGGGCCAGTACTTCCAGTTCGAGGTGACAATAAACCACTGTAAAAATATTTTAAATTAGGATTCGAATGCATCATTGGCGAATATGAGGGAGATCGTTGAGTGTAATAGTTGGGAGATCTCATTCCAGGTGGTGATCTCAAAAATCTGTAACCAACAGGAGATCCACAGGGAGAACGAAATCCTTGATTTGGAGATGCCCGATGTAAATGTGAACTATGTGCTTCTTGTCCTTGGCTTATTGTTGATCGAGGCAAACGTGATCTAATACGATCTCTTATTCGATTAAATGGAAGAATGCTATCAAATGAGTCTTCGTTAAATTCATATTTTTTATCAGCAAGACGTCGTTTACGAAAAGTACTAATTTTTTCACACTTTTCATTTTCTTCTGAGAACTCATATAATTTGATTTTCTCTTTGGACGACACTTTGCTTCCAGTTATATCCTTCAATGGGGTTATTCCATTATCAGAGACCGTATTCGAAGATGATGGTGTCAATTCAAGTCCTTTTTGATAACATGGACGTTTATTTTTTGGCATATCGTTAGTCCTGAGGGGAGATCCATGAATTTCCTGATCATATGTCGGTTTTGGTGTTAACTTTCCAGTCATTGATTCAGTTTCAAATTCCTCGAAATCCGCAATAATTTCATCAGCAATTGTCAACCGTCGTCCTGTCATATCGCTTTCACTTACATTACTGACAGTTTCACTTCTCGCATCACAATCCATCGATTTGTGTCCTATTATAGAAATTGGAGTATATCGATAATTGTTCACACCACTCGCTTCCTTTTGTCTAGACATCTCTAAATCTACACTGATGACATGGATAAAGGTATTTTCATTCATCAACACAAATCCTGGGCAGTTCAAATTAATTTCTGGCATAAATTTTGGTGCAGATTCACCTCGTCTGTATTTCAGGTGGATCATTAATGCACATCTGATACAAAGCATAGCCTCTCTGGGCATTGATGCATCAAAATAATCACCACGCAATTCACGACAATCAAGACAACCCAATTTTGGCACACGAACATACGTAATATAGGAATCACTATCAATTGTATCACTTTCCCCATTGATTATCAGCACAGCAGAATCACTACTCCATTGAGTCATTGTCACTTTTTTTATTCCATCGATGCCATGATCGTCGAACAAACATACTGAAAAATATTTGTGTAATGGATTATGAGGACGATAAATCCAGAAAAATAATTCGTAGCGATAAACTGTTGAAAAGTCGTAGGCCGTCACAACTTCATCATCAACACGAACTTTGTAACTCAGCAGAAATTGTCCACACGCGGTCAATCCCATAAAAATATGACCTTCCAGAAAACAACAAGGTATGATGTCTTTTAAACAAAAACTTAAAACTGCAGGAATCTTTTTGAATGGTTTTTCTCGAAAACGTTTCTTGGGATGACTTGAAAAATACCCAAAAGTCTATGACAGAAAATAAATTGAATCAATTCAAAGAACTTTTAACATAAAATCATTTAAAATTTACCTCTCGATTTTTCAATTTAATCAAAATATTTTCATTCTCAATTTTCCTTCTCACTTTCATGGAAGATTCATTTCCATATTTTTTCAATTTTTTACGAATCCTTTTTTTGTTCCGAATATTGTCGGTTCTTTGAAGGATATCTTCATCGTCTGATTGTGTGGATCCAAATCCAATATCTGAATCGGCCTCCATTTTTACAGGCTTTTACTGTTGAATTAAAAATTAATTAAATTCAACGCTTCAATAAAGATGGCCAGACAATTTTTTTTTGCTACATACCTTATCACACTAAAATTTAAATTAAAAATAGATCACAAATCGGAAAAACTACGAATTTGAGCAAGTTCTATCATTGTAGTCTCAGTAAAAACTATACTTTTATTTACAATTTACGCGTAAATTTTCATTTTTTACGCCTCTAATAGGATGAATTTTTTTTTCAATTAGATTTAGTTTGTTGAATGTGGCAGGACTCTTTATTTATGATGCTATGGGGATGAATTTAACTTGAACTTAGCGTTTCGTTGCGTTTTAATGACATGAAACAGCTGATTGATGATGATTGTTTATCAGGGATCTGGAAATATCAACACAATTTTATTTAGTGATTAACATTTCATAATTGGACTTAAAATGTATTTTTTGACTCTTCAATTTTACAAGACTTGAAGAAAAAAAATTTTGAAATGGAATCATGACAAAAAAATAAAGAAAAATTGGAAATGATGTCCATTGTAGCAAAAGTACAATGAAAATGTTTTTCCGATCCTTGTAAGTCATTCTTGTTATTATTGTTATTATTTGTTTGTAAACACATGTGAGTAAATTTTACTCGGTTTACAAGAACATTTGTCGGTATTTAACAAAACAGCAATAAAATATGTCTTTAAGTAAAGAAACAAGCACCGTTACCATCGATAATATTCCAGTTGAGGTGAGTCGTAAATTTCATTTCATGACATCGAAAATAGCTTAATTTTTTCTCGAAATCATATCAACAGATAATCTCAAAGATCTTCAGTTACCTTAAAACACGTCATCATAAAGTTGCATCTCTGGTGTGCAGTAAATGGAGAAATGCAACAAGATGTCCATCATTTTATCGTACTCTCCGTCTACATAAGGGTCTGTATTTGGATGAGCCACCTTTGTCGTTATTCCAAAATAGTTATCACCCCTTTTCGGTTATCATTTTTGATGACATTGATGAATTTACACAAGACATATCTGAGTTTTGGAAAGTCGTTGCCGAATCTGTACGAGAATTGCATTTTCGTAGTTGTGAAGGCCTTGATCAATTTGAATTGTGTACTCTTTTGAGTCATTTAAAGAATGTGAATAAAATTAAAATTACAGGGACGAATTCGATCAATAACGCAAAAATGGAAAAATCCTTTGAGAACATTAAAATTTTGGATATAAGTGATACCGAGATGCCAGCTTGGTACATTGAAGCACTTGTAGGCTCATTTCCAAAGTTGCAAGAATTGAATTTAGGCAGTTATACGTATGATGGATGGGATGCACCTGAAGATTACGTGCAAAATATTTCAACAACTGCTAAAAGTTCAGCATTTGGTGATTGGGTCAAGAATTTGAGTAAATTAGCACCTAAAGTCACCTTATTTTATGATTATCAAATTGTGCTGCGTACTGAAATGATTTTGAAAGAGTTTCTAGAAATTCCGAATCTGGAAGTTCGTTCACTGAACATTAAAGTTGAGGGTCTTTCAGTAAATGCACTTCAGAATTTCATTGAGATCAAAGGAAAGCACTTGCAAAAACTTGAAATCCCCGATGCTCAACTTTTGAATGAAAAGCATTTGGAATTAATCAACAATAATTGCATTAAATTAAAGGAACTCAAATTCTGCTTCAATGAACGTTCAAATGTGCCTGTCATTGAAAAACTCTCAAATTTATGCAACTTAACTGAATTGGTTTTTGCTGGGCCAGAACCTGAACCGGAATCCGAACCATTTGAATTTAATTTCACGGGAAAAGTACTGCAATTCAAAGAAATGCGCTCTTTGATTATTTCCAATGTGAAACTGGACTCAAATCTAATGTCGTTCAAAAATTTACTCGAATCTTGTAAATTTTTGACTGAATTGAGCTTAAATGATTGTTTCATCAATTCAGAAGGTCTTAAAATTGTGTACAGCTCTTGTAAAGCTCTTGAAAGCCTACATTTGAATTGCAATGAGCAAATAACAGATAATTGTCTCTTTTTCTCTAACGATAATTTGTCAATCAATGATTTAAAATACCTTGAATCGTTAAATTTAAACAATTGTTGCAACATTACAAATCAATCGTTAAAGAAGTTGAAATTCTCAGAGATATTCAAATTGGGCCTCAGAGAAATCACACAAATTTCAGTTGAGGGGATCACGGAGCTTTGTAAAAATTGTCCGTCAATCACGCATCTTGATTTGAATGGTTGTGCCAGCATAGATGATGATTGTGTCGAAATTATAACAAAAAAATTACACCAACTTCAAGATATTGATTTGTGTGGAACAAAAACAACTTCAAAGTGTTTTGAATTTATCACAGAAAATTGCAAGGAAATTAAGGTGAGTCAAAGTCGATATTGATGAATATTAGTTTTAATTGTTATCTTTTATCTTTAATTTCAGAATGTAAATATTTCATACCAACCACCAAAAGACTCGAAAGCAGCTGAAATTTTACTACAGAAACGAATTTTACATTTTTTGTCAGCACTTGCAATGAATAACATCTGTGAAAGGTTGGTGATACCTGATTTGGGGGAAATTTAAAGTAAAACTTGATTTTCACTTAAAAATAACATGTTTTTTTATTTATTTATAAAAATTAAAAGGAATGTAAAAAAACGACGTATAATTATTTTTGTTTTCTATTAAAATTAAGTCTAATAGGTCTTGGAAATTCAGTGGCTGTGTGTCGCTCATCTGGCAAGAAAGGCATTTCCGGTAATTTGATGCGCAGGTTTTTTGGTTCTGTGTTCACCCAATTATCGGGCCTATTTAAATGAATATGTTAAATGAAACATAATTTTTAAATAAAAATTTTAAATGTTACCTTTCAGCACTATTCAAAACAACGAGCGATACAAAAGCAGTATCTGACAATAAGTTTTTCCGTTGTAAGGTCTTTCCATTTTTGTCATTTGTTTCAAGGTCTTTGTCTTGTAATAAAGGTTTTTCGTCAGTTCCGGAGTTTAAGTCTGGAGTTAAGTCATTCATATGTACTTGTCTTGTCACCCTAATCCAATGTTGGTCATTGTTTTTGTCACCAAAAGTCTCAGCATATCGTCGTCCCTCCTTTTTCCGATAAACGTCACCATAAGCGTCAACTTTATGCAAAATATTGTCAACATAATAAAATTTCGTATTCTTGTTTTGTTCTTTTTCTTGATTGTACTGTGAATAGTCAACATACGCCGGCGTGTAGGTCTGTTGTTGTGGTCTCGGTCGTTTTCCGGTGTCATGTCTCTTATTACTGTCAACTTTTTCCCAATTCTTATCATTGAAAAAATACTTTTCATCGACTTCTGGTATCAAATGAGGTGGTATGTGTAAAATGTCTGGGTCTGAATTCGTATCGTCCGTATATTCCGGTTCGTTGAGAGTCGGATAGTTGTTTCCAAGTGTAGCTACAAAAGTGCTTTGTACTTTAACGGAATTTGATGGTGTGTTTGTGTAGTCAGTGTCCGGTGAGTCATTATAGAGTGAAGAAAGAGCAGTTGTAGATGCCATGAAAAATGAAAGTGGGTCTAGTGTGACAGATGCAGGACGAGAAGAAGTAGAAGCAAAGATTGGTCTCGGTGTAGTTTGTAATGGTGGTCGATAGCTGTACGTGCCATGTTGAAATGGTCTGTTGTCCTCAAAATTGTCCGTATCGTCAACAACCGAATAAAATGTTTGTAACTCTGGTTTTCTCGTTGTAGTCGAATAAAAATTTTGTGGTCTATAATTTCCGTAATTGTCATTTCTGTCATTATTGTTATTGCTATAAAAGTCATTATCCGGTCTTTTTGATGGTCTTATCCGTACTTTTGTCGGTTTTGTGCTCAATAACGGTATTTCAACCTCATACGAAATTGAACCACCAGGTCTTAATGTACTTGTAATTTTATGTATGTAATTATTATTGCTTTGTTCATAAGGTTGTGTGTCAATTTTCGTTTGAGTCAAGTCATAAATCGGCATGTTATTTCTAAATCCAATTGGTCTACGTTTTTTCTTGAGGTCCGAGTTGCCATATTGTTGTCTTTGTGGTATTTGTATTGGAACTGGTCTATAATTGTCATCAAATTGGTCATCATTCATGTAATATTCATTTGTTCTGTATTTGGGTTGCATATCGTCCAAATTCACAGCGTGATTCCGTAAGTAAGCAGTCGCGTTGTCCTGATTCAAAAAATGTTCGTTTTGTCTATGTGGAGTCTTAGTTTTTCGTGTCCAGTCAAGTCGATGATCAATGTTCGATTTGAGTCTTTCAAGTTTATCATTTATTAAAGTATTTGTTGTCTTTTTTGTCGTCACACGTTTGTTCAATAAATTATAGCGAATAGGAAAGATTCTTGACGTCTTGTTCGTTGTCGTATTTTTCAATTTTCTTTGTTCTCGTTCCACTGAGTCAAAATCGATCAAGTCACTTATTTTGTCATTTGAACTGTCATGTCCTTTTATGTCAAGTTTTTTATTCTTTTCATTATCCGTCATGTCTCTTTTTATTCTGCCGTGTTCTGTCTTTAATTTTCTATTTTCGAGTAACACCCAGCCACGAATTGTAGTGCGCCTATTTGTACTAAAAGCGGGATTTTTTGTTGTCAGTCTTTGTCCATCATCCTCATTTATCACAATCCATCCGTCATTCCTTCTTGTTTGTAATGTACTTGGCTTCAATGTCGTCGTTGTTGTTGTCAAAGTTGAAGTCTTACGTTTTGTGCGTCTCACCTTACGTTTCGTCCTCTTTGAAGATTTTACAGTTGTTGTTCTAGTCTTATGTGTTCTGGTTCCATTTAATCGTCTAGTTGTTTCAAAGTCCAATTTGTTATCAATCACTGGTCTAACGGTCGTTGTCATAGTTGGTTTTGTCTTAATTTTACTTGGAACACGCGTTGTTGTCCTCGTTTTTTTCTGCGTCAATTTGTCATTTGTGTGAGTTAACGGTTTTTGATGTTCAATTTCATTCAATTTGTCATTTGTCCCAATTAAATTCTCACTTGGTCTTAGTGGTCGTGTGAGATCCAATTTGTTACTTATTTCATTGTTCGATATTGAAAATGGTGATTCTGGTAATTTCAAGTCATCATGTGTCGGTTTGTTCGGCGTATTTTGTTTAAATGGGTCATGTTCTCTCCATGGAGTCAAGTCAATTGGTGCAAGTTCGTCAAAACCACATGCTTTGCGTTGATTATGCACAAAATCGTGTGGCAGGAAAACATGTGGTTGTAAAGTTCCTGTTTCGAGAGTTCGACAAATGATTTGGGCCAGGGATGTCTGTCTAATTGATTGAAGTTGTCCCGGTGTAAATGAAGACTCAAAGTTGCTATTTTCGTACCAGAATCGATCACCCTTACGTAAATTGCTAAATTGCTGAGCAATTATACAAGCGAATGTTGGACCAACTAAACCTCCACTCACCTAATAAATGAATTATGTTAAAAAAAATTTAAATTTATTGCAAATTTTGCATTTTACCGGTCGCTCAGCTAAACCAGCAACAAATAAATCAATGTCTTCAACGTGCTTGTAAGCCAATTTCAATCGTTGAGCTGATCTTGGACCCATTACTTGTTCAATATCTTCCCATGATTTAATTTTACTTAAACCACAAGGTCCTCTCCATGACACATAAGATGGAATTCCATGATCTCGGCCTCGCTGAACATTGATGGCAGCTAAATCGAGTCCGAATGGAAATGCTAAATAAAATTTTTTGATTACTCTCAAATTTTTTAATTTTTTTGATGTATTAAAGACTTACGACTTGATTGAAAAAGATGATTCGTCAATTCAGCTGAAATAAATTCATCGCGTCTTTGTGCTCTTTGGTTCGCTAGTCCCCTTAATAAACGATGTAATGAACCAGGACCGCCCATATCTCCCCTGTCCGATTCTTCATGCAGCGACACATTATTCTTGATAAAATTATTATTGCGATCACTTCTCATAATTGTACTTTGTACCATTGAATGGCCAAATCGAAAAGCAGCACCCGAAAATCCATTTGCAATTGTTGGATTAACGGATGAATCATATCCCTCATAGTAACCGGTTGGACGAAGTTCTAGATCAAATAATCGCATCACTTCACGTCCCAATACCAATGGAAGGAATTCCCGAAATGTAATGTGTTGTATCATTGCACTAATTATTCGTCTCGTTTCTTGATACAATTTTTCATCACTCCAATGGAAATTCATGTCAGATAATTCCAAGGCAATTCGATTATGTTCCGCTACAAAAACTGTGTGCATAGCCAAAAGTCCTGGTTGTTCCCCGTTACGAGTATCTCCAGCTCGAACACAACCATGAGTTATTGCACCTTGACGACAAACATCATCACGAGTTGCGCCTTTGCCAAACACTAAAAGTCCATCTCGGAAAATACGAGCGTTATCAGCTAACCGAGGATTACTCGAATACACGACACTTGCATCCAGGAATGAACTGGCTTGATTTGTTTGTTCACGCCATGACAAGAAACAATCGTGACGTGATGCTGGAGCAGAGCGCAAAAATTCAAGGCAACGAACGCCAAGTGGTGCTAACCTAAAAAAAAAATTATATTTCGTTAAAAAAAAAATTATTAAAATTAAACATTAAATTTCATCTCACCATGGATCATCTTCGGGTACTTTAATTGGCATACAAGCCGGATGTAATTCATTTGAGTGACAACAACTCGGTATTGATCCATTTATACTTTTGGGTTGTTTTGTCGCTGTCAAATCGTGATCTATGAATTGTCCCCATTGAGGCAACATCAAAGTAACTTGAGACTCATCTTCGCGATCACCATGAACAACTAAACTGACAAACCTTGCCGACGGAAGTGGACTCCCATCAATTGATTTTCTGTTAAAATGCAATTAATTGTGAATTTTAAATTAATTTTAATCATAAACATTTATTTTTACCTAAATGTTTCAATACCATCCCCGTATTCTGGTGGCAAAAATCGATGAAATGGCATTTGAGCGGATCCCCATCTCAATCGTTTCTCGTTGTTACATGTACCATCGTGTGTCCGATATTTTTTTGTAAAGAATGAACATATGGGCGGTTCTCTAGGTGGGCAAAATCCTTCTAAGGCAGTACGTTTTAAACTAATCCTTGGTGGCGCTTGCCTTCCAATTCCAGAAAAATCCAAATTTAAACTGGAATTTTTTTATATATGTACAAATTTTTTTTTAATTTTATTGTTTGGATCTTTTTTTGTTTTTTCATTTTATTTTAAACTTTATCATGGTTGCATCTTCCTCCCTTAACGTTATTTTAATTTTAATTTGACTAGAATTTTCATATGTGTTTAAATTTAATTGTATTCCAAAAAAACTTTCATTTTCAATCACACACACACACATTGCACATACGATGAAAACGAAAATCAGTAATAAAAAAAATGTGTGATGAAAGTGAAATTAATTTCACTTTTTTTTTATTTCCGTGTATGTATTTGCACACTTTTGTTATCCTCATCTCCTCTTCATCATCATTTTCTCGCATTATGTTTTTTTTTTTTAAATTTACTGCTCTTCTGCACATTTTACATTTTATTACAATATTACACTATTTGTACTTTTCATCATTTAAATATATTTTTTTGCTGTTCATATGTTTATAATTAAAATTAGTAGTAAAGCTTTCGATTCAAATATTTTAGATTAAATTTTTTTTGTTTTGGTTTCACTTTTATGATAATTTTATATGATTGTGATGCAAATTACTTAAAAAAATATTTTTTATTTTATGAATTTAAAACCTTAAAACGAATTAAGAAAGACTGAATTTAAACTTAAAAATTATTAATTAAAATAAAATTAACGATATTTCACTTTCTTAGGTCGCATGATGGTAACGTCGATGTTCATGCGACCACTTGTTCCGAACAAATGAAATGCTAACACAATCTACGTTCCTTATTTATAGATGAGAGAAAGCTCGTATTTGTATTTTATAAATATACACATTTTTTTACTAGAGTAGCACTTTGCCATTGAATTCAAGCGTTGTGTGTCATACAATACACAAAAAAAAACGAATTTACAATGTTCATTGTCTTCTTACCTTTGCGGTTAAAGAAAACAACAAAAAAAAAACGTGCATATTTATAGTTTTAAATGCAAAAGTGCATGAAGAGATTTTTTTTTTACTTTAAATGAGTGAGTAAGCTCATTTTCAGTTGAAAATTGTTGAATTTTACTGTGAATGTAAAAGCATTTGATATTGTTTTGAAATAATAAGCACTTTTTTGGTGTGACATTTTATGAATGCTTCAAAACATACTTTTATTGCATTGTGATTTCATTTTATGAGTTGTTGAATCGGAATTATGTAAGAAATTGTTGTAAAGGGTTTTGAACTTTGGAAATTGACTTATCAGAAATTCATGGCTCTAAACTTATATTGACTCGAATGGCCAGGCGTGAGGATAAAGGCATAGTTTTTCTCAAAAATTTTCATTTTCCCATCCAATTCAGGTTGAGAAGACAAAAAATGAGATCAATTAATTCACCGTTAGCAAAATACAGGCTGATTTTTATTCTTTCTCAAGATCATTTTTGTTCTTTAAAGCACTTTATTGCACCTCTTAATCGCGCCTGCCTGTTATTCTTTGTTTTTTTTACACTCTTATTTCCTTTTTGACGCCTGATTGATATTTCTTGTACTTCATTTTACCCTTTTTTGCTCTTTATTGCTTTTTTAAGCACTTCTTTGCACTTTCTTCGACTCTAACCCTTAATTCTATGCTTAAATAAAATCACACTGTTGTGTTTGCTTGGTCTCAGAGCCTTAAACAACTTTTATTCGTTTTTTTGAGGTCTTAAACTTGTTTTATTTTAAAAATTGTTTAATAAATTTGATGATTTCATAAAATCGGGGTTCCACGAACCCAAGAACACAATTAAGGGTTAATAAAAATCTTGTGTAACCCCATGAGAGCTATTCGGAATTAATCATGCGTTCAGACCAGTAAATTCCACACTCATGCTAAGAACGTTTCGTTCTTTTTCTTAAAGTAAGCTTAAATGTCTTTGAAGAAAGATCCCGAAAAGCATTGATAGAATCTAATCAAAGTTTAGAGCAGCCTTGGCTCATTTTTTAACCTGATAAATGTTAATTTCAAAGCCCTTTTTATAATTAATGAATGCAATACAACTAAATTTATTCCCCGTGTAACTCACTTTCATGCTAAGGTCACAACAGATGCATTGCGACATCAAATTTTAATTAATTCACTTGTAATTTTCCTTAATTCACTTGTTGTGTTTTTTTTTTTGATAGAATTATCTCAAAATAATATTTTTTTTCTTACTTCATTCATAAATAATTGAAATATATGTCCCATTTTTATCTTTGTTTGTTATTTTTTTTTATAATAAATTTACTTTAAAACAACAAAAAATACAATTATATTATTTTACAGTTTTCGGTTAAACATACTTGGTACTTAGTCAAACTGTCCCATGTTAATTATTATTTTTTGTTGTATTTTTTTTTAATTTTAAATGAAACGCATATTAAATTACAAATATAATAAAAAAAAAGTTAAATTAAGGTTTTTTTTTAGCCAACATTAAAACAATTTACAATTGTTTGTTTGTTTGTTATTTCTTTCAAAGTCACAGCAAACATTTAAAATAAAAAAAAAAAATAATAATCAAATACATGAAAAATGAGTATTCTGTTGCAATTTGACATGACACGACCATCACACACACAATAAAATAATTGTATGGTTTGAATTTGCACATAAACTTAATAATCCCATGCATGTTCAAAATATGTGCTAATAATTTTTTTTTAATTTTAATAACATTTAACATTACACATTAATGTGTGACCAATTGATAGAATTTTTGTTTTTTTATTTGTTTGTGTATTCAAATCGATGAATTTTTACGCAAGTTTAATTTTTTTTTTTATAATTGGACACAATGAAAACACGAATCAGGTGTCTTTGAATATATTTCAAATTAAATTATAATTGATACGAAAGAAATTGAAATTGTTTTAAAAAAATGTTAAAAACAAATAACATTGAAACGTGAAGACGTGTTTTTTGAGTATAGCGATTGAAATTTGAGCGCTTTTACAAAAAAAAATGTTTTTCTTTCTTTTTTAATAAAATTTTCAATTTAAAAATAAAAAGAGTTACATCATAAATTAAAGTATGACAAAAATAAATGAAATATCATTAAGATCATATCAAAAAAAATAAAAAATTAATTTTGGTGGTCAGAATTTCTCATTAAACCACTCAAAACATTCCCAAAATCGTGGAATTTCTGGAATCGTGGGATTTTCAAAACCATTTTTGTTAAAATAATCTCCCATATGAATCTTAAAGGCCTGAAGCATTATTTAAATAATAAAATCTTAAATAAAATTCACGTTTTTTTTTTTTCTTTTCGAATCTCTTCCTGAAAAGCAAATGTTATGTATAACTTACGTCTCAATAGAAATACAACATATATAATCACATACACTTCTTTAATATGAAAAATAAATTACATAAACTAACATTAAAAGATGTATGAACAAAAATGTAGTTGTAAAAAAAACATATGATATGCACTTTATGATTAGGTATCCATTGAAATGTAAGAGGTGTGATTACATTTACAGATAATCTCAGAACTTTCACTCTCTAAAATAACATTAAATGTAAATAAAAAAATAATAATGTACAAAGTAGACATTAATATCATAATTCAATTACAACATTGCCCATTTACGAGACGTGACAAGACAAATTCAAGTACACATTGAATCAATATTGATTTACATCCACTGTGTAATTCAATTCAAATTGATTTCAAATGAAAGCGCGAGTGAATTTTATTTACTTTTTACTTCATACAAAGTTACATGCCCAAAACATGATGATAATTTGAAATGAAAAAAATATGCGTTAAAAATTTCCGCTTGATCAGCTTATGATGTGAAGTTGATTGAATTGAAATATTTTTTTAATTGTGGATCAATTTTAAAGTGAAAAAACTGAAAATTATACGCACACTAAATAAAAACCATGAAAGTTCATTGAAACTGAGTTAACTTTAATATTTATGCAAATATTCTCGGATCAAATATTTTTAACGTGAGAAAATCGATCAGAATTGCACAATTAAAATTTATTACCGTATGCTAACCGGATAGAAAAAAAAATGAATTGAATTCCTTTTGCCACTTGATTTGCATTACATTTGAACGTCACATCATACAATTTCAATAAAATCCTACTAATAACATTCATATACATGAAACTTCAAAAAAGTATGAAAAAAAAGACTCTCAACTAAATTGTGTGGTAAATGGTAATTAATTGACATGATCTGAGTATGTAAATAAATAAATTGAAGTATAAAAAAATGAATGCATTAAATAAATAAATGAAATAACGAAACAATAAATTAGATTTCGATCTCACTTTTAACTTCTCAATTATTTAATATTTTTTTATAATTAGATAAAAAAAAACACACTTTTATTAAAATGATGATGAAGAAACAGAACTCTTTATAATTTTATAATTGAATCTTTGATTAACTTTTTCATCCTTCATGGTGAATGTTTTGCTTCAAAGTTAATTTAATTAATTTTTTTTAACATTCAATTGAATCTTATTCAAAAATGATTTTATTATTTGAAAAGGAATCATATTTAGAAAAAAAGTCACTTTCAAATTGTTATTATTAAAAGTCATAATGATGTCAAATTGCATTCATTTAAGCTTGGAATCAGAGCTCGGAAAAAAGCAAAGCCAAAAAAGCCGTTTCATTTTGGATTAGCTACAAGCCAAAGCCATACTAAAATAATAATTTGGCTTTCGACTATAGCCAAAGCCAAAGGCAATTTTTTTTTGACTTTGGTTTTTCCTACATTTAACATTCTGTAAGAAAATTGTCTTATCTTTAGTTAGGCCCCAGACCCACAAAAACAAAGACGAAGATTTCACGTACAAAAAACTTATTGTATTAATCAGTGTAATCTATTGATGATTTAAAGAAGTAACCAATCATTAAAACAAGTCACTAATCGTCCAAAAAAAGCCGCTTATAATGAAATTGGTGGAACGAATTTCTCATGATAAACTTCCGACTCCAACATTCATTTAACATTAAAATAATATTTAACATAAATAATAGCTATCACATGGACAATCTTAATATCATACACATGTAAAATAAACATACACACACATTATTATATTGATACATCTTTGAATATCATTTGAAAACAACCAAATGTTTATTAGTGTTTTTTTTCATATATTTATAATAACATATTATTAAGAGATACAGTTAAAAGGAGAAAGTTTTTTGTTGTTGTGAAAAGGTTATTGAAAGCGAAATCACGAAACAAGTTTTTTATTTTATACATTTCATCTCTTTTTTTGGACTGACTCGTGCTTCTTTTGAAAACTTTAAAGTATGATGTTATTAAATTACAAAAATGTCGATTCAGTCACACAAAAGAATTCAATTGCACTTTTTTGTTCCTTTCAATAACAATAATTTTTTTGCTCAATATTACAATACAATAAGTAATGAAATTGAAAATAATTTTAACATTTCTTTTATGAAGAAAACTTTTCGTTTCAAAAAAAAAGTGTAATTGTAAAAACTACTTTAAGGTTCGTGAATGTTTAAACTTGAAATGAAAAAAAAAAATGTACAATTAGAGTAAAGTAAATATGAAATTTTTTTTCTTTAATCTGTTAAACATGATCATTTTTACTACCGGTCGAAGTAATAATAAAACTAACAATAGTTCAATGTCTTTTTGAAAAGAAATTGTTCAAATAATACGTTTCATAGGCGTTTTCTTTGCTGTTTAAAAAATTGAAAACCAAGACCAAAACAATTATTTTAACAAGGTACACCACAAATATTTAACTGTCATTTTTTAAACCTATTCAGATAAAAATGGAAAACGTTTTCGGTATCCGATTTCATCACTATTATTATTTTTTTTATTTTTTTCAATTTTTTCAATTCATTTCATTTATGGTTGCAACAGAAGAAAAATATCGATCGATTATGTTGTCACTTTCTTCGCAACAATAAGCGAAAGTTATTTTACATTGATTTTGGCGGTTTATTTTGATTTTTTTAAGATTAAGTTATTATTATTACTCTTAAACTGTAAAAAGAAAATAAAATTAAATATTATTAGAAAAAAAATGTAATGAAAGAAACTCACTATTAAAATAATGAGTGTTTATTTGAATGTTGAAAATAAAATACATAATAATTTGATAAGTATTGCGTAAAAAAAAGAGTCATGTAAAATTATAATAATAATAACTATGTAAATAAATGTAATTTACGATAAAACAAAAGTGTTTGATAATACATGGAAAAAAAATGTGGGTTTTTTTTATGTTGAATATGAATATTTACGTTAGAGATAAATTTGAAATTTTATGGTATGACGAGTAAAGGGCGAGCCCAATTCATAGTTTGTTCAGCAAAGTATAAGTTCATTGAAGGGTTTTTATCTTAGCCAGACATCAATCAATGCATAGACTCAGACAAATTATACAAAATCATATCATTTTCATGATTTTTAATTTTTTGACATTTTAATACGACTTATGAGAAATGAGTATGTTCGACAAAGTTGTAGCTTGTACTGAAATTTCGAAAAATAAGTAAATCATGCGTTATTTCGATTCAAACCTCAAACTGAAGTTACGAAACGAGAAACTGCCATCGTATAGCTCTACAGACCATGCATACATATGCACAAGTTTGCGCCAGGTCCTGAAAGGCTACACTCTTAGTTGAAAACGCCCTGGTGGCTTTGACTGGCCAATTGTTAGTCAAAAAATTCAAAAAAAGAGGGCGCAGTCGTCAGGATTCCTTTTGATCATAAGAGCTTTCAAAAAAAGGGTTTTCTATAAAGCTAGTCCTTCAAAAGGATAAAAGAAGTTTCATTGAACGGGAACGAGGGACGAGAAAGGGTGGTTCGACCTCCTAATGATTATAAATTTATTGAGATCCCCTTAAAAGAAAAAAAAAACTAAATCCGGGCCTGTATTGTTGAATTTTTAAGATGTCTCATATTTTTCGTGCACCAAGATTATGAAATACCATGAGAAATGGACTGTGATCAATTTCAGAACCCGGATTTGTATATCGCAGTAAAAACACTCAGAAACTCATCACCTTCAAGTAATTTTTATTTATATTCAAATTTCATGTAAAGTTTACGGATTTAAAGCAAAACAATGAAAAAGTATTCAAGTATGTGTCAGAGCAAAATTCGATGTTCTAGCGTAAATAATTGTTTTTGATCCATATTTTTATTTTAACATTAACATTGTAAGTTGAAGTAAACAAATTTATTAGTTCAAGACAAACATTTTGACTATGCAATCTCTTTATTATTGTAATAAAGCACACAAAAATCAACTATAATGAAATCATCTGTTCATCATAAGATGATTCTCTAATTTGCAATTATTATTTTAATTCACAGTGTTATAAATAAACTTATCCTTGAAACAAGTACTTGAATCACCTCAAATCAATTGAACTCATAGTCTAATTTTTTTTATTTAAAAAAAAAAAAAAATGACCTGAAGATACAAAATTCTTTAATTTTCAATGAATATAAAACAATAACAAGTCAAAAAAACATTTTACTTTGCTTCTAAATGAATAAAAAAAATTAATTATCATTACAGTTCATTAAAATAAATGAATAACACACGAACACACGCTTAAAACTTTCTATTCAACCAATCATTGTAACTTTTTGTTTGATTCACAACAATTGAAAATGAATTGATTGAAAATTGCATATCAATGTCATCAAAATGCATGCCAAATAGTTGCACTAAATAATTTTAGACTGAGTGACTCTGATTAATGCAAGTACATGACACAATTAAACGCCTTTCAAGTGTATTTTTATCTAATTGATATGAATAATTAAAAAAAACTAATAACTAATTAGAATTACAAGGTTAAGTGAAATTGGACGTCAGTGGCGTGCATTGTCATGGTACCAGACCAAGATTAATTTTTTTGAAATGATATGCTTAAATGGTCTTTTTTCGCCTCACATTTAACATTTATTACTGCTGCAGCTCAATCATGATTGAAACTTTCTATTTTAATATCTTTGTTATTCCTATTTTTTATTTTGATCGAATATTTGGCATTTAACCTTCATTTCTTCGTCTTAATAAATGAAAAGACGCAGTATAAGTCTATTAATAAACATGCTATTAAGTGAAATGATTAATTTTTTACTGTGCAACACTTGATTGAGTCTTTTGTTGATGGCTGGTAAAAAAAAATTATTATAATGACTCTAATGAAAATAACAATAAAGAGAAAGACAAAACAAAAATTTAGTGAAGAAAGTTTTCCATTGATTATTCGATTTTAGGCAAGGTCTTGTTAATTTCTGATATTAAGTCATTTTGTTGCGGGTCAATAAGAAATATTTTGAACCCAGAGTTGCTCATAATGTCCGTCTGTATCATAAAACTAGCCGACTATCTCTAAACCACAGAAAATCGTGAATTTTGTGAAAACGAGGAAATTTCATAAAACCGTGGCTCTTTCCTAAACCGTTAAAAATTCAAACATCACGGAAAACCTCAAATTTTCTTGTTTTTCGTAAATTTCTGCAGTTTTAAAAATCAACGCGATTTTTGAAACCTTCCAGTTTAAGAAGTAACGCGGTTTTGGAGAAATTTCGAATTTTTTGATTATACAGTCAAGTCTCCATATAGTGAAAAAAAAAAATGATTTGATTCTATATAATGACAAGTCAGTTCAGATCAGGTCGAATTTTTAGGGTAGCTATTAAGCTTGTACTCAGGCCATCAGTCGGGCTCATTGTGCATACTCGTTTGCATCATGCGAGGGACTTAGCTTTTATCCAAAGCAGTCTCCATCTTTAACTAGCCTTTAACTCAAATTGAGTAGCCAGAAAAAGGAACATTTGAGCTGGAGCGTGAATCGAACTGCCAACCTTGAGATTGATAGCCCAATACGCTGACCACTGCACCGTACAATTCCCATTAGTCAGTTGCTATTGGATTTGAAGTTTCTATAGATACACGTACAGCTTATTTTTCACTATTTGGAGACTTCACTGTAATAATTTTTAATTTTTTTCATAATTTATGTTTTATAACAGTATTCAACGATTTTAAAAAGTCTTAAAGAAATCAAATCCAATTCATAATTTCAATTGATAATTACTTTAAGCTATTTAAAAAATACTTTAGCAAAATTTTTTTTTAATTTTATCTACGCATTTGACGTAATAAATAAGTAAATAAATATTTTCTTCTTTTAAAAGTCAATTAAAAACAAAAATTAATAATAAAAGGGCATAAAACCGGTAAATTTTATCAACCGGTTCAATGAAATTTTCTTAACCATTTCTTTCCTAGTGTCGGTGGAACATTGATTTAAAATACATTTTTGTACATTTCAGTTTCTGACAATTTTTTCTTGAATAAACAGGTTCTTTGAAGGAAATCAATGAAATTCCATTCAATTAAATGAAAAAAAAACGGTATTTTATCAGCTCTAACCGATTATCATCATCATAATCACTCTAAGCAGACAGTTAAAATTACCTTACATGAAGAAAATCGGAATAATAATAATGAAGAAAATATGTAATAATAAATAATTGTGTGAAAAAAAAATTATTTATTGCAACAATCATAAAAATTATAGTTAAAGGCATCGTTATAGCAATAAAATACAAATGAGAGAGTTACAATTAAATGCTTCTGTACTAATGAAATGTAAAAAAAAGTGTGACAATGGATTAAATTTACATGGGTTATGTAATACATAAGATGCGTAACTGATGATGATCTTTCACAAGCGAAATTTCATCGAATCAGAATCATTTTTGTTGAAGTAAGTCAAGATATATTGCATATATTAAGGGGTCAGAAGTAAATTTCCGTTGCAACTTCCTTTGGATCTGATTGTGAAGGTTTGAACCGCTTTAACCCAGATTAGGCTACAGTCCTTCCAGAAGGCCAAACAAGTTTGACTTAAATTCGTTTAAAATCATACTTTGGACAAATGAACAGTATCGGAAACTGTTCAAAATGGTTATTAAGAATGTTTTTTATGAAATTAACATAAAAATTTACAAGAAGAAAATAATTTTACATTTCAAAATTGAAGTTTTTTATAAAAAGTCGAAAAGTATGCCGCCTTATCTGGGTTAAGGTAGTGAGAGGCTCAAAAATCTTGTGAATTGTAATTCATATAACACTCATTCATATAAAATTAACATCACCTCACGTTTTTAACTGAATAATGTTAGTTAAGTGCATGATTTCTCATCTATGGATATCCCAAACCCATATAAAGCGCATTTCATTTTACAGTTAAATCATGTTGAATTTTATATTTCCGTAATAATAATTTTTCAATGGAACATGTGAGTTGAAATTAATTTTATGCATGTACTTTTTTTTTGCTACTAACAATAAGATGAATGTGTGATGATAAAGGTCATTGAATTTTGCAATGTGTGGTGCAATTTCACTTTCATTCAACGAAAATTTTCATTTTCACTTTCAACAGGGGGAAAGAGGCATTAAATTTACACTCTTAACCCAAAACCAGTTGGAGAACACCCGGAAAGAGTGTTCCCATTAGTGCCCCACTGGTTTTGAGTTCAGAGTGTATGTGAAAAAAAGTTGTAATGAGTAATAATCACTTACGTTTGCTTCAATTTCTTAGCTGTATAAAGTGCTCCATATGCTAATTTTGTATCATTGTCATACCCGTCAACTGGAGCTGAAAAGGCAGCCAACTGTGCTCCAGGACTTTTATCTTCCAAAATGTCACCTTTTGCGACAATTTCTTTCTCACGTTTCTCATATAAATCAATAATTGCTTGAAGTCCCTCTTCCGCTGCCTTCCTGACAGCACTCCTAATGTTAATGTTTTGACCTTTATTTTCATTATTTGTTGTATTTCTAATTTCTGTAGTGGAATTTTCCTTTCCAAAAATTTCACTCAAAAACGATGATTGTAACGATGGTAATTTGAACAATCGCGGATGTTCAGTCAATGTAGCATCTGTTGATTTATTATCATTTTCTATAATCTCACTATTAGGTGGGCTCGTACTATTATTAGTTAAAGTTAAATGGATATCTGAGTAGTTTAATCCATTTATTGTTGTTGTTACGGTTGTTAAAATAAATAAATAACATATAATTAAAGGTAGTGTGAACATTCTGAAAACAGAGGAGAAGAAGAAAAAGAAAAGAAATTATAATGAAAGTAAAAGGAAAGGTTTAATTCCGCCTGCTGTTTCTTTTTCTTTTGATTTACTATTATTATTTTATGTTTTTTTTTTTGTTTGAACAAATTGTTTTATGATACTTTTGTTTAAACAACACAAAGATTGACCCAATTTTGTTGGTGGATCACTTTTAAAATTTAATAATGACGATCATATGTTAGCTTTTTTTCTGTTGACTTACCTTTTAAAGTCTATTAATAACATGTTATTAACTTTCATTGTTGATAATCAGTGGGCTCTTTCTTTATGATTTTTATTTCAAGTAATTTATAACTGACAGTTCATAATTTTGTATTTCTATGAGATGAATTTCATCTGATCAATTCTGGAATATAATTTTTTTTTTTTTGATTTTTTTGAAAAGTTAAGGAATTTTCAATTCATTTGACTTTCAAATACACTTTATGTCAAAAACGCATTGTAACATTAGTACACCTTAAAATTAGGCATTCAAAGCCCTAAAAAATGGGAAATTCTAACCACTGGGCGGCTTAGAAAAGTACATTTCGATGGGACTCGATTCATTGAATAAAATTAAATAAATTTTTTTGAAAAAAAACCCACGATTTGGGAAAATGGTACATTTTGGAAAAATGGTACATTTTGGGATTTTGACCATTTTCAGGCTCTGGAAGCTCTGAAGCCTAATCCTTGAGCCCAATCCCTAAGCCCAATCAATGAGCCTCAAAGCTAATAAGCTAAAGTTAATTTACAAACAGCTCAACCATTTAACAAAAAATATGTTCAATTGTTTTTAATTTTTAACCGTTCTTAACGATTTTTAGAAGAGGAGCCCAATCTCAGTGTTGATAAATCCTTATGATCTTATTTTAGCTCATCGAACGTAAATTTATCTGCTTTAGAACGGCAGAAATCAACATTCGAATGAACCAAAGTCGAAACAACCCACTGTAAGCCGTCAAATTACCGAAAGGGTCGAATATGATTATTTTGAGGATTCAAGAGATTCTGGCAGCAAGGGTGAGTTCTAATAATAATCATAATTTTTCAGTCCTTCCTTCATTTTATTCATATAAATGACTTTAAAGTGAAATTTGATCAAAACAAAAGTAAACTAAGCCAAAAGTCCCACTCAATTTCATCTCAACATTTTTATGACCTTAATGCTTGACCCATATTTGCATTAGAAAGATCAATACATTCAAAAAGAGTAAGTTTCTATTCAACAAATTCTTGTTTTACATGAAAATTTAAAATCATACAACAAAAGAAATAAGTTTTTTTTTTCTATTGTTACCATTTTTATGCAAATTTTACAATTCAACCATGCATTTTCAGTATCGTCATACGAAAAAACCGGTCTATGTTCAAAGGAAATAAAAATAATAATAACAAACTTTCTTAGTAGGTCATGTCGATTTACTTTGAAAAGCAACAATTTCATATCATCTTTTTGAATTTCAATTCAATTCGAAGCAAAAAAAAATTAAGCATTTAAATTTGATTCACTTGTTTTTTTTTGTTGATAAAGTATTGTTTAAAAGTAATTGAAAATAAAAAAAAAAATTAGGTTATCTAACTTGAAAATACGTGATTTATGATATAATTTAACAAACATGATGCCAAAAACAAAGCAAAAAATGTAAATAAACTGTTCCTTAACACACATTAAATTTTATTACAAAACATAAATGATTTACTTGAACAATTATTATAATAATAATTATTTAACTGCACATGAATTCTGAACAATAAATGGCTTTAAATGAATGAATACGAATCAAAACAATAGAAAATTGTTTTAAATTTCATGCACTTTTTTCCTTGGGTTTAAAAATTCACATACTTTTCAAAAAATTCAATGGAAACAATCTTCTTTACTGTTTTATTAATTTTCTTTTATGATTTTGGTTATTTTTTGTTGTAATTATTTCGTAATAATGTCACACCATTTTTCTTTTTATCTCATGAATCTTAAGAAAAATACACTTAAAATTAAAATAAATAAATAAATATTAAGATTAAATTGCACGCTCGATTCAAATCGTTCTGATTTGTTTTAATGTTGATTCACAACTGACCCAGTCTTCTAGTTTTCTTCTTTCACCTTGACCATTGATCATGTTAAAATAAAAGCAAAAAAAAAATTGTGTAGGAAGTGTGTACAGAAAGTAAGATTCAAGATATTGTGTATGTTGAAAAATATAACAAGAAAGCATCATAATAACATTACATGTGTATGAAATAAATTGCGTATGGAGAAAGAATGTTTTTTTTTTTATTATTATGATTATTGTTCGATTTTCCAGTTATACAAAAATGAAATGTAAATAAAGCAAAGAAATGTTGAAATGATTGCAAAACAAAAAGAAAGAAAATAAAAATTGATTTTATGTTTATATGGAATTTTAATCCATACTTGGAACTTACTCTTATATAATTTTTTTTTCTATGCTCAATGAGTAAGATCGATAACAGGATTTAAATTGAAGAGAAAATGAGAATCGTATTTCAAGTAATTCTCTTTTAAATTGTGGAAAACTACATTGTAATGATTTGTGGCATTTCAGTGCAAAATCTTTCGTAAGTCATATTACCTTAAACAGTAAATTACGGTTATATAAGATGAGTTTGAATATTTTCCGTATTAAAATTCCATATTCAGCACAGAATCAGATGTTTATTTATTGACATTTTTGTATCAATATATGAAGATCACATTGTTGTGGGTACCAGAACATGAAGGGATCGAAGGTAATGAAATTGCGGATGAACTGACAAGGAAGGAAGCTCAAGGAAAATTTATCGGTCCTAAGCCCTTTTGCGGAGTAAGTCTGAGCTATTTCGAAATACACATTTCGGAATGGGTGGAAAAACAGATGAAATTATACCATCAAAGTATATCAGCATCTTCACAATCTAAAGCGTTTGTGAACTGGTCAAAGAAATGATCTTACAATTCGATAAAAAGACATCAGGAAACTGACAGGTCACCTAACAGGACACTGCCTTTTGCGCAGTTATCTTAAAACGATAGGAAGGAGTGATTCCAGCATCTGCAGGCTCTGCCTAGAAAAGGATGAAACATCAAAGCACATCCTCTGTGAGTGTGAAGCATTGGCTAGAGTGAGGATTGGCTACTTCAGGAAGGGCTTTCCATCTCCCTTTACTGTAGTCAACTCAGATCCTAAAGAAATCTTAAGATGACTTGGTAAAAGATCTTGGAGTTAGGATGGATAGCCGCATGTCGGTCAAAAACATATTGATATTGCAATATCCAAAGCTAATTCAATAATGAGCATGGTAAAACGCTTTGGGAAAGAGTTCAGAGACATTTATACCATAAAATCTCTACATGTCACTGGTACTTCCACTCATAGATTTTGGAAATATTATTTGGATGCGTTTGTATGAAATTGATGCTTCGAGAATTGAGTCAATCCAAAAACAGTTCTTGATCTTCTGTTTAAGGGATTTAGGGTGGAGCAACAGGTTTGTGTTTCCTTCATGCAGACACAGACTTAATCTGCTCAATATGCTAACGGTGCTTGATAGACAAAAATTATCATGTTGCCTATTTGTATTTGATGTCCCGAAAAACAATTTAAATGCTCCTGAAATTACAGCGGAGCTTATTAAAAGCCCAATCTTCAGATGTGCCAGAATATTTAACAAGTATTGTGATAATCTTGACCTGAATGTTTCGAAACATACTTTTAAAAGCCAACTTATCATGAAACTTAAAAATTTATACTATAAATAGTTTAGAAATCAATGTAGGCTTCAGTACACGAATAAATAAATAATTTCCATCCATAACTCCAGATTGGTCCATCGGAGCAAGATTCATAAGCTGCTAAAATCCAGTCCATTAAACGACCAAATCCCGTCCTCATGGATGAAATTTTATTGAACCCCTTCAACTTGATTGTAAAAAAAATGTGACTCATACCTACCTTGAGCTTTTTTTTTCAAAATAAAACAATTTATGTAATAAAACATTTTTAATATAATTTTTATTTAAATACGTAAAATAATAAAATATATAAAGTAATCACAATTACACTTTTACTAATTTTCCTGTTGATACATTTTTTATGTATATTTATTTTTATAATAAAACCTCACAAAACAATAACAAACTAGTATTAAAATGAATTTTAAATAAAAAGATATATTTTGATTATAATAAAGTGCGATTAAAATTATTCAAGAGTGAAAATGACATGCATAAAAAAATATTATTTTTAAAAATTTCCTATAATTAAATTTATAAGCAATTAAAAAAATAATGGAATAAATTTTTATTTCATAGTTTATCACATATCAGCAATATTTTTGTTATTTATATTTTTGTATTCAAAAAGACCGGTTAAATTTGTTATATTATTATTTATATCTAATTCAATGATTCAGTGGCAAGTAAACACTTCTCTTATATAAATTAAATGTTCAAAAGCTTTCTGTTATACAAAATTAAAACTTTATATTTTTATAGTGTTTACATTTTTTTTGTTTTATAGCAGAGCTTTTTCTGATCATACACACAGTACATATCAAGAGGGAATGAGACAAAAAATACGATCGTACAATTTTTATGTTTACGATTGTGTAGAAAATCTTGAATGTGTTACTATTATTTTCATTTATGAATGAAAAACTTTCACAATCGTACAATAAGAACGCGTATTATGTTGAATTAAAAGAAATATTATTAGTATTTTGTCAATGTGAACGGTGTTTCTTTGAATGGGTAACATATTGGATTGGGATCATGAAGAGAATCTCTTCATACAAATTTAATAATAAAATTCAAACTAATAGAAAAAAATATTATTTAAATTTTTCAATTATATGATGTCAATTCTTAGTATTTTATATACAAATTGTATTGCAATACACACAGGTGTGTGTGTGTGTATGTAATTTGTATTGTATATACGTGTATGTAAACGTATATAATATAAAAGTAAAATAAAATAAAATATAGGTTGAATAAATTAATAAATAACAACAAAAATAAAATAAAATAAAAAAAGAGTTGAATTTTTATAAGTTGAATAAAAGTACCACTAGATATTTTTTTTTCGTAGGCTTGTGCACGTTTATAGTAACACTTTTATATTTAGTTATGTCCACTCGAATAATATTAAAATGATTATGCTTTGTTTAGATTTGATGATGCAAAAAAAAGTATATAAAATACACGATTTAAGATTGATCTTTTCTGTTTGGATTTGGCATTCGTTTTTTATCTGCTTGTTCTTTTTCTCGTAGTTCACTGATTGCACCAACAGTACCCCACATGACCTTTGCTGTGCAAGTCACATTAATGTTGGTGTTCTCCCTAGTGGTGTTATTGTTGCGATTATTATTGTTTGTCATTGTGCCACTACTTCGAAGATTGTTGTTGTTGTGAATTAAATTCAAATTTGTGCTCAAATAATTGTTATTTGTGTCTCGCATGTCACAATTTTTACACTGATTAGCAGACATTTTTGATGATCAATTCAATTATTTTATTTTAAATTAATTTATGAATCACTTTAATTTTTATTTTGCTTTGTATTATAAAGCTTTTAAATCAATAACTTTTGGTATTAATTGATATGCAAAACAAATTCCACAAATTTTGTTTGGAAAATAATAGTTCAATAAATTAAATGCGTAAATAAAATTTATAATAATAAAAACAAAATAAATTTCACAATATTTTCCGGGAAAAAATGCAAACTGACTCTAGCTTTGAGTATTTCTCAATTTCTACTACACGAAAATATTAATATTATTTCTCTATATCGTCACTAAATAAGAAGTAGGTATGGATCAAAACTACAGATATTTGTATTTATGTATACAAAACAGCTGTGCATGTATGTTTGTACTGTATCAAGTTTTAATAGGTTGAGCATTTAGAATTAAAATTCTTTATGTTTCGAGAATTTACAAGAAAATTATAGAAATTTAGTCTCTAGGTAACTCGGTAAGTAACTAGGTAACTCTAAAACTAATACAATTAAAACATAAAAATTAATCAGTGAGTAGGTGCTTTGTAAGGATGTCAACATGAACAAGAAAGATCATCTCTTAATCGCATTTATTGGAAAAACGTGGTTCAAGGCATTTTACTGCGTGTTCATTCTGAATCTAATTAAACAAGCTGATATGCAGGTAAAATAGGTGGTTTTCTAGATTTCTGTCTACTAAGTATTGTTGTCTGAACATCGCTTTGTAAAGATGTCTAGAGTGGCCAAAGCTTTGTTAAATTCTCTTACAAGTGCTTGTGTTCTTTACAAGTCGGCAGTGTCAATTTTTATTGGAGTAGATAGCTAGTCAGTTTTAGTGGAACGTACCGTACCAGAAATCATTTGTTTAAATGAGTTCTGTATCTATCAGTTTGACATGGGAGCTTTTTAGCCAAACTTTTGAGCAGTATTTAGCAGTTGGGTATAAAACGGCAAGGCTGGAATCCGCGGCGTAACTATCATCTCTGAAGTTTTAACATTGGGATTTTAAATCATCAGAATTCTCATAACAGACTTCCTAAAAATAAAATTATCTGTTGATAAAATATCATTAATACAATAAATACATTTTAATACCTATTTTTTTTTAATTTTTTAATTTTTTTTTTAATTTTTTTTTATTATTACAAGATTATTAATTTTAAAAAGTTGTATATTTGCCCGATGAAATTTTCCGCCCTTATCTTATCTTCGGTGCCTGGGGCAGCTGCTCCACCTGCTCCACCCAAGTTACGCTACAAGTTCGTTTGCATTTCTTTTTGTTCCCAATCAGGTTCCAGATAGCTTTTAAATAATGCTGTTTGCAGAGTTCAATTAAGACCTGAGTTTTTCGGAGTGAGAAGTGTCACTTATTGCATCAACAGGCCACATACGAACCATTCATTGTCAATAATTTTGAAAAAAATACTTGAAATATTACGTCATTTATTGTTAAAGTGAAAGACACCCTAATCGTATTTCACCTCTACGTACATCTTACTCAGCTCTATCGATAAATATCGTGCATCATATAAATAAAGTAATTTTACAATGTTGTAAATACACATTTGCGGTGTTTAATGAACTCACTCTTTAAACTCTTTATTATTGTTAGTACTATTAATTATTATTTTTATTATTATTACTCATTAACTGAGCTCTCCCATGAGATGAATACAAAAATTTACTCTATCTTAACTAATACAATATAACTACGCATCATAAAATTTTGCTAAATAAAGTGAAAGGAATGCACTCATCAGTTAAAAATAAAATAAATAAAAATAATTTCAACTATCACAGATCACACAAAGGATTGGAATTTAACTATGATCTGTATTCATTGAAGGACACTTGTCAGCATGATATTCACGTACTCACATGATTCAATATTTTTTTTTGTCAAAATTTAATCAAGTAACTCTCGAACCATGTTCACCTTTTGTGTTCATGTCCAATATATATATATTTGTCAATTTTATTTTAATTATTATTATTATATTAAAATTATGATTGTAAAAAAAAAGGAGAAAAAAGTGTCATAAGACCCGCTATACAATACAAGTTAAACCAGAATGTCGTTCTTTTTTTTGTTAATGTACAATCTACATAAATGTATGTCGGCATTTTTCTTGTAATTTTCATACATAAATGTATGTTAAACATAAATTCAACGATTAAACAGGTGAAATTTCTTACCGTATGACCGAATTCTGAGTACTATTTTAATATGAATTTCTTCTTTCTTTCGTTTTATAATTCATTTGAATGTTAACTTTTAGAATTTCTCTTTTCGCTTACATTCCTTCGTTGAATTTTTTTTTTGTTAACATTCAGTTTTGAACTGAAAAAAAAAATTTCAATTCAATTTACATTATAAAAGCGCAATTTCAATTAAAATCTATGTAATTTTTGAATTTGAAGCTTATTTGTGCATCGTTTAAGTAAAACCCGCTTATATTTATCAATGTAGGCGATCATCAAATGTATATTGAGCAAACGATGGATAAAATGTAGGTAAAAAGTGTAAATTCTATGTAGGTTTACTTTTTTTTTCTCTTATTATTCTTATTATTACTATTATTGTGAATTCTCATTTTTACTAAATGTGAATTAAAAAAAATAATGTATAGAAGAGACCTACTTTAGTGCACCCATATGATTGTTATTCTGTACACAGCTGATGTGCTAAAGTAAATACAATTTTTTTGGTTTTGTTTTGTTTATTCTCTGCTCTGTTATGATATTTATTTAATTTTAAATGTGATTCTTATGAGGAGGAAAAAAAAATTGTATAAGAGAATAATGAAAATTTTAATTTTATTGGAAAATTATTTCTTAGCTTAATCTTCATTTTAATAAATTTTCAGCCCTGGTCACAAAGCAAACCCAAAAGGTCTGTTTTGACCAGATTTTTTTTTATCCAATTTTTTGGCTCTAGATTTTTGCACTGAGACTATTAATCAGGTCTAGTATAATTAAAAATGTCAAAAGTCCCTACAAATTTAAAAGTCTAAGCCTCACATTAACAAGCCTTTTCACTTATGTTCACGTTAAATTTTGCATGAAATACTCATCTTATCGATGTTAATCGAAAAAGCTCTCGAGATAAACTGATTTTCCAGCGATTGCAATGATTTGTCCGAAAAATAGGGTCGTTGAACCGTCTACCGTTGTATTTGAAGTACATTTTACTAAGAAATATTTTTTGAATATTTTCATGCAAACATCAAATAAAATTCTTAACGGTTTTTTCAAACAATTTTTTCAAATTAACATACCTTACTCAGCAATTTAAAATCATTACCTGTTTTGTTAATTCAAGAAAAATCATTAAATGTAACGAACGAAAAAACAAAACAAACTCAAAAACTCAATCAGCTGATTCACTTTTATGATCGTATTAACGAATCTATTTAAGGTCAAAAAAATGTATTTCCCGAAATTTAATTGAAGTAAAAATGTGAATCAAGTCCAAAATCATTTTAATTTTAATATACAAAAAATTTTGAATTCATAGCTTAAGAATCCTAAAGCACATTCATCACACGCTTATTCAATCAATGGTTTCAAATAAAAACTTTCATTGTATGGGTGTTAAATCTTCAATTTAATACGTAAGCAGTTCTGTGACTTAACTTAAATTGTCTGAAACAATAAACTAATATTTTATGAATGAAAACTCGTGTAAAATTTTAAAAATTTGACTTAAAATGGCAAAACCTGACGCAAACAGTAAAAAAATTGTCGAAAATAATAAAGAAAAATCAGATGAAAGCTCGTAAGTGTTAACATTTGAATCAACTTAAAATGACTTCAATAATTTTTTTAAAATCAAAAGAGAAACCTTTTATATTAAAAAAAAAAAATCATTCTATAGATACAGATGGTCAATTTTCGGTCTCATTTTGATTCTAACAATTGCAACTCGGTTTTACAAAGTGACGGAACCGGATCATGTTTGGTAAAATTTTTTAATTTTTTATTTCAAACATTTTATTAAAATATCACATAAAATAATTTTATATACATTGTAACAATGTATTGCTGAATAAAAGTATTATACAATTCAAAATGTGTTATATTACAATGTACAATGTGATTAAATGTGAAAAAGCCGGTTAATTTTTTTTGTATTCATTGCAGTTGGGATGAAACACACTTTGGAAAAATGGGAAGTTGGTACATTAATCGAACATTTTTCTTTGATGTCCATCCACCGTTAGGAAAAATGTTGATCGGACTCTCTGGACTCTTAACTGGTTATAATGGGTCATATCCGTTTGAGAAACCAGGTGATAAATATAATGGAACTCGATATGAAGGAATGAGATATGTAAGAAAATTTATTCATATGCATTACATTTGAAATAAAATTAATTTTTTCTCTTAATAGTTTTGTACGACACTGGGAGCGTTAATTATCCCAATGTCATATGATATTGTCTATGATTTGACATATTCGGTACAAGCTGCTGCTATTGCTGCTTCATACATTTTATTTGATGTCGGAATGTTGACTCTCAATCAATACATCTTACTTGATCCAATTTTGTTGTTTTTCATGACTGCCTCGGTCTTGGGTATGGTTAAGATAACAAAACATACCGAAAATGGAAATTCATTTAAATTTCAATGGTGGTTGTGGTTAATGTTTACTGGAACCATGCTTGCATGTACAATTAGTGTTAAATTTGTTGGACTTTTTGTTGTTCTCTTGGTCGGATTTCACACAATCAACGATTTGTGGAATGAATTATGTGATTTAAGTAAACCAGTTTTGCATACAGTTAAACAATTGATTGCTCGAGCACTTACTTTGATTATATTGCCAATTTTTTTGTATTTACTTTTTTTCTATATACACTTAAGTGTCTTGAATCGCAGTGGTAATGGTGATGGTTTTTACAGTTCGGCATTTCAATCACAGCTAATTGGAAATTCATTGCATAACGCCAGTATGCCAAGAAAGGTAGCTTATGGTGCTATTGTAACGATAAAAAATCAGAAAACTGGAGGTGGATATTTGCATTCTCACTATCACTTGTATCCGAAAGGTGTGGGTGCTAGACAACAACAAATAACGACATATACGCACAAAGACGATAACAATAGGTATGTTTTTGTTAAACGTCATGCATATAAATTAGTTTTTCATTATTTTTTTTATTTAAATTTTAATATAAATACACATTTTTCTTATAGATGGTTAGTGAAACCCTACAATAAGGATCCTAGTCAAGACACTGTTCAAATAGTAAAGCATGGTGATTTAATTCGTTTGGAACATGTCCAAACACGAAGAAATTTGCATGCACATAGAGAACTGGCACCATTAACCAAAAAACATTTCCAAGTTACCGGATATGGTGAGGTATGTATAGAAAAAAAAATTTCTTTTGTCTCCGGGAAATTCCCACGTATATAAATAGAATTTAACAAAAGTGATTGTTAAATAAAGGCAGCGAGCGCCATTTAATTCATAACACTAAGTTAGATGAGACAGGGAGAGAGTAATTCAGATTCTAGGGCGGCTATTAAGCCAGGACACAGGCTTTCAGTCGAGGTGATTGTACATTCGCGTTTTCGTCATCCGAAGGCCTTTTCTTTTATCTGAAAAAACACCATTTGAGATTTTACAATTTCATGGCCGCAACTGTCAACCTTACGATTGATAGTCCAATACCATTGCACCGTACAATGAGAAAAAAGGCGAGAAAGTAAGACAGAGAGAGCGAGAATGACAGTTTGAAGATAGAGAGAGCGAGAGAGAAACACATCAAGTTGACTTCTTCTTAATTTCAGTTGATTCACTAGATTTGGTTCCTTCTACATCAGATATGACGATCAATGGGTATGCACAATGGACCTGTCTGAAAGCTGAGTACGACAATCTTGCTGTAAATGAACCATAAATTCAAATTAAAGAGAAATTAATATGGAATCAGCATAGAAAATTGGTTATTTTCTTCCTCAAATATGTGTCCCACTTAATTTATTGAAGTGTGTGTGTGTGTGTGTGTGTATATGAGTCGCCAACACATTTCATACTGATTCCTTTTCATACGAAGTTTCAAAATTTAAATTAAAATTTTACCTTTTGTTTTTTTTTCCTTTAATTTTATTATTTAAAGTTCTTCCAATAATTTCTACTGTAATTTTAGTTTAGGGTGTCACAAAATCAATGAAAATTTATTGTTTTTTAAGAAATTTATCGTCATTTGTTTCAATGAAAAGTTATTATAAAAAAAAATTGTAAAATTCTATTCCGTTAAGTTATTTTTGATGTCTCATTGTTAGTTTTATTCACGTACTTTCAAAACATTTGCACAAGTGTTGGCAAACTTAATTTTTTTTCTACCTTTTACTTCTCACTCCATATACAATGAACTTGTTTTTTTTTTATATTTTGTTTTCTAAATAATTGCTGTTATTACTAACGGAACAACTATTTCCCTTCTTGATTTTATTTTAAAATTTCACGCAAAAAAAATTGTTTCACAGAATGGCACTGGTGATGCAAATGATATTTGGAAAATATTTCTAACTGGTGGAAAGGAGGACGATGAAGTTGAAACAGTCACAAGTAAATTTACATTAGTGCATTATTTACAAAGTTGTGCTTTGGTAGCGAGTGGTAAACAATTGCCTAAATGGGGATTTGAACAGCAAGAAGTGTCTTGTAATCCAAATATTCGTGATAAAAATGGATATTGGAATGTAGAGGACAACATATACGATAAACGTAAGTTAAATGCATTTACATTTGAAATAGCGTAAAATATTTTCTCTTAAGAACAAGGAGAAGAATCGATTCAATTTCCGGTGTAATATTGGTTAGATTTACAGAAAAAAAAAAAAAAAAACATCATGCAATATGATTTTAAATGTGATAATAGCATCCTTTTACATGGAATCACTTAGATTTTATATTAATATTACCAACACTTTTAACACCCTTTTTGTAATGTGATGAGGATATCATTGTAAAATCGATTTTTCATGTTAAATGTAAAAAGAAATTTCAAATGTGTTTAATAATCTGACAGGAAATTAAGTAGTAAAAAAGGTCGTTTTACGTATGACAAAGGATAAGAAGTGATCAATTTTAACAAAATAATTTATATTTTAGTTCCGAATGTGAGTTTCCAAGTATATGCACCAGGATTTTTGGCGAGATTTCTTGAATCTCATGCGGTCATGTTTCAAGGTAATGCTGGACTGAAACCGAAAGAAGGAGAAGTTACGAGTCGACCATGGCAGTGGCCCATTAATTATCGGGTATTGTTTGATATTTAATGTCAAAAATTACTAAAATATTAAAGATTTTCAATTTCAGGGCCAATTTTTCTCGGGTAGCAATTACAGAATCTATCTATTAGGAAATCCGATCATCTGGTGGAGTAATTTAATATTCCTCTTCCTTTTCCTTCTCGTATTTTCAATTCAATCCATTCGAATGCAACGCGGATACATTTCCCCTTCCGATACAACGACGAATTGGAGATCAATTAACGCAGGATCCTGGCTCTTCATCGGATGGCTTCTTCATTATCTTCCTTTTTGGGGAATGGGTCGTGTACTTTACTTTCATCATTATTTCCCAGCATTAATATTCAATTCAATGCTCACTGGTAAGTTTTTCTTCTTCTGCCTTCATTTTACTACAATTCATTTTTAAATATCTGCATCAATTATGTTCCAATGAAACGATAATCCCAGTTGTTGAACACAAAATGCAAAAAGTATTTTTTTTTCATCTATTAATACATTTGTCCTCGTAGAATATTCATACTAATTTTTTCTTCCCCATTCAAATCGTCTATTTAAAGGAACGAGGAAAAAGTATCGCATATTTATTTTATTTTACTCTACTTTTTTTTCAAATAATACAAAAAAAAACTTTTGAAAGCTTATTAAAACATTTTAAAAACTTTCTCATTTGCAATCTGATCCAGTTAGTTCTCTTATGTATACTTTTACGTGAAAGTAAGTGTATTGTAATGAAAATGTAGAATGATGAGGTACTTTTGAAAAATAAAATAAAATGTACACAGTTGTCGGCCATTTCAAAAGCAATATTGTTTTATGGGGAAAAATTATTATGTTGTTCATGCCAATTGTAGTGAAAAAATTGAATAAATTAAGGTGACTGTTGAAATTGTGACGAGAGGTTTGAAAACTATTGAAAAAATGAAAGCAGAAATCACTTCTTCGGTGAAATGCTTAAATTTTAAAAATAATTAGTCACTGTTGGACTGCTGGCCTCAAGAGTGGATTGAAAATTACTAACGACCTTAACATTCTGTATGATTTTCTTTAAATTTACGCTAAGCCATACTTTTACAAGACGATCGACGCGGCTTTTCTGGCATTTGCCAGATTGCCCTTATGGCCAATCCGCCACTGCTGGCCTGAGGGAGTGCCGCCCTATAAAAATGTCAAATATAAAAAAAAGGATTTAGTCTTACATGTCAATTTCTGTTTTACTGTTATTTAATCCCATAGACTGTTCAAAATTATCTCCATTGATTTCAGGTCAAATATCAAGTGTTGAGGATTAAATCAGATTAAACCAGAGATTCAATCAACCACACTCATTTAAATTCTCCAATTTCCATGCACTTTTTTGTCTTCATCAAAACAAAAAAGTACAAAAATGATAATCTCTCATAATTTTTTTAATTTTAACCCCACTTCATTCCATTGTAAAATTATCTGTCCAACTTCATTATTCTTTTCATCAGTCATGAACCATAGCAAAAAAAAATAATTCCTACTTCAATGTAGTTGTAAAATAATAAAACAATGTAAAAATAATCATAATTTTAAAATAATTATCTGATGATCATAAATATTAAAATTTTATTATTTCTTCATTAAGTTTGCATAAAACCAATTAAGTTTTATTCCAATTCAACGGATTTTTACTGTACAACTCTCATCGTAAAATATGTTAAAATAAAAATTAAATCAATTGTTGGTGAAAATCGCATTAAAACAGTTTATTATCAAATTTCCGTGAATTGCAGCAGTTATTTTTAGTTTAATTTAACTATTTACTTGAAGAAATTTTTATTTTATTCAAATTTTACTCTATTTTTTTGATAATTTTCTATTATTACTTTAATTGAAAGAATCTATTCAGGGAAAAAAAAACCAATGTTTTAATTTATATTTTTTTTTTAATTTGAATTCAATTCAATTAAAAATTTTATGAAAAATTAATTTTAATTGGTTGTTCATGATAATGAGGATGATAATTATAATAAGGTAATTGAAAGGAAATTATTGTAATAAATTTGGATTTTATGCATTGTATGATGCAAATTGGAAATAATGGTTGATAATGTTCATTGAATTAACATTGCAGAGCACTCCCCCCTAGTAAACTGATACCAAGAATTATGCTGAAAAGAACAAGAGAGCTAATGAACATGTATCAATGCAAGGTTTTCGATTGATTACAGCATTTTTATCTGGACATGCAAGAGTAACAGTCACTTATCTAGAATAGGTGTGAGAAATACTGTGGACTGTCGATTGTGTTGGGATCATGAGGAGACTGCAATGCATATCTTATGTAATTGCCGGTGTCTTGAATCAAAAAGATTTAATATATTGGGGACTGGTAGAGCTCAACCTTTAGACTTACTCCAGATGGATATAAGACTAATTTACCGCTTCCTAAAGAGCCTATTTCTAGTTAAAGCAGAATATTCTCTTTAGCAAGATGAGAATTATGGGTACAGTTGTAGCAACAGCGAACGAATTTCTCCCGAGCGTCGAAGTGGAGGTGCAAGTATGAGTCTTGACATACCTAGGACATGATTGATTCACTCTTTCGTGAGAAGGTAGATTGAATGATGAGCTTTGGATGCGTCACTATGTGACAACTCACAAAGAGCACTCCAATATGTGGCTTAGGTGGGAAAACCCTTCTGATAATCGGGATAAAAGGCCCTTGCAATTGTTTCAATTCAGAAAATCCACTCAAATTTTTTATAGTATAGTAAATTTTTTATAGAATCATGACTCGAAAACTTTAACTGTAAAACTTTAGTCTGATTGCATATTCAGGTTTTCGTTCTACATCTGAGTATGCACTTATCATAAAATGTATTTGTTTTTTGTTCTATGTATTCATATTATGCATATTCAAAATAAAATAGTTAATATTTGTTTTGCTTTTTGTCTCGAGAACTGTGCATTTGGGAAACAAATTTTCAAAAATAATATGCAATACATTCAACTTTTCATAGAAAAGTTAAAGTGTTGTTTATATGTGTGGTTTTTTGTTTTCAATGTGCTTATTTTTTGAACTGGTACTTGTTCACGTTCAAATATTAGCCTATTTTAGCATAGTTTTTATGCATTTCAAAGTTTTTAAGGTTTCAGGAAATGTACCATAAATGTTCACATTAGCCAATTCTTATAATTTAAACCGCAGAGTTATGTTTGATGTTTTTATTGCTTTCGTCTGACATGTCTCTCAATTCAATACAAAAATATGTAAAAAAACAGAAATAAATTAAATGTTCAACACCTATTTAAATCACATTAAAGGCTTTTGCCTGTTAAACATTATAAAAATTTTAAATATGATATTAAATAATAATTTTATCGACATTATTATGTCATCTTCTTTTCTCCTCAAAGAAATTTCTTGTAATATCTTTGAAATGAGACCTTTTTTTGCAAATAAAATTTTATAGTAACAATAATAAAAACCATACATTAGACGATACGAAAGCATCTTAAAAAGATATTTATAAAGGTATTAATGTATCGTATCAAGTTCCCATCTTATTTAAGGATGTATTTTTCCATTCATATTCAGGGTTGTTTGCATAGTTTTTGGTAAGATGAGAAATACACAATATTTCATGTGAAAAGTGCTGAATTTTCCATAAATGATAAGGTTAAATGTATTCAATATATTACACAACAAAAAATAATATCATAATTTTAGACAATTTTGTGTTGGTAAAATAAATTTAAGTATGATATTTTGCAATGATATTTTAGTTTAATGAAAATATGAGGAAAGCACACATATCAATGCTTTTTTGATCAACAATGTGAGTTTAATCATCGTATACATGTCTTTATGATTGGACAAGGGGTGGTTCGAACATTGGAGGAAAGAAATAAGTCCACTAGACCTGGTTCAGTTCAGGAAAGTGAGCACACCTTCTCAGAAAGCTAAGCAAGGCAGACACTTTACTTTTATCATGGAATCAATACTGGGGAAGTACTCACCCAGCGTGATACCTCGCTATCTGGCATGCTTAGGACATACACAAGGCAGGTGTGCAGCAGTCTCCTCTTGTTCAGAACAGCACTTGCAGCAAAAATGCGAACTAGCCACCCCATGCACATTTTACTGCATCAAAACCAAAATGTTATAATTTAAAAGTATCTGATTTCCTAATATAACAATATATCTATTACATTTACCTTTTACAACATTCCACTTTTCACAGACACCATCTCTGTTAAACATTAAAATTTTCTAGATATTAAAATTTGTCTGTATTTATTATTATTCATTCACACGCACACCTATTTCACTAGACATGTGTATAGATGTATGTTTAAAGAATTCGAAACACCTAACAAGAAAATTTTTCATTTCATTTTATATTATAATAATATAATATTTTGCTAAATAATATTTTTGCAGGTATCATGTTTGACTACATAATGAAACGTTTACCATTTGCTTGGTTGAAACATATTGTGCTTGGAGCAACAATTTCCATACTTGTATACAGCTTCAAATTATTCTCACCTTTGGCGTATGGAATGTTTGGACCAGTAGCGTTAGAACCAAATTCTACGATGCATTCATTGCTTTGGATGAAAACATGGGAATTTTAAATAACTATTTTTTTTTTGTTATTTATATATAAAATTTTATAATTTTAGACTTTAATACAGATATTTATGTGAAGGTTTTGATTTTATCTCAAAAATCCCTGGAGACATATTGGAAAATCAATTCAATTCATTTTGTATTTTAATTCAACAACGTGAAAGTGTTTGATGAAAATAAAACAAAAAAAAATTTAATAAACAAAAAAAATGTTTTATTTATTTCCTGATTTTATTTTTTTTGTTAGAAATTCCAAACATATCGTCGATATAAATCGCTTAATATTTATGAGAAATATCACAAAAAAAATTCCTTTAAGTTACGTGCTTTTTGTTACCAAATCGAGCAAAACTTTCCAAACAAAAACAAGAAAAATAAAAGTGATAAAACTAAAACAACAGCTTTGATTCAAAAGTTTAGTATTGATTTTGGGTTGTTAACAATATCGTTTGAAATATTTTATGTATATCATAAAAATAAAGGAAAGTAGTAAAGCAATAAAACTTTATTTATTGAACGGTATCGCATATCAAAGGAAAATACGACAGATTGTCAAATAAAATCAAATATTCGAAACTTTCATGGATTTGCACGTTTTAATTTGAAAAGTTTCAATGTTTGTAGCTTCTTTACCTGTAAAATGACATGTAAAATGAGAGCAGCTCCTTCAGATTCTCATAGTAATTTTTTTTTAACAAGCTTTTAAATTAAGAAAATTTCTTTTCAATTTTTCATTGCACGTTAAAGATACAAGAAAAAATAAATGCAAGCTATACAAAATTTCTTTGAAATAACCTTGAGCCACTTAACCGACATTCTTCTCAGCATACTAATTTAATTTTTTTTCGCTCTTAATGAATATCATATTCATAATAATTTCATTACATTCATGGTTAAGTTTTAAAAGGCACGTGCACATACTTTAAAGTTTCCTGTTGATTTTGAAAATAAAAGCATATTTTATGAGACTATGGATGTCTTTTTATAGTGGAAAATTCCGAAATGTACCAAAATCGTTGATTTCATGGAAAATGGCCGAATTTAATCATATGAAATGCGCTTATGTATAGCCTTAGATCACAGCACGCAACACGATACTCAAAGGTAAATGCACTTAAACAGAAATTTTACATTAACTTTCAACACTGTTCTCGTTTCGATACTAGAACATGCAAAAAAAAACTACTCATAAAGTACAGCAATACTTTAAATACTTGAAAAGTACTCATTTCATATAAGTGACTTCTTGCAATTTAACCACCGTATGTTTTCATGGGCGTCAATGATCACATTATACAACTTTTTTCTGGTAGGATACAAAAATAGGGAAGTTTAAACTGCAAATACACTCATTTAAAATCATATACAGGCAAGTCTCCATATAGGGAAAAATAAGCTGTGTAATGAAATGTCAGTATCTTTAGAAACTGTAGATCCATAGAAACTGACTTGTCATTATATAGAATCATTACGTGCAGCTTATTTTTCACTCTTTGGAGACTTGACTGTACTATAAAATTACAAAAGGGTTTTTTTATGAACAACTTGTTAATGAAATCATCAGACAAAGAACTGAAAATGGTAAAATGGTTAAAAAAGCACAACAACCTATTTTTTTTTCTTATGATATAAAAGTGAGTAAAATCATATTACATTATAAAAATATAAAAGGATCAAGGAAATATGAAACAAGAGCTAAATAAGTTCGTTAAAGAATTTATCATAAAAGTAAACATTTTATTGTGTATCATATGACAAAGTTTGAACGTTTCCTACATACAAAGAGGCATCAAGGAAAAGTGCCATAAAAGAATTCTACAATGCAATTTTCTTTCATAAAACAATTCATACGTTTATGGCCTAAAATGAGTTCCACTGTTTAAATATTAAGAAGAAATACGAAAGACGATCATATGTTTTTAAAATGCATTAAAACACAAAAAACCAGGCGTCTCCATTTAATCGTCATATTATATTGAAATGAGTATGAATATATTAGTTTTTAAGTCCAATTCAACAAAAAATAGAAAAAAAATAGCTTATTAAATTTGATTTTTCTCCCATTATTCATTGTAACTCCATCTCAAGTACAATTAAATTCAATACAACTATAAAATCTCACTCGTACACAAAATATTAACGTCTGCGCACTAATTTTAGCAATTGTTGAACATCTCAACCGACGAAAATCATATGTCTCACACTGTATTTGTTATTTGTAAGACACTCATTTATATATATTCTGACATATTCATTTAGTTGGATGTTAAAAAGGCAAACATTTTGATTTTGTGCTTTAGTCGATTCGTGGATGAGTAACGCACCGGACAGAAAAATACAAACTTAAACAAAAAAAAAAACAAGAATTTTGTAAACATTCTTTTTCATTTAATAAAATTATTCATTTGATTAAAGCTTTTTTGAGTAGAAGAACAAAAACAAGCTTGTTCATTGTTTGTCCGGGCAAAGTTCCGTCCAAGTTATTCATGAAAATATTTTAAATAATTAAAGGAAAGTTTGGAAATTCCTTCGTTGATCAGTAAAGAAAACATCAAAAATTATTACAACAACAACAAAATAAAAGGGAAAAGAAAATAAATATAAATTTCAAAGTTGTTTGTGTTGTAACATATAAAAGTATAAAAAATATAATCAAATATATATAACTGTATAATACCAAAAGTCGTCGGTTAGTCGGCAATAATGTAATGTAATATAATAAAAGGAGTTTTTTTAATGTAAAATAAAACAGAGAAAGTAAAACAAACATAAATTGCTTTGTATCAAAAACAAAAAAATGTAAGAAATGTAAAACTTAAATTTAGAATTTTATCAGTGACTGCTGTTATTGTCATAATTTTTTCCTTCCAGTAGACAAAAAAAGGTACATTAAATGAAATTTAATAGGAATAATTTTTTGGTATCATTTTCATCGTTAATTTTCTCATTTTATTGATTTTTTATGCCTTTTGTTTTTTTTGTGTACCCTTAAAAATTAAAAATTTTATTCAAATTTTAACACATAAATGAGTAAAACGAAAGAAAGGTGTTGTGAAATTAAATTGCATGCTTATCAAATTTGATATAACTGAATTTTGAATAAAAAAAAATGATAAATTTTGACCTCTGGACCGGGAAAAAGTGGATTTGGATGGTCATCAATCCATTGGAATTTTGAACTACTTATGTGACAAAGTCAATTTTAAGATCTAGAACCCAACACTGTTGACTTATCAATCTGAAAATTTGCAGACTTTGCAGGCTCAGAACCAAAAATTTTCTCCAGGTTAAGTGGTGTAGAACCCGATTCCGGTCTATCTAGACAACTGATCAGATTGAACTGTACTGAGCTTAGAGTTGCAGTTGGTTTGTTCACTGGTCATTGTATCTCTCAGTCATTTTGACTCAAGAGATCCAATGTGCAAATGCTGCTCTGAACAAGAGGAGACTGCTGCTCATCTCCTTTTGTGTATGTCCCAAGCATGCCAAATTGCGTGATATCACACTGGGTGAGTACTTCCGCAGTATTGATTCCATCATAAAAGTGAAGCTGCCTGTCCTGCTTTGCTTTCTGAGAAGATGTGGTCACTTTCCTGAACTAAACCAGGTATAGTGGACTTTTTTTTTAGTTGTTTCTCTAGATTTGGTTCCTTCTTCATCAGATATGATGATAATGGGTATGCACAATGGACCCGTCTGTAGGTCTGAGTGCTGGTTCTCTTCTGAGTCCGCCCTAAAAATCTGATCTGATCTGGCATAGTCAACCTGATAGTCAGGCATCCATATTATATAGCGTCAAATTATTTGCAGTAAACCTTCTATGCTACTTTTCAATTAATTCAAATTTCGATTGAATTATTACAATAATTGTTTCATAACTACCATCATTATCAATTCTAACAATAAGCACATACTGCCCATGTATTCACTTTTTAATATACATATTTTATGTATAATAAAACCACCATTTCTTGTTGTCATTGATATTCAATTTCCCACAATACACATTCATTGCATCTCTTTATTCTATGATTAAATTCGTTTTGTGTACTGTAATTTATGTGTACAAGTATTAGCTATGTGCTTGTTATCAGTTCTGTCTAAAATACTTAAATTATATTTGTTTTGTGAGGCATAAACATTCATTCAATTTAAAAGTCACTCATTCATGAATGAATTGAAACGAGAGAACTTATTTTTGATGTGTGATTCAAAACAAAATAAAATAAAAAATAATCATTTATTTGTGTGTTGTGTAGATTTTACCATATATTGACATTATTAGTTGAACGTGTGATGTTCATTTTGGTTTAAACACTTATTTATTAATTGAATACAAGAATTATACCTTGCACTGCTTTGATTTTCTAATTTTCAATGTGATACGTAAAAAATTCATTAAATTTATTTCACAACAAACGCTCTAATTATGCTGGTTATTCTCTGGCCATGTCATTTAATGATATTTCCCACAAAATAATTTGATTTTCATTTATTGAAATAAAATCATCCCTTAAAATGGCCGTAATTAAAATACGTTTGACCAGTAAAGCGAGATTTCCTGAAAATTTATTTTTCAAATCGAAAAATTGAAATATGAAAACAAATCAAAATAAAACCAATTAATTACACGAGATTTGTTTATGCTCCAAATATTTATTGATTTTATACTACCTTGGCATTATATTTCATGGTACACAATTATTTATATTTTGCATGATATTCAATTGAATTGATACAGCTGGATTTTTACCGATAATTTTTGCATAATAAATAAAATATAAAATTAATTAAATCAATACATTTGAACTCTAATTAAGTAGAAAAATAATAAATAAATATCCTTTTGCCTCATTAAAATGATGACACATTTTTATTTGTTTATTTTAATTTTTAATTTATTTGGTTGAAAATATTGACTCATAAATCTGCGAATTTTTTTGGGAAATTTTTAATGTAAAAATAATTATATTTTAATAAAATCAACATTATTATCATCACTGATTGTTTGTTTGAGCATATGTATTTAAAATTGGTTCCCATGACATATAAGCACTGCATCTAAAAAAAAGAAGCAATGAAATTATCTGCTAATGAAAAGAATCGATGAATAAGCACAAGCTTAGTAATTATGACTTTTAAGTGAATTTTGTAAGAAAAAATACTTACGAAAGTCTTTAACTAATCACTATACATAACTCCGGCATGGTCCATCGGAGCAAGGTTGAATTAATTCTGTTGGATAGAGGAACTCATAAGGATTTGTTAAAGCTCAAAACTCATGAAATTGGATTGAAATTGCCAAATGGCAATGGATTTTGCACAAAATTTTTTAAATGGCACATTTTGTAAAATTTTTCTGAATAACCGGTTTTCAAAATATTGCCAATTTTTTTTTGAATTTTTTCAAAATGGCCGATTTTACCAAAAATTTTAAAATGACTGGTTTTACCAAAAATTTCAAAATGGCTGATTCTTAGTTGAAGAATAGTTAGTTGATAAATCAGTCTTTGCCCAAACAAAGGTGACTGAGGTGGTTATACCCGTACTTAATCATCATCATCAAGTCAGTCTTAGCAAATTGATGAATGCGCGATTTAAGTACCATCAAATGGTTAGTCGTTGACGCTTTTTATTTTGCATAAGCTATCTTAAGCACATAAACTTGTCGGAATATAAAATTATTACATTTTTGTTTGTTTTATTCATCACAAATTGCTCCTGTAACTTTATTTTTTAATTTACTCAACATAAGTCCCCTTGAAACCCCTTCAAAATAAAACATAACTCGAAATATTAATATAACATCAAATACTCAACATATTTTGTTAGCAACTTAAATCCATTTGCGTAACAAAACTTTTATTTTTTCTGTAGAGTTTGCCATTTATTTACATTTAAATGTACATAATTACTCGTTGAAATGTCAAGAAGAATCCTCTTGAAAAAATGAAAAAACATTTAATCGAAGTTTGACTCTTTTTGACATTATTTTAATGCATCATGATATTTTAATTTATGTAAAAACTTTATTTTTTTTGGTATCATTAAAAATGACGGCAACGACACCAAAAATGACATTATATTATTTTGTTTTCACATAACTTGCGGAATTACATGAAGAACTATAAATGACATGTTTTGTATCGTTAAGATAATATCCGTGTGTGTGTGTGTGTGTGTTTGTGTGTTCTGGTTGTCACGTAATAGTTAAAATTACTTAGACATGTAAGTTGAGTCCTTGTTGTTTTTTTCTCTGAATATAATAATAAAAAAAATGAAATGAAGAAATGTCATAAAAAGGATTTTATATTTTTTTCTCTTAAAATGCTCATTTACAAAGCAATATATTAAGAAAATGATTTATTTTTTTGGGTCAAACAAATTTTACTTCAATTCATCATTTCATAATTTCATCTCTTGATTGACTTCCGTCAACATACATCATCACCTCGGTAAAAGTAAAAGTCGATGTTGAAACTTTCGAAGTGGAATAATTTTTCTTACATTTTGTTTTTTTTTTCTTTTTCTTATCACTTGGGTCATATCCGACCTTCATCATGCAATCAGAAAAAACAGAAAAAAATTCACATTATTATTTTTTTTTTCTACTTTATTTTCTATGAAAATCTAACAAAGAAATGGGAAAATTTACTGTTGAATAAAATACTATAATAATAATGCAAATCTCATGCCCAATGAACTGAATAATTTTTCCTTTTTTTTTACATAATTTTTTTTTCTCTAAAAAAAACCGTGTTGAATGCATGTCGTAACAGATGATAAACTCTCAACTCTACTTTTATCGAATATGGTATAAAAATAAAATAAAGGTGCTGAATTATGAAATGTATGACGATGACATTTCCTTCAAATATCAGGCCACTTACTGTTGAAAAGATACCACATTTAAAGTAATAATAAAAAAAATCTACTTGAAACATCTTTTCTATGAAAAAGTTTTACATTTACCTTTATTAGTGATGTTCCGTATAATTCATTTCAAAACTTATGCTTGAATTGCACTTTTATTTCATATTACACAAATTTTAACGAAACCATGAGTGGTTCCACAAAATGAATGAAAAATTATTTTATTTTATATTCATTGCATTGCACACAAATACAAAAATCCAGCATTAATGTCAATGTATGACACGGTTATGTAATGTAACTCCATAAAACTTTTACATGAACCAATAATCGTTGTCTTTTAATATTAATAGTTGTGTTCTTCTTGTTGAAGAAAGGTACCACATATTTTTTCTTTTCAGGAGAAGATGATCTATAAAATCCATTTAATTTTTTTTATATAAATTTTTCTTTCCATATCCAATGGCAAAAGTGTTGGCAAAATATGAGAAAATGTGGAAAACTATCACTGTTTTAAATTTTATTTTATTTTTTCATGTAAAAAAGAGATGGAGAAAAGAACATTTATACCAGACGTCGTTAAAATATTCCAATTATTCTTCTTACATCACTTGTCTCTATCACTAAATTATAAAAGCAATATTGTTTTATATGGGAGAAAATGAAAATGAAAAAAAAAAAATGTAGAAGAAAAGACTATTATGTTCCCGAAATTAGATTATCTTGTGTCATTTTGTGGCTGCATTTCTTTGTCTTTTTTTATAGAGTTAATATTAAAATGTTCTCTAGGAAATTTTTTATGTGGAGGAAAATAAATTTAAATCTAATGAGAATTTGAGTAAAAATTTTGCTATCTTCTAACAGAACATAGGTAATTTTTTTTCTCTTTTAATTGCAATTTTGGATTAGCTTCGTTTCAATCTGTCAAGATTTGACTTGCTTGCTCAACCTAGTCAAGATTTGTCCGGGGTTTTCTATTTGGTACTTTTTCTTTCAAGTTTTTTTTACATTGACACCTTTATTCATCTTGCCTATGATCGATCCACATCACAATGAGGCTGAAGTTCGGTTCTGAAAAGTGTAGCTGAGAAATGGCCTTGGTGCATTTCTGCACTCATGGTTGAAAATGTCCCGTAAATCATCCCGCAGTGTTTGGCGATAACCAGTGAAGTGAAAATTCGGTTTTTTTTGAAAATTTTAATCATTTTTTATAAATTTGATCATTTGATAAAATTCCCCGACTTTGGAGAACTACACTTCCATTTGAAACAAACTGTCAGCGTGAATGCCCACAATATACAATTTTTTTCAATCAAATCGACGAAATGCGCTAAAAATATCAAAAGTTCAATTTGGGCCATTTCCATTCATTCAATAAAAAGTTATGTGTAATGAAATTTGATACTGATTTCAAATTATCTTAATTTGATTTTGCACTGCCAACTATTTTATTTTAACATAAAATATAAATTAAATGGGATTATATCCCAAAGCAGTGATAGAACATGTTGCTTTGCATAGTAAAACTTAAAAAAAGGTAAATTTTATATTCGATGAGGTGATTTTTTTTTGAAATTAACAGAAAAAAAGGTATGATGATGAAAGAACAAAGAAATCAAAATGATTAAGAAATTTCAGTGAGAGAAAGAAAGAAGAGAATCCAATTCAAAAATTGACAGACAATGAACTACCCTTTAAATGCCCATTTTTGATCAATTCGATGATGAAATTTTGGAAATATCGGAAGTGTATTACAATCATAACGATACTCTTAAAATTTTATTATTATTACAATTATTATTATTTCCTACCATATTCATCTTTGACGTCATACTCAGGTAACAGGTAACTGATGAAATTCATCATATTTCGGGTTACTTTCCTCTCATATAATATTTTCTTTATTGTAAACCCTTGTGAAATAACGTTGATGCGTGATAAAAGCAAGAAAAATAACACTGGTTTCCTCTGTTGAACCTTTTTTTTTAATTTTTTTCTTCCTTCACATCATTCGACATCATCTCAATTTCAGTTAATTTATATGATGCTGCTGTAACTGCTGTTGCAAGTAAAATTTATTGTGGTGAATTGAAAAAAAAGGTAATAATATACAAGAGAACCCACATATAATAATATATAATGCCATTGGGAAATATACTGATGAAAAAGGCAAACAAGGAGCTTTGATTTTATGGTTATTGGTTGATTTTTTTTTTTTGTATATACATTGAATATGGGTAAGGCACATGTTCAAATCAAAAGATTGAAGTGTTAGCTGTGTTTCAAAAAAAATGTTGAAAATTAGAAATGATTCTAACAATTTAATGTGTGTTGGACATTCCACATCTTTCAGAATTTTTCATTTCATTTCATTTCAAAATGTTAGCGCGAGTAAAACATACAATAAAATAATAAATATAATACACGCAGGACTCTTCTTTGTCTGTATAAAAAAAATCAGGTGGTGATGATGATGATGATGAAAATGAAGATAATTCTACCTGTAATTTTGTAAATGGAATTTTTTACAGCATCACATTTAGATTTACTTGCCATACCTTTAAATTTCGTATATCAAAATTATTTTTTTTTTTATTTTAATCCCATTTTTTTACCCTACCACTTTGAAAAAAACTCCCTTTTAAAAATTTTGTTTTGCTCTTCATTATGTGGTTAATTTTTTTTTTTAATTTTAACCCTTCTTTTGATGCAGTGAAAAAACTTTCACTATTCAAACAGGTTAATATTAAAATATAAAAAAAAAACCTTTAAAATGTGTTTCATTGTTGTCATTTTATTTGCTTGATGACCTGCAGAGACACAGATAGTAAAGCAATCAAGAAGTAATAAAATATAATTCGATTCCATTTAGAAATTTTTTCCTAATTTTTCTTTTTTTTCCATGATATCGGAAAAAAAGAAAAACTTTCCAATATGATAATGATAAAGATGATAATACAAATTGATTCAATGGAATCCCGTCCTCTTAAAAATGAGTATTTGTGTGTGTGTGTGTGTGCAAAAAAAAATGTTTTGTACTCGTTAATCGCCTTAACTTTATCAATGAATTGTTATTCCATTTCCTTTGAGACTTGTAACAATTTCAAATGTAGTTTAGTGAAAAAAAGTGTGTGTGAATGTGAATTACGTTATCGTTAGGTAACGCAGTCATGTTTCATTTTAGCAAATTAATTTTGAATTGAATTGGAAAGTGGAAATGAATGATAAGAGATTTAATTTGTTGATTGATTTTTCGGATTTTAATGTAAAATTTTGTGTATATTTACTAAAATCTTAAAAAAGCAAAAGTTTTGAGTTTTAAACTGATTTATGATAAAATGGAATAAAGTTCTCAAAAAAAAAGACAAAAACGAATGAAAGATGGGAAAAAAATCGTATGAAGGAATAATATTTCGTTTTACAATGATATATTTTCTGATGATATGTGCATATTTGATTTGAAATTCAAGTTTTCTGCTTTTATATGATGTAGAAACATCAAAGGAAATGGTAAAAAAGTGAACGTGATCGTAAGTGATAACGACGAGCGCATTTCTATAAATTGTTTTTTTTTAAAGTTCAGACATTTTGAAAACTTCGCCATTTTGAAAATTCTTGACATTAAAATTTGAAAAAATCGGACATTTTGAACGTTTGACCATTTTCAGGCTCTGGAGCCCAATCCCTGAGGCCAATCTCTGACCCCATTCTAAAAGCTAATGAATTAAAGTTCATTTCAGTAGTATCAAACAAAAATTATGCAATTTTTAAAATTTTTAACCGTTTTTAATGGTTTTTACTCTTTGGAGGCTCTAGAGCCCAATACATGAGTATCTCGAAGCTACTAATTTAAAATCATCTTTATGGCCTCCTTCAAAGTTATGGGACAGGCAGACTTACAGATAACCGTCCATAATAGTGCATTTTTTCTTACGAAACTAAAAATATAAGAAACACAAAAAGTAAAAATTTACATTCACAAAAATGTTTCTCTAAAAAGCTGATTTTCCATAAAAACTTTTTAAAATGCAATAAAACTCAATCTCAACTGCAGACTTGTGTTAGAATAAATTTGCACAAGCCCATGTTTGTTTTGTTGAATTTTGATATATGAACAGAAAAAGAAAATGTGGGTTAAAGGAAAAGAATAGCCTTAAATTCAAACAAAAAAAAAAATGATGTGAATTTAAGATGTGTGATGAGTGAGGTTTATATTCCTTTTTATTTATTGTTAGATTTATGTGAACTTTTATATTTCAAAAAAAATTAAACAAAAAAAAAATGGGTCTTAACACAAGTTTTCCTCTAAATTATGTGTGTCATTTCCACAAAACAAAGCACTTCTTGATCATAAACCATAATAGGCTGAAAATGTTTTTGATACAACAATTTTTTACTTTCATTGTGTTTCAAATCTCCTACTCTCACATTCTTTTTGTTTCATTTTTGTCTCCCTTATTTTATTTTTATTTTCATTGCAAGTACACACATGTGTGTGTGTGTGTGTGTGTGTGTAAGTTATGATAATGAAAAAAAAACACACACACACAATGTAAGTGTTTGTCGTTTCAAGGCAGTTTTTTGTGAATTTTATATTATACATATTTTGTTGCCATCACGTAGATGATTGATTATCCAAGATTTATGTCTTGTCACACAATGTAACGCTTTTTACAAAAAGAAAACTCTAATAGAATTAAATATAGTAAGTCCATGTTGAATTTATTTTTACTTTTTTTTGTGTGCACAATTTATCGTGAATTTTTTTTCTTTTGTTAGTCGTATGACATTAATTTTATAAAGCGAATGTAGGATTAAGGAGAGAAAAATCACTTTTTTTTCTGTTCAAAAAAAAACTCAAAAGAAATAAAGTGTAAATTGAGCATACAAAATCTCGGGCAATCAATTTTCAGTTGATGACGTTTGCTATTTTTAAAACAAAATCAACATTTTGCTGAATTTTCAATTTTTTTTTTGTTTTGCTTTTCTTTGCATCAATGTTATTTTCAAATATAAATTCAAACATTGACCATCATGCGACACATGGTTCAATTTTTCATTATGTTTTTTTTCTTCGTTGTTGTTGACCTAAACACAATTTTTTAAGGATTTTTCTTTTCGAAGTTTTTAAGTGCAATTTTGTTGACACATTTAAACGGAGAAACAATTTAAAAGGATCATTTCATTTTTAAGTGCAGTGTCAATGATACGACTTTTGCTTGAATTGAGAGGGTGACATATTTCGTTATTTGGTTGAATGGTAACGAGAATTCCGATTGAGATGAAATCGGATCATGATGCGGTAAAAAACTTTAAAGACTTTTGATTATTCGAACTTTATTGAACTAATATGAAGAGAATTTTGAATTTTTAGCACTATAAAATTTTGAAGTGTCGCATAAATTTCCAAAATTGCTTACAAAGTTTGGTTGTGTCTGCGATTTTTGAAATTACGCGGTTTCTAAAAATTCCACGATTTCCATCTCATTGAAACTTATTTTGAATGAAGGTGTTTTGAACTCAAACCGTTAAATTTACTTTAAATTCCAGTCAAATTTTACTGTGTACCATAAACAAAAAAACCGAGTTAGCATAACATCAAATTTTCCAGTCACTTATCAGCCATGAATAAAATAGAATCAAATCAAAAGAGACAAAAGGGAATGGTGAAAGACAGTTGTGTGCTGTTATGTTTAAGTATGTTACTTGAAAAGATATCGAATTTTTTTTTATTTTTATTTGAATTTGATTCCTTTTATATCCAATTGGATTTGAAAGTGTAGAAACTTGAGTTGCGTTGTGGTTTGTTTAACTTATTTTCCGTTTATGGTAGACATCACCATACTTTTGAAATAAAATTGTGGTAAACAACCACTTGTGTGATATTATCACATAAAATTTACACACACACACACACATAAAGCTGAAAATAATAAAAATAATTCTTTTACAATAAATTTATTACTCGATCAATGAATTTTATTTCTGATATATCCTATTCATGCCACTTTTAACACAGCCGTTGAAAATTAAATAAAATATCAAATTAAAAATCTGTCTGTGATGGCTTTTTGTGATTATTTCAATTTAAGTAATATTTACCTTTCGCATTGCAAGCAATCAGGTATTTGTAAGATGAAATTACAGATTTTTTTTAATTCCAAACCATATCTTTTATATTTGTTACATTTGAAATAAAATGTGGGCATTCCATGTACTTTTGATGAAAAATCGGGACCAGTGAAATAAAAAATCGGGATTTGAAAGGGGAAGTTAAAAAACTATTCATTTCGAAGTTATCAACGACCTTGTCAGCCTCAAAGAGAGATTTTTTAGACCCCAAGAGCCCTCCATGACACCTTCGCAATGTCATCAGCGAATTTTACACTGACTTTCTTTTATTTGCTGTTTTTCATTTTTTTCTTCAAGTAAATCACAAAATCAGCTCTCAGCGCCCTCTGGAGTGTCCTATCGAAAGCCTCAGATTCAAGATGCTGTGTTTTTTGATTCTACATCGATCTGTATACTCATCAACACCCTTTGCCTTGAAAAATTTATCAGGAAAGTCTAAAAACCGACTTTAATTTCACCAAAAAGCCCTCTCAGCACCCTCTGTTGGGTCCAATCGGAAATCCAGATCTAAGACGTTGTAATTTTTGGTTTTCTATGGAACTAAATACTCATCAACGACTTTTTCAAGAAATTTTTTTGAATTTAACATTAATTTTTGGACTTTTCTGATGATAATATTTGTCAATATTAAAAATCGGGACAAATCGGGAATCGGGACATTGATTCAAAAATCGGGATTGTCTCACCCAAAAGTGTGCAAATGGTATTCCTAATGAAATGTAATAAAATGAATGAAAAACTTCTTTTTTTTATATTTTACTTTAACTTTTCATCAGTAAAATAGAAGAAAAAACAAAGAAATAAGGAAAAATTTTCTTTTATCGATAGACTTATAATATTTTTTTCTTCTACGAAATGCTCTCGTTTACTTATGTCGTATTTCATTTTGAAAAAATTGTTATATTTTTTATGGTTTTTACGATAAATCTAAGTGAATTAAAATCAGAGAAGCGTAAATTTTTTCTTTAACAGAAAATATAGATGAGAATGTGGAAGGTACTCCACTTATTTATATTTATATATATTTATCAACTTTATCTTACGCTTAAATGAACTTAATTTTTTTCATTATTTTTATTTTTTTTTTCAAAGAGACGTCAACACATTCAAGGATATTGTTTTTATTTAAAAAAAATTAAAAAAAATACGAGAAATGACCAAGAATTTTTATTTAAAAAAAGAAAAAGTATCACAAGCAAAAAAATACGAATAGACTGTTTTTTTAAATCTTTATAAATCTAGTAAACACACATAAAAAAATTATTTGATCGCGTTTTTTTTCTCTTATACATTGAACGTGCTTTTTATTTCTAATACGTTTTATGAGATGATAAAATTTATCGATAAATTTCATTCCTGTTTTTATTTTAACTTTCATTTTGAAGACAGATATTCAATAAAAGTTTATTTTTCTTTTCAAATTTTTTTTTGTTTTTCTTTTTACTTTTCAATGCCAGAACAAAATAAAAGAAGTAAAAAAAATCGACAGACAACTGTTTTGATATAAATTTTATTTGTATTTAAGATATAATTGAGAATGAAATCTGAATTGAACAGTCTGTTTTTTTGCAATTCAATTCAATTTTTTTGTATTTGTTTTTCATGAAACTAAAATAAAGCAAAATCTGTTCAGTCTGTATTTGATTGATCTCTGACTATAATTGCAAATGTATTTGTATCGTAACGTCAACAAAATGGCCGATTTTTCAAAAACCGCCGAAACCGTGAAATTTTTTTTGAAAATTCATTGGAGTCACTGCGTAGAAAATACAACAAAATTAATTTGAAGCCAATTGTACGCTAAATGTCAATCAAATTCATATTCAAACAACGTTTCTTACATAAACAAAAAAAACAAAAGAATTTAATTTAAAAATGTTACTTCCACTTGGCACTCCCACATTTTCTCATTTCTTTTTTACACGTGTACCTGCTGGCATTTATTTTATTTTGTCTATTCATAAAATCTCCTCTTTTTTTTGTTTCCTTTTGGCCATTACCTTTTATCTCATTTTAATTCACAATGCAAAGTTGGCCAATGCGTAAGATAAAATCTGATCATTAATTTTTTTATTCACAGTTTTTCATTTATTTTCGTATTTTATTTTACTTTTTTTTATGTGAATGTATTCAAAAAAAAGAAATAAAATAAAATTAAAGTGGGAAATCTGGATTAAGAAACGTATTTAAGTGGAAAGTACTACATTTTACCATTTTACACTTGTTTTTCTTTCAATACACACCATATTCAAACAATTTCCATTAAAATTTTTTTTATATCGTCGCACGAATTAAATCAGTCGTGCGAAAATCATTTGTTAAAATTAGCAAAAAAAAATGACGATTGCTACAATTTTAGGGTGAAGAATTTGTTAAAAAGGTGTGAAAAAATTAATCATGTCTCACACAAAATCACGTAACACGAATGCCATCAAATAACTTTTTATATTTAAAATTGTAAATTTAATTAGACAAAATATTAATTACTTTAAATGAAAAGTCTAATTAAATTTTCGCGATTTAATCGACGTCGTCTGGTGAATTTAAACGCAGTTTAATATGAAATTTATTATAAACTTAGTTGGGTGAAATAAGGAAACCATAATTTTGCTAAATTAAATTAAATTTATATAAATTTAATATAAATAAATAACGGTATAAACTTTTAATGTGAAATTATCAAATAAAGCGGATTAAAATTCCACTTCCACGCCTTTCATGCCAAATTGGAAGGAAAATCAAACTACCAGACGTTTCCACATCACCTGTTGTCTTTTTATTTTAAATTTAAATAATAAAATCACTTAAACACGTTGAAACAAAATAAATAATTTATGCATAAGCTCTCTCGTTTTGAAATGAAATGATCCACAGTTAATACGATAAATTGACACATTCAGAACGTGCATGACAATAATAATGACTCGTATTTTACATTTAAAACATATACCAACATTTATCATCACATTTGCATTATACCTTTTATTATGCAAAATACAGATAGGAACAAACGTATCATGGTGATCTGTTTTGTGGCTCACACACACACACACACACATATCAAATAAATTCAGATCGACAGACAATGAGAGAACAGTATCATTGAACACATTATCAGGATGAATAATTTGAAATTATGTGTATTTCATTTATATGCAAATCATGTTTTTAAAACATTGGATCTTTACAATGAAATGTTAAAATTTTGAAACTTTGACATTATTTTTTTTATCATACATGTTTGAGTACATGTATGTACGTGAATGTGTGCATGTTTGTTTGTGGAGTGTAAAACAAGGAAACTTTTTAATTTTTGTTGAAAATGTTTATATTTTACAATGTTTTTGTACAAAAAATGCTATAATGGGGTTATTTTGAATATCGTAGTTTGGTGTCATAAATCGACATCTTCACGATATCAAATCGAATCAAATTCGTTGAAAGCGTATTTTTACAATTTGAGTATAAAAAACCCTTACTCATTACAAATAACCGCGAAACTTCTAAAATTGTGGAATTTTTCATAGTAAAATAACGAAATTTAAAAAAATGCTGAAAAATTTGGAAATTGTATGAGTTTTTTTGCGTTTTCCTCGATTTTATAAAATACCTCGATTTTCAATTATTTTAGTGCGGGAAGTATCTGGCAGTCAAAAGAGATTTTGTACAACGGGAGTGGTACTCTGCAGTTTGAGATCTCGTCGTCGCAGGTCAATTGCTCAACTGTATTGATCATCACGTTTGAGTTTTGAATCTCCTCAATCGTCGTCCCTTTCAAGTCCGGAGCCCAAATTCAACCGATCGATTCATTCAAGGAAGTGGTATATCTAACAGTCAACGGGATTGAGGATTTTGATAGCTTTATCTCTGTGCATTCAAAGATTTTGTCTTTAATACGATGGCCTCGCCTTTCATGGATGTCATGTCTAATTGGCTCTTGAAGAAGTTGTTGCCTTCAATGACTGAGTAGTTCGTGAACTTCATGTTGGAGTTGGTCGGCCCGAATAGTAGAGAATCAATTTAACATATATATTTTATTTCACAAAACCATACAATGTGAAATATATTTTTTTCATTTTCATTTTACATCTAAATGCAAAATAAACAATACCTTGTGCAACAATGAAACTGAATTTAAAAAGAGACATTTTTCCCTAGAGAAGCCTTTTCGTGATTGAAAATCCAAAAAAAAATATGTTATTCATGAGCTGTGATGCAGAAAAATCAACTTTATTTAAATCAACTACTCTCAAAATGTATTAAAATAAGACGATACAAATATAAAAGTAAATTTAAAAGCATTACGTTGAAGATTTTCTCCCTTCACCTGATACCTGATAAAAAATGTCAATAATATCAATATTTCATTTCATATCCGTTCGATTTTCCCGGTTTTCGATCTCTTAATCAATGTTTAATGAAAAAAAGAACAAAATTATATTAACAACCTTCGTTTCATCCACAAGATAAATCACAAAGAAAGTGAAACTTCCTCTAACTGATTATTTTAAGATAATTGTTCAATATACAAAAGGGGAAAATTTTATTAAATTATTAAAGTAATAAGAAAACCTGCTTGTAAATTTTGTGTGTTTTATGACGTAAACCCTCTCACATTGTAAATTTAATCACGTATTTAAAAGCATATAACACATGACATAACTAAAATGATCCCACCTTGATTAATTTTCCTTACGTACAAAATACGTACATTGTACGTCGTACACACACAATAAAATTAATTGAAACTCATTTTATATCAAAATAACTAATTTAAATTTCCTGTAATGCAGGATGTTGTAGAAGAAATTTTAAGATGAGCCAGTCTAATGAATTCATTATTTATCTTTTCAAATTATTGCCGTTAGATAAACATTAATTAGTAAAGAAATGTAAACAATGATTTAAAATTAGACATGTCCTTTTTCTCGAATTTTCAAAAATCGAGAATCGAGAGTCGAGAACACAAAAAAATCGAGAATCTTGGTCGAGAATCGAGAAAAACAAACCAAGAAGAAAATGAACCGTTTTACATCTATTTTTCAACTATAATCTGAAAATGTGTCCTTTTGAATGTATTTATAAGGATTATTCAAATATTTTGAGTGCGGAAACAATTCTTTTGTTACCAAGTAGTAGAAAATATCAGCTATATTGTTATTTTTTTCACTTATGATCTTGAAATAAAATTATCAACATAAGGGTGATCCCTGTATCCATCCAAAATATCCATCAACTGCTCGGCTTTGTTTATCAATCTATTTTCTCCCATTAGCTCTCAGGATTTTAGAGCTTCTCTTCTTAAAATATGAAACTTGTTCAAGAAAAAAAATTATCTGCCCTAAAAACCGAACAACAAGGGTTTAAATTATTTTCTATTCTTCTAATAAAAAATTTAAAAATGATAAGTTTTGTATGAATAAGTATGATGTTTGTTCTTGAAAGATGTAGAAAATGGTGTGGTGAACACATTTTTTTTACCGTTTAACATGTTTTTATACAAAAAATTAATTTTTCGTCAAAAAAATGGGAAAAAATACATAGAAAATCAAAAAAAATGTGTTTGAACTGATTGTGAGAAGAATTTTACGTTATGGTTAATAAAACATTTGTATGTAAAAGTTCTCGACTCGAGAATCTTGACAAAAAGTCGAGAATCAAGAGTCGAGAAGTTACTTATTCTCGGCCGAGAATCTCGAGTCGAGATTCTCGACAGGACATGTCTATTTAAAATTATGTGAATGTAAGAACATGCTAAAAATTTCATGTTAAATTGAATTGATTCTGTATAATTAGACAAAACTGAATTCTGTCTACATTGACAATGGAAATTCTTTATTCTTTGTTTGTTAATCTAATGATGGAAACGCCTGGTATTTCTTGACTTTTTTTAATTTTAAGGTGGAAACGCCTGGTCTTTTTATTTTTTTTCTTTAAATTTCATAATGGATACGCCTGGTTTTTTGTTTTTAGCTTCCCAATGTAAACGCCTGGTTTTTTATGACCTTTTTTAGCTTCCCAATGTAAACGCCTGGTTTTTTATGACCTTTTTTAGCTTCCCAATGAAATCGCTTGGTTTTTGTAAGGTCTTTTTGAGCTTCTAATTGAAAACGCCTGGAATTTCATAATATTTTTTTAAATTTCATAATAAAAATGCCTGGTCTTTCACAATTATTTTAAAATTCATAATTAAAACGCCTGGTATTTCATTCCCTTTTACGTTTCTTTCCATACAGAAATTTCATAGTATGATATGAAGTAAAATTAAACAATGATATGAATAAATGATAAAACATTCATGATAATTATTCATATTAAATAATCGTCTTGAATATTCTATGAACTGAAATGACAAAAAAGGACCTTTGTTACGCCTTTTTGTTAGTGTTGTTCTTGAACAAATTGAATACTTGATGAGTCTTGCAGGAATAAGTCATTAGTATTAGTATCAAATTTCATATCATATGAATACTTTAAAATTATTTTAGTATGTATCACTTTAAATTTCAAGACATTTTCATTTCCTTACATCACTTTATTAATTTTTGAAAAAGATAATTTTAAATATTACACATCGCTTCCCCGAAAAAGATACCATTTCAATGTAAAGTATTTCAGTCTTAAGAGAGAATCATTAAAATTGTCTACAAAGTTCATATCCATGTAACTTTTTTTGTTGTACTATGTGTAAACAAAGATACATTATTTACTTCTTTATAGTCTTATTTCAATACAGTAATCTTTGTAAATAGCATTCGTATGCTTATGGAATTCATAGAAATTTTGTAAAAGTTTTCCATTTCACTTGAGATATATGATATGCTAAACGTAAGATGAGCGTTCCACTATTAATTTTATTTTGTATGAAAACAAAGATTTCCATGTCAAAGCATTTGTATGTTCTCTCTCTTGTGAGACAATGTAAGTAATTTTCCATGAATATGAACAATAAATGTTTGTGCTTTGTCTTGAAGTTTAAGGAACTAATAATTGTTTTACGGGTTCTTTGTTAATTTTCTATTCAAACAATTGAGATTAGCAAGTAGATATTTAAATGAAAACTAATGAATTGATCTGAAATAATAGAATAAGTAGAGTGAGATAAGAGTCTGAATGATATTCAGAATTTAACTTCAATATATTTCATTTTAATTCAATCAACAGCTCTATTTTATACTCTGTTGAATCAAAAATCATACAAATGCATGTAGATTATATCAAAAAACTTCCCATGGTAAATTTTTTTTTAAATGAAAAGGGTGTACTCAGGTTATCCACATATGAAACGCCTCTTTGGGAGATTTTCATTTCCTGTAATTGATTGAAATGAATAATTTTATTATCACCATTATATGATGTTTTTTACTCATATCAGAGGTGGGTCATATAAATTTTATTGAGTTATGACCTTTACTTGAAAGCATGAGAGAAATATTCAAATGACAGCTGTCATTTTTTTGACAAGCATTTGAAATCTGTCAGTTGATCAGTTATTTTTTGACATCTGTCAATTTTATAATTTTAAATCTTGGTATTTTCGTGCCTTTTTTTCCTAAATGAGAGAGAGAGTGAGAGAAAAGTCAAGTGAAGAGAGGATCATTTCATGTTCACATCACTTATCAAAAAATATTTAAACTCATGGTATAAAATCATTTTATATGAATAACAAAATGAAATTTCCACCAATTATTAAATGAATGTACCAAATGAAAAGATATAAAATAAAATGGACTTTTGGGATTTTAATGTAAAATCCACTTCACTTGAAATTATTCAGTTTATAGACGCGCATGAGCAAGTTGCAATTGAATTTCAATTCAATCAAACTTTAAAATTTAATTACAAAATAGCCTGTTTGAAGTACTTTTTTGAAATTGCCTTGTATCACGAATAAAGGATTAATCATATTATCAGTTCAGTTGAAATTCAATAAGCCATGTGATTTTGAAAAAAAAGGATTTTGAAGAGGATTTGAAAAAAGTACGCGTTATAATATTTGAAGTATGCAGTTTTACATGATTGGGAACATGATTTCCTACTAGTCTCTCACTGGTGTCCCACTGGTACCCCACTGGTTTAAGGAGTTAAGGGTGTGTATAATAAAATAAAAAAGAGCCAAAATGAGAGAGAAAGCGAAAAAAAATAAAAAAAACTCTCCTTCTTCTCTCTCTTTCATCTTGTCCTCTCTAATTTTTGTCCTCTCTTTATTTTAAGCTCTCTTTCATCACTTCACATTTCCATGTATTTCTTTCTCCCACTCACTCTCTCTCTCTCTTTCTATCTCCCTCTCTATTTTTAATTTTTTCCACTTTTTTTATAATTTCAATTCGCCTTTAAGTGTACAAACAAACAAATCGTAAAAAGAAAATCCTTTTCTCAGTATAATAAATTAATTAAACTAAATAAAATGTTTTTTCCAGAATGGAAAACTTTAAAATTTCTCTTTTAATTCATTTAAAGTGAAGCGTGTAGAAAATATTTATTATTCGTTAAATTATTTTAAGACACACACAAGATAAAGCATTGCAATGTGTACCAGAAGGAAGAACAATCCTTTTATCTTCATACAAAACTATACAGAGAGTTAAAACTAAAATAATGATAATAATAATAATAAATGAAACGAAACGAACGAAATGACTGTAAAAAAAAAGTTATAACAATAATGAAATAAATTAGCTTTTGTTTTATTTTTTTTTACAATTTGAAATGATAAATTAATTTTTGTTGTTTGTCATCGTAATAAAATTAAATTAAAACTTTGAAAATGTGTATGTGAACAGAAGTGACATGAAAATATTTTTTCTCTTTGCCTTTTGAATAAAATTTAGTTTGTGTAAAAACAAATAAAATGAGTAAATGGCAGAATAAGAAGAAGAAATAGAAAAAAACAACAATAATTAAAATATGAAAAGTGTCCTTTGCAAGATTCTTTGGAAATTTTTGTATTTGACTGCAGTTTATAAGACATTTTGTTTTTCATTCAAAGGGTGCATCGAATGATTTTCCAATCACGAAATGAGCATGAAAAATTCATCGTATCAATGTAACTGAAAAAGCTTTTCAGATAAAATGATTTTCATACGATTTCAATGATTACTACACAAAAAAATTAAATATTTATATTTATTTTTTATTAAGGAGAAACTTGAAAAATTTTCTTCAGGATTTTTTTTAATCTCATTGTGGTTATCAAAGAATTTTAATTATGAAAGTCAAAGCAGTTGCTCTCAATTTAAAAAAATAATTTAAAATGAAATAACAGATAACAATTGTATCTTTGAAATTATTGCAAATTGATAATCACAACAAAAAAATACGAGCACAATCACTCATCTAAAAGAAGAATTTATGACAGAAAAGTATGATTTATGATCTGTTTCATGGAAATCGTATTTATACAAGTATATTTTTTTTCAAATCCAATGAAAATAACAGAAAAAAATGTTTTAATAAAATGATAAAGTATTCTTTTGTGATTTGTGAAATAAAATTAAAATACTGCGTTAAAAATGTGAAGTTAATCCCAGATTTAGCTTTTTTTTTGCCTAATTTCACAAGAAAAACCAATTTAACGTATCATAATATTTGTATGTCATGGCACATGTCAGCTCAATTTAATCTGTTTAGCGGAGAAAAACAATCTACCACAGGCTAAAATATTAACGTTTTAATATCAATGTCTGGTAATAGCATAATCTTGTATTAGAGGTTATTTTAAATTTTCACTGAACCGATTTTCACTTTGCCATAAAACATGACATCAACACTTAACTTTTTGAAGGTGCATCGTATATGAAAATAACTGCAAGAGGAGAACAATAGATAATCATTATAATGTAGATATAAAAAGCATCGGTGTATTATGCATTAGAACATTATTTTAACTAGCAGAGGGATGTTTAGGCACCACAAGGACCAGTGAAAATCAATCTTCAAAAATTTCATATTTTTGATCTTCATTGTGACCTGAGAAGAATATTTTATCATTCACCCAGTTGTATTTCTAGCCACAATACAAAAGATTATTCATCGTTTCATTGTCTTTTTTTAGAATTTTATATAAAAAAAATTATAAATGACAAAACACAACACATAAAGGAGACATAATGGAAATTTATTTAGTTTATTTTTTACTTTTTTAATAGAGATTGGACTGCATTTTATCATGATATAAACTTAGATGAGGTCGTATATGAATAAAAGCTATATCTGTTATTATGAAAATAGAAACTTTTGAAAAATACGTTGAGCTTTCGGTTAAAATTGAAGTGACAAACTATATACAAAAAACCAAAATATTTTTCGCAGTTTCTGGTTGCCACTTGTCCGATTTTTTTTTTTTGAATAACCGTGAAAATAATCTTAACTCAAATTGACCGGTAATTCAGAATCGAAAAAAAATGGTTTTACAACGATTTTTCATGTATTTACCATTTTGAGCATAATTTGAACAGTTTTTGGATGATTTCTCAATATTTTTGTATGAAAACCCAAAAAATGGTCCAAGTAAACATTGTAGCTTATATTTCAAGCAACAACTTTCCAGGACATAGTAAGTGATTTATTTGAACCAGACTACCATAAAAATTGATTTTTGAGATAAATTTCATTAAAAATGTTGAAAATGGTTTAAAAAATTCAAAAATCGAGGAAAACATCAAAAAAAATATAATTTTGTGTATCTTGAATCTAAAATCCACGAAATTTATTTGTTTTCATACGAATAAAAAATGCGTCCAAGATGTCCATGAACAGAGAAAAAAATTAACCATAAATAAGCACTTTGAATAATAATCATAGAATTGCAATTCAAAAACTAAAAAAAGTTCAATGAATATTGATTCATTCACCTTAAAAAATAATCCTCTTGAAAATTTTTTGTTCACATAAATTCCGATCATTTCAATAGTTTGCGTTGAAAAAAAATGCAAATCAATCGATATTATTTAAACTAAAATCACTTTTCAAAAAGTACTTTATTTGAGTTTTTTCATATGCAATTGATCCAGTTTTCAATAGTTTTTTTTATACATCAATATGAAAATAAAAAAAAAAGTTGATGGAATAAAAATAGAAGCCTTTAATAATTAAGGTGGGTGAAATAAAATTCTGTATTGCAGTGAAACTGCATTTGAAAAAAAATGATACTGATGTGATTGAATACAAAAAAAATGCATAAAATGTTCAGTTTAATTGAATTTTAAATTTAAATTAATATTTTTTTAACCCAGTTGATGAGTAAAATAATCAAAAGAAAAAAAAATATCACTATTGAAAAATAAATGAAAAAAAATACGATAAAACAAAAAAAAAACCTTAAATTGATTGTCAATACTTGATCATAACACCAATTAAGCTCTTAATTTGCTCTTATTTATCATTTTTATTTATTTTTTCATTATTTTAACAATCACCAACACAACAAATCCTTACAATGCAATAAATATTCAATTAATGAAAATTTCATATCGAATATTGCGATTATTCAGCTTTTCTTTTGTGACTACAGTTGTTAGTTTTCATGGTTTTTGTATTTAATTCAATTTTATATTCATTTTTTTTTTTTTTAATTGAAAACAACACTCAAAATATTTGCACACAAATATTTTACGCAAGTAATAACTGTCATATTATTTGTGATATTGTGAATTGTTGCTGTTAATTGTGTGTGGTATCCAACAGTAATTTAATAATTTGCAGTACATTTTTTTGGTGTATAATTTTGAGTTAATTTATTGAAATTCATGGTTTATTCAATTAAAATTATGAACATTTTGATTTAATACCCTTTGAATTGATCCATCAGATTCGAAACTTTATCACATTTAATTGAAGTTATTTTACAAATCATATTGCACTATCAAAAGACATTGCAACAACAACAAATATGTAACTTTAAACATTATTGCAATCAATCTCAACGGAAAATCAATCATTTTCAATCTTCTCAATACTTGTAATGTATCAATTTTTATTTCATTATGTATCACAACTGCATTTGATACATTTCATGTTCTAATTTTATTTAACTTGGTATAAATATTGATTGAGGAATGTATTGCAACATCTGAAATATAATATAATGCATATATTAAAATTGAGATAGTGATGGATTGGAAGCCACTTTAAGGTATACTTACTTGCTCCTAAAGACCTTAAAAAATTCAACCATTAAAATTAGGCATAAAAAACTATAAACAATTTTGTAAAAAAAATCCATATCCACAAGCACATTTCTATAGATAGAATTCATCATTTTGGAACAAGGGTTTTTTGCTAATCGAGGTGTTTCATGACCAGCCGTATTGAAAAAGTCAGTCATTTCGCTATTTTGTAAAACGTCGGCCATTTTGATTTTGAAACAGAAGAACGGATGTCAAGAGTGTGCTTAATACTGAAATTTTGAAAATCAACACAAAAATGTGCAACACTCTAAGTTGAAAACGTCCCGCAGTACAAATTGATTTGGTCGGCAGACGGAGATCTTTGATTGACGCTGACAGGACGATTGATGAATCAAATTTTATCGCATTTCCGGTTAATTTGGATAAAAATTTCGAACATTATGGAAATTCTTTTGGTCTATGCTTATTACGCGGGGTGGTTTGCGGGGCGTTTTCAACTTACACTGTATAACATTTTTTCCAGATGTATAAAATTCCAGAAAAATAGGACACAGAAGAAACGATATGAGTGATTTTTTCACAAATCGACGAGCATAAATGCATAAAAGCAAAAAAATGCGTCCGTATTTCACCTTCATGACCGAAAACAAAGTATTTTGGGATCCATCGTCCAAAAAAAATCATATAAAATAAATGTAAATGTATGCAGTTCTCCCCACATCTCACATTTCTGCTATCATTGAACCACTCAAGCAAAATCAATCACCATCAACGCAAAACAAAGTTGTTAAGAGATTGATAAATGGCATATGTTTAATATTTCTCTGATCTCCAAAAAATAATAATAATAAAAAAATTTATGGTGAGTGAAAATTAACCTATTAAGCCTTTTAACAGAAATAATAACAAAAAAAACGCTAATTCATTTATTTGCTTTTCTGTCAAAACGGAAATACAAAAATAAAACATGTTGCGAATACGCAAAAAGCAAATAAAAAAAAGAATCATGTATCTCAATATTTTCTTTTATCATATTTTACCTATTTTGCTACATGATATGTCTTAAGGCAAAATACAGACAAAGTTATCAGAGAACTATGAGAAAATGAAAATTCATCCCTAAACATTTATGAAAAGTGCATTTATGAAAATTAACTTGCAATAAAATTTCACTAATAATTTTTGCTTAATTCCATTTAACATGACATCATTGAAAAAGACAAAAACCGATCAAAATCAAAGGACATTAACGCAACGTGAGAGAAAAAAGGGTGCAAATGCCATACAAAACTTTATCGAAAGATATTTGACACCATTTACCGTTCCATTTCAATGAAACACAACATATTTCTTCATTTAAAATTCTCCAACAAAAAAAAAGTGACAGAAAAAAAAGTTATTCCTTTTAAATAATTTGATTTTGAGCCTTTATCTTCCTATTCTTAAAAATTTATTCGATAAGATATAATTTTGTATTTTTTCTTCTTGTTTATTTTTCCCTTATTTTCAACAAGAACAAAAATAATCGTAAGACAGTTAAACAAAGTATCGTTACATTTTAGAAGATTTAAAGGTGTGAGTATGCGAAGGTGCGTATTTGAGTATCGGTTTATGTGAAAATTTGTATTTCACGATAACATTGGTAAAATTAGCTGATTCAGGGAATGTCATTTAAAGGGTTTTATCGGTTACAGGGAACCGGTTAATAAATTTCAAGGACTTGAGACGAGCATCTTCATTGGGAATTGGAAGGGCCATCGTCTTAATTGAATTTCGAGCATTCATATGATGATAATTTCAAAAGAAAACAGTTCAGGTAAAAAAAATTCAAACCGGTACCTTAAAATTTCATATCCCATCTCTGAATAAATGTTATATGAAAAATGTGCGTGGAATAACAAAACTCAACTGATATTTGTGTTGATTTGTTTTATCTTCTAATATAACATTTTTGCTTTTTCATTCTTTTCTTATTTGTTTTTCTTTTATTCTTTTATTTTTTTTCCATCCACACGTGTAACGTATATAAAATATTATGTAAAATCTAATACCTGTGGGCTTATGTGATGATGGTATGAAATTTATTACATTTAATGTGTTTTATCGGTAAAGTTAATACAACGTTTTATTTTTTTTTTGTATATCTTTGAATGTGATCGATTCAAATTTAATTAGATCTGAAATTCCTTGGTATTCAAATTCAAGCTTCCATTTAATGACTCTCTTGGATCCAACCCTCATTTAATCGCAAAATTTCATGCATTTCATCTGAATTTTATTTACGAATAAAATAATAATTATTTATATTAAATTTCATCATCAAACGCCTCATATTTGATTTTTCATAATGAGAATTTTAATTAAAAAGTAAATAAAAAGCATTCACGATACAATTAATGTTGGATCAATATTCAGCAGAAATTTTCAGTGTATATGTTTGGAAAAATAAAATATAAAATCATTATCATTTATTGGACTATAATTTTGTGTTTATGCTCACATAAAATGTGTATCATTCTCATTTGCAATTAAATTTTAATAAAAACAGTACAAAGTATCAAAAAAAAAACAGAAAATTGTTTACATTTTTGTCCTTGTATGAATTTAATATGAAAGAATATTATGGAATTTTTTAATGAAAACAGACTTTTAAGGGCATTTTCCTGTCTGTGTCTAGTTCAGAACGTTTATTTAATTGTCTGTGCCACAAACAAATTTCAAATATTTTAAAAAGATCAACTTTTTTAAAATTTTAGAAATTTTTTATTGCATTTCTTTAAAATGCCTGTATTGTAGGCGGTCATGCTGTCCGTCTGTGTCAATCATTGAAAAAACGTCACCTAACCAATATGATTGACATAGTCAAAATGGCTGACCTACTCAAACTGGCCGACCTACTTAAAATGGCCGCCTAACTTAAAAAAAGATTCAAAATCCAAAAAAAGATATTTTAACCTTAATAACGATAAAACTTAAATTTGAAGATTTCTCTTCGGTCAGACATTGTTGATAAAATTGGCGAATTCTATGCATAGCAATGCGCTCATGTATAACTTTCACGATCACGTTCTATGGCATTTTTGTAGCTATTCCATTGAAATGTCTAAAGGCGAAATTCGTTGATAATTGGATGCATTGTGCGATAATTAACAGAAAAAAGAATCTCATAAAAACTATTCTGATACTAATTTTCATTCTTTTATTTCTGTATCATTAAAATGAAATACCAGCAAAAAATACGAGAATATGCCTCTAAACTTTTGAAACATCAACTTATTTAAAGTAAATTTGAAACAAAAAAAAATTCTTTTGTTCTGCTAGTTAATTAAACATTTATTTAATTTTAAAAGTAGTGCAGTTTCTGAAAATTTGTTCATCATTTATTTTTACTAGCACTTTTTTTTTGTTTTTTATCAACGTTCTTTCAATTTTTGATATTCAATTGGGACATGAACAGAACAAAAGTTGATATTTATTGTGTATAATGTAGGAGTTGAATATAGTTTTTGTGAAAATTTATACAACACTTGTAACTTTTTTTTTTTGTCTTCATCATTTACATCTCAATCAACATTAAACTTTTATTGTCATACTCCAGGGAACCATAAAAGATTATATTTTTCTCATACTTTTTCTTCTTCTTTTCATAAAACTTTTTTTTTGTTGGCTTCTTATCATTATTATTTTTATTAATATAATGATTCTTGTTCGTTCTTTGTCTTGTCTCGTCTTTTGACTAAAACTAAGATGAAACAGAATTTAATTGAGTTTATATCATAAGGTCCTTTAATTTTATTATCTAAACATGGCTAGGAGACACGTGTTCAATTTTTTATGTGAAATTAATTTAATAGAAAATTAGTTTTTTATAAAAGAAGATTTAAACACGTAATTAGTTTAAGTTTGCATTTGTTGAAATAAATTATTAAAATATGGGGGCATGAATTTTGATGAACGAACAAGCTGATATACTTGCTAGGAATGGCATTGCATGAATTCATACAGGAAAGTTAGATAGGCTTTGCTTTTCCGGGAATGGTGGTCCAATAAGACGGGTGCTCTTAGGCAGACTAGTCTCTTTGTCAAGGAACCTGATTCCGGTTTATCTAGACAATTGATCAGATTGAACCGTACTGAGCTCAGAGTTGTAGTTGGTATGTTCACTGTTCATTGTACTCTTGACTATCATCTCAGTCACTTTTCAATGGGCAAATGCTGCTCTGAACAAGAGAAGACTGCTGCTCATCTGCTTTGTGTATGTCCCAAGCATGCCTAATTGCGTGGTATTACGCTGGGTGAGTACTTCCCCAGTATTGATTCCATCATTAAAGTGTAGGTGTCTGCCTTGCTTAGCTTTCTGAGAAGGTGTGGTCACTTTCCTGAACTGAACCAAGTCTAGTGGACTTTTTTCTTTAGTTGTTTCTCTTGATTTGGTTCCTTCTTCATCAGATATGATGATAATAAATAGGCACAATGAACCCGTGTCTGTAGGTCTGAGTGCTGGTTCTCTTCTGAGTCCGCCTTAGAAATCTAATTTGATCTAGGCTATCAAATTCAAATTTCTTTCCATTTTACTAATGGACAATTTGGAAATTCTACATTTATTTCATGTTAAAATTCCACAATAAAGTTAAAAAATTCATAAAAATCACAAACCAAATTTAAAATAAACAAGAAGTTATGATTATTATTTGTGTTTTTATGCGATTTTTCCACATTACTTCTAATAAAAGTATAATTTGAAGAGAAAAATAAAATGTAAATGTAATATAAAAATTTTCTTTACAAAAAGGAATTTCATTGTAATTTTAACATATAAAAAAAATATCTCATAATAATATTCAACATGAAAAACTTGTTGTATGTAAATCTGTATACTATCACTCTTGCATTGCATAAATGTAATGTAAAATGTCCAGTACCTTGATATGTTTCACGTAAAATTTAAATATGAATGAGTTGGTTTCACAACAATGTCAAAAGAAAAAGTTTTTATTGAAAAAAAAATGTGAATGTGAGTTATGTAAAAAAAAAATAAAATAGTGGAATAAAATGGCAAGGAAAAGTTATGTTATTAAGATTATTAAAATTGCATGAATATAACATGAAATTATCCTTGAAGACCAAGAAGTTGTTTTGTTTTTTCTTTTCTTCGCCTTCAATGTCAATGATAATGAGTGATAAGGAAAAGTTTTACTTGTAACATATTGTAAAAGACCTGATATTAAAAATGTCATTAAATTATAATCTTTTGGTGAGAGTTGCCCTTTTTTTTTGTTCAGATACTTGACTTTTAGCGTAGAATGTCTGAGATTAATTCGAAGTAGAATTGTGTGCTTTGACATAAGCTTTGTTATACGTCATGATTGTTAAAAAAAAATTTCACTCATAATTTTTATTTATTATATGGCTCACTTTCTTTTTTTTCTAATTTAATTTCAGAAGCACCTACGCAAAAACAGGATGATCTCATCTATATAATAAAATTATTAATGACAGACATAATGACACCATATGTTCGTTATTAAAATATCGACAACACAGCAGGAATTTAATTGTCTGCTAAAGCTACATTAAAATTAATGTTGCTTTAGCACTTCATCATAAAAAAACCCAAAAAAATTGCGAAGAAAATTCGGAAAAAGAAGAATAAAAAAAATAAATTAAATAAAACATAATAAGTGGAGGGTAAAATAATTAAAAACGACCCAAGTCAATCTTTTTTTATTATAATCCTTCAGACAGCAACTCATACACATAAAATGTTTTTAAAAATAGAAGATGATTTATTAATATTTCAAGTAAAAAATAAGTTCAAATTAAGATGTTATGAAAAAAATTTAATGAAAATGATTTTAAAAATTAGTCTTACAATCTTGGTGACAATTCATTTATTACAACAACCAATTTGTGTTCAATGTAATAGTAGTAGTAGTACAATTACAAATCGAGAACAAATAATTACAACAACAAAAAATGCTGACACAAGCACAAATATCAATAGCGCCAACAGCAGCAGTAACAAAAACATTAGTTCTAGTTCAAATAATAATAATAACAAAAGTGATACTACTAATAATAATAATAATAGCACTAATGAAAAACAAATACCATTAGTACGACTGCCATCAAATACATTACTCAAGTATACTGCTTATAAAGATGTTTCAATACTACATTTTCGTATACCAGAGGACACACAGACGGCGTTATTTAGTTTTAAGGCGTACGAGGAATCCAAAAGTGCCTTCAGTGAGTATTTTCTTTAATCATGTTAACTTTTTCTTTCCCAGGAATACGTTCAGCTGGAATTTTTGATTAAATTTTATATATTATTTATTTTTTTTTCTCTTCAAAAGACTTGCTAATGACACTAGGTCCTTGAAGGCATGTCTTTCATCTTCATGAAACTTAAACCTATTAATCTATATAATGCAAATTATTTTGATAATGCTCTGCTTTATCGGCTTATCTTAAAGACATCTACTTTTTGCTGCGTATCAAATAGTGGATTATCTTGCTACGGTGCGGTAGTATCAAATATTTTTCTGCTTCATACAGTTTGGTACCAGCTTGTGATCAAGTTCCATGGTGTGTTGTTATACTTTTTATCGCACTATATAATCCTATGCAGGAGAAAACAACAGTTTATAGTACTGATGACTGTCCGCTCTGAGTATCGAACACAAGCCATCCAGTTGTAAAGCGAAAACGATAAAAAATTTAAAAAAAATTGCTGATTTTTTTGTTGAAGAAAGTAACTTATAAGAATAAACTTTAACTCATTAGCTTTGAGATTGGGCTCTAGAGCTTTCAGGGTTTGAAAACGATCAAAAGCTTTAAATCCCAAATTATCGCAAAATGGACGATTTCTCCAAAATGGCAGATTTTCTTATTTTATTTCAGGATGGAAAATTTAAAAAAAAAATCGAATTAGATGACTTTTAAAAAAATATTAAAAATGGGGGAACGAGTCTCATCGAAATGTAATTTTTCTAAAACGTCCATTGGTTTGAACTTCTCATTTTAAATTTTTCTTTAAAGTTTACCTTAAAAATTCAATTCTAAATCTACACAATTATGGATGAATTTTTTAACACATTTTTAAATTATTGTCACATTTTTTTCAATTCAAAATCTAAAAAAAAGGTGTAATCAAATCTAAATAAATAATTCAACAGCTTTTTATCATACAATTTTTTTCCATCCAAATATATGTCAAAATATATGATGAAAAACCAAGAGAAAAAATTCAAAGCACATCATATTGATACATATTTTTACAGTAAAATCTTATCAAGTTACAAAAAGATTGATTCAACTCACAAAATGTATTTTTTACGTTTTTTTTAAAAAAAAAAAATCATTCAGACAAACAAATATTTACATTTTCATGATAAGTGGGTTACTACTTGAACGTCAAATATTTTTCTCTTAAAACATTTTGTACATTATTGATTTTCATTTTATGTTCTAAATTTTTCGTATCGAGACAATGTAAAGAGGTAAAACATGAAAAGTAAATAAATCAAAAATAAAAAAATAAAATCCTGATAAAAATCCAGTGCAAACAAATCAAAATCACTTTTGCAAATCAATAATAATTTATATTCCCATGTTGATGTTCGTGTATGCAAAGCAGTTCCTTATCAAATCTTACCTGTAACTTGTAAATGAAATTTTCATTTTATATTAAAATAATAAATACTTATTATATGAGTTTGTACTGATTTTTTTGTATGAATTCAAAAGAAATACAGGAAAATATCATTCATCTATTAGTTTATGTATTCAAATCTTGTACTGCGTTTAAGTGAGAGGTGCTGTATTTTATTTGAATGTATAATGAAAAGGTATTATGAAAGTAGAAAAGGAAATCATAATAATAACAATAATAATGAGATACGGCAGATTTGTGTTAATAAAGGTTGAAAATGGAAAAGGCCTCTTCATAATAAAAATATCAATGTGCCAATTTAATTTATCAGGTGTAAAAATGTACATAAGTCGAAGCTATGTATATTATAATGGAAAATGGGTTATAATAATATAAATATAAAAGAAAATAAAGCACTTTTCTATAATAATAATGATGATGATAAAAATAATATTGTATTGATATAATGAGGGACTGCTTCCAATAGCAACCTTTTACCCTGCAACCTTTTCTTATTATTAAAATATTTTAGCATTTATTTTATTATTTGAATTAAATCTTTTATGTTATTTGATTTTGTTTTCTTATTCGAAAAATCTGTTAAAAATAAATGAATGGGATTGTCATAGTGCATTTGTCACTCTTCAGAGGGCACTGAAAGCTGGTTTTCTGTAATTTTGTCGATTTTCAGGCTTTTCAGGAAACTTTTCAAATAGTTCCAATATCGTTGATAAGTAAACAGATCGATATAGAATTTCAAAAAACTTCAGAGACTTATATTCAGAATTTTTCAATTTAACCCTGCAGAGGGCGCTGAAGGTTGATTTTGGTATGTATAGCGAAAAAAAAAAGAAGTTTAAATCAGCTCCCAAGGCTTCCAAGGTCGTCGAAACTTCAGTCTAGATAACAAAAAGTGCCTTCAATTTCTTAATATTTAATTTCAGTGAAAAATTACCTTTCAAAATTTACCGACCATAATTTAATTTATTTACAATGATAAACTTGTTATGCTCCAAAGATCAAAATATTCAACATGGAATTGAAACATGGAAAATATCGCATCAAGAAAAAAAAAGAACAATGATGAAATTAAAATAAGAGTAAAAAAAAGAAATATATTGCGAAAAGTACATATATTCGTCCTTGTCAACTTTAATTTCATGAGTCATTTAATCAAGGAAATGGCTCACAAAAAATTAAATGGCGACGAAGTGAAAATTATTATCATTGAAACCTTTGAACTGTTAGATGGTTTTTAATATTGAAGACTAAAAATACGTAAAAAAATGATATAAAAATTCAAAAGACAGTAATTTCATGATAAAAAAATAAATAAAAAAGTTCTTTAATGGCAAAAAGAATGTTTTCCTTGATTGGAAGAAAGTTTTAATGACAAATTGTTTAAATTTAATTACAATTCTACACTAAAACCATTAAAAAATTGGAAGGTTTTTCAGAAATAGTAAAAAAATTAGATTTAATAAAATTTTTTGATTAATTTCAACTTTAATTTCATTTAATTAAAGTAATCCCGTTCAAGTAAAAGTAGGGTTGACTTACCGGTTATCGCTACTTTAGGAAAGTTTTTGATCATTTTATTTGGTGGTAATTATTTACTTTTCAAAGCTGAAACTTTTGTACCTTAAAAACCTTACCTCGTCAAATTTTCAACATATACCACACAATATATGGGTAACGAACGGTAGGCAGTTCAACCACCCTATTTTCTGAGATGTTTTCTTTCTTGACATTTTTATGCTGAGTTGCAAAAAAAATTTGCATCAGTATATTACTTTATAATTTTTTTTTTTTATCTTTACTTTTTATAAGAAAATTTTACTTTACTTGATTCACAAGAGCCAGATTTTTATCATTGTTTTTTTTTAATATTTATGATGATATACAGAAACGATGTCCTGATATGTCGATTTAGAAGTATTTTTTCAAGCTGAATAAGGAAAATACGTTTAAGGGTTCAATTGTTTGTCTCGCTAACTAAATCACGTTTTTTATTAATTTCTAATAATATTTTTTCAAAAATTGTCTGAATTGGCAAACCAAGAAACTGCCAGCGTATAGCTCTACGGACCATCCATACACACGTTTAAGTTGGCATCAAGTCCTGAAAGGTCGATAAAGATAAAAACAAATATTTTCTGATTCAGAAGCGAATAAATATTGATAATTTTTTGTACCTTACATAATTTTAAGCCCAATTTTGTCGTCACCACAGTAAACTTCAAAGTGTCAAAATTTTTCGAAATGGCCGTTTTTTTTCAAAAAGCAAATTCTTTCAATAGAAATGCGCTCATGAATATCGTTCGCGAACAGTTTCTACACTTTTCGTTCTGTGGTACGCTCTCAAAAATATGTAAATCCATTTTCTACTTAAAATGATTAAGGTGGACCAAAATTCTTAAAAAATTATTTAATCTAATTTTTCATCATTCGTTCTCGTTCTCGTTTAAAAGATTATCATCCCATCTGAATTCTGTTCTACTTTCATATTCAAGCCATCTGAAACACATTTTGACCTATCAAGGAAAAGTTAACATAAAAATTGGTCATAATAAGAAAATGAATAAAAAATAACATTTCCTTTTTTTTTCGTTTACATTGTATCTGAATGATGTCTCCTAGTGTTTTTCTTTTTACATCAGGCATAAAGAAGTAAACTAAAATTTTATTTTTTTTTACATAGATGAAACTCTCCTTTTTCTTTGTTCAAATGCTTCAATGTTTCATGGCTGCCAAATATGTAAAAGTGACTGGCAAAAGAGACGAGTAGACATTCTGACTACCCAACATTGTTATGTATTTACTGTTTTGTCTTTTTTTTTTATGTGTCCTTTTATAGCACATTTGTTTCTTCGTTTGCTTTTTTTTGGGAGGCAAAATAATCATTATTGTCAATGAATGTTATATTTGGCTAAGAGAACATAAATATTGTAAATGTATTGTAAATGTGATGAAACAAGAGAATATTTGTATTACAATAATGCTTTTGGTTGTTTTTTTTGGAATATCATGACATTTTGATGATCTAAGCAAAATTTTATCAAGCAATTCATTAAGATGTCTTTTAGTTGAATTTCAGTTTCATTCACATTTCATGGCGATTACATTGGCAAAAAATCTAACACAAAAAAAATGTATAAAACATTGAAATGAAGATTAATACGAAAAATACCTCGAATCATAAATAAATAAATAAACCGCAAAAGTAAATAACCTTTGCCTCAATCTATCTAGATAAATAAAGAACACACGCTCAATGAAAGGCATCAGATAATAATTGGGCTTATTTGAAATGTACGAAGAAAAAAAAATACATTTCATTTCGTTTGAGTGAAAAAGATAATAATGATGTGTTGACTTTTAAAATTACTTTTCCTTGATTAATGTCGAAGCCGAAAAACATTTTTTATTGCTGCTTTAATGTGTGTTGAATGATCTCTTAAAATATGTATCCGTGTAATAAAGACCCAAAATTTGCAATAAATCACATGATTCTCATTCAAAATGTGATTCATTGGAGGGTTCAGTGTATGTTTTTCTTGTTTTATTTAATGTGTGGTTTTCTTTTGTTGTTTTTTATTTATAATATTGAGGATATTTTTTTTTAAATCTTCAAATTCATTTAACCCTTCGTTCAGCGACGGAATTTGGCCAAGTCCCTATCAGATCTGGTTTGTAGGGCGGCTATTAAGCCTGCACTCAGGCTATTAGTCGAGAACATTGTCCATACCCGTTATCATCATCCGAGGGACTTATCTTTTATCCTGTCATCCCAAGCAGTTGCCACCTTTATTTAGCCTTTAACTTAAATTGAACAGCCAAGAGAAGGAACATTTGAGATTGTAAAGTTTAATGACCGAAGCGAGAATCGTACTGCCAACCTTAAGATTGATTGACCTTAAGACCTGACCAGACCCTCTCGATGAAAGTGACAGTAAAAACTGATCGCTAAACAGAATGTTAAGAGAATTTCAACAAGAAACCAGTGAGATAATAAAATTCATGGTAAAATTTGCTTAAATTTCACCCTTGTGAACAAAAAGCCTTACATATCTAAAAATGGTGCCCAATAAATTAAACAATGATATTAAACGGACTTATACTGCTTAGGTAATAAAATGATGATGATGCTTTAAATATTCTTCTGGTGACAATAATGATATTAAAAAACCATAATTTATTAACGTCTCTGCCTCCTTCCCATAGAACATTAAATATTAACATTTTTTTCACGATTCTTTCATTTTAGCTCGCCAATGTACTCCGCAAGACATAACTTTACATCTAAAGGCTGGCAGTTATCCTGTCATTAGTCCAGAAAATATTACATTTCCAAAGCATTTTCTGAATGCTGATCAAAGGTAGGTAAATTTTATTATTATTCTCTTCCCAACAATTAAATAAAAAAAAAAAAAAACAATTGAGTAACAGCAATTGAATAGAAGAAAAAAAAGTTACACAGAAATGGTGGATTTAACGCAAACAATGAAAAAAATAAGGCAATATGTTAAGGGACCGGTGTTTGTTGAGTGTGTCGTGTCGTTCTCTTTGTCATTGTAAAACTTTTCCATTGCATCCTACAATGGAGAACAATTTTTATGTGAATAAACTAAAGGAAAACGGAAGTGCAAATCGTTTAAAAAATTATTCATAGTGAAAGTCACATATTTTTATGTGGATTTTAGCTTAAAACACTGGATTTATAGATCCATATAAGGCTCTTATAGTCGAAATGGATAATTGTCAGTCATTAATTTTGTGTAAAATTTAAACTACCTTTAAAAATTGCTTGAAAGCAGGACAAGGAAAAAAAGAAAGATAAAATACGTTAATTTCATTGGTTTTGTAAAAATTAATCTAATTTTTTTTGTGCTTTACTCTAAAAAGGACTAAAGAAGGAAAAATTTTATACCTTGCAAAATTAATAACAGTAAAATGGTATATAAAATATTCCACGCACATTAAAAATTAAAATATAATTTCACTCAAATGTAATGCATAATTCATATAATTTTATGTTATTCTTTTATTAACAGTGGTGCGTTTATGAGCCATCAACATGCAATGTTTGGTTCAGGTTTGCCAATGATTTAAGCTTAAAATGTACAAAAATTGTTAAGGAATTTATGAAAAATTTGAAATTTACAATTTATAAAGTTTCTGTCTCTTTTTCTCTCACTCTCTTCATAGATTTTTGAATTTCGCTCTTGTTTCATTCTCTTTTATTCTGTCGCTGTCTTATTTCTTCTCTCACGTTCGCTTTTTCTCTCACTTTCTCTTTTTATCTTACTCTTTCTTTTAGGTTCTCTCCATTTTTCGCACTCTCTTTATTTTTTTCTCTCTCTATATGATTTTTTTTTGAATCACCTTGCTCTTTCACGCTTTTCTTTCCTTTAAAATGTGGCGTGACCTTTTCCAATGCTTTTTTCAAAAAAAAAATAAAACTAATTAAGGAAGTGCAATTGATATCTCTCATAGGACCACAATAGGACTCTTTGAGACCGCGGTGGTGCCCTTATAAGCCCTAATCTATATCTCATTTAAATAAAAATTTTGTGATAACCATCCTTGACGATAAATTGGCAACACTGAACATGAAAAAAAATCATAAACCGGAAATTTATGTAAATATTATGTTGCCTTTATAAAAACAGTACAAAATCTTTTTCCACTTAACATTAAACAGAATTCAGAAAATTTTCATATTAATTTTTTTTTCATTTCAGATACGACATTCACACACTCCATTTTAAATCTGATGGACAAATGCGACGATTGAACATAGAGTAAGTTTTAAAATAGTTGAATATCATAATAATTGAAATTGAAAATGAAATGAAACACATGTTTGTCTAAAAAAAAGTGTAATTTTTCATCTCACTCTCCAAAAACTCTTGATTGTTTTCAATTAAAACTTTTGAAATCAATTATTTTCCTCGCTTTAAGCTCAGAAAATAACCATATAAAAGCATAATATGATAATAATAATATTGTATTAGAAATAAAAACAACATAATTTCCTACTTTTGCCTCATTCAATTCAATATTCATAACGTTTGTTTTTTTGTCGTCGTCGTCTTTATATGTGAAGCATTTCCTCACACAATTGCAATTAAATGTGTTCATATCACAGACACATTCAGAACTTTTCTTTTTTTGGTTGGTATTAAAAGAGTCGAATTTCGAGACACGACATATGCATAATAAAATAATGATATTGTTTTATGACACCATCTAACAAATGAAAATGTTTTGTGAATTTTCAGAGTTGTTAACTTTATTCACTTTATTTTCTCATGCACTGAATTTCAGTGCTTCTATTATTTTGTCATGACTAAAATATTACACATTTTTAGTCCACTTAACAAACAGATTTATCCAATGATAAAAATTCAAAACACGCACTCAACTTTATTCTCATATACAACAAAAAATCCTTTGCAATTTATTTTTAAACACCAATTCTATGAAATACGTATTTTATATTACCCTTGTCTCGACCGTTTTATTTAAGCGCTAAACACAAAATTGTCTGAACTCTTTTTATTTTCTACTCTCTCTTAACATACATGTGAATATATTCATTTTATTTTAGAAATGAACATGTGTTGCATTTATTATGGTAATCGATAATTTATACCATTACTATTTTCTTCTCTTTATTCGTTTGCTGCTTGAACAACAACAATAACAATAACAAAAAACGTGTGTCTCTTTAACTTGAACAAAATCTAATAAAATACACACATACATGTCACACGTGTGGCTTTGGATTAAATTATATCACAATTGGAAAATATCAACTCATTATCATGCCTGATTGTGTAGAGGACCAAAGTTTGGAAATTGGTTTGGAATTGGTTTCATTTCGTGGACAGATCCAAATAATGAGCGTATTGAACAACAAGGTAATAAATTAATTTTAATTTTTGTAATTTTTAAGTTATTTAGCGCATTTCTCGTTGATTTTTCAAAAATGCGAGTGTTGTGACCGCTCATGTCATCCGTCTGTCTGTGTCAAAATGCCAAAAACACCTCGAGTCGTGAAAAAAGACGATGCAAACCGCAAAATTTTAATAACACGCGGAAAAGCTCAAATTTAACCTGGCTGACTTTTCCAAAATAGCTGACTTATATTAAAGTAGCGATTTCGATCTACAGAAATGCGCTTGTGCATATCATTCACATTCACCTTTTTATAATTTTAATTTGATTTTCGTAATATTTTCAGGTCTCTCACCATCATGTGAAACACTCCTGCTATCAGAGATGGTGGTAATTCAAATTCAACCGATTATAATTCATCCAGAACTATTGCACTCAAATCGTTTACTTATCAATAGTACCGAATCGATGAGCTATAAATTTTATGTACCAAATAATATTGCCATTGTAACGTGGCACATGAGTATAACAAAACCTTGTCAATCATGTCCAGATATTGGCTTTTATGTACAATCAAATGGAATGCCATCATTAAAATCCTACATACAAAATACAATAATGGCTGTCAATCAGACTGGAGAGGTGTCAATTGATTTTTATCCACAAGAAAATTCCTGGCATTATGTCGATCTTGAGTTTGTTCTAATTGATGGAAATGTCAGTAGTAGTGTTGCTGTGAATAATAGCAATGGTTTTGTTGAATTTTCTGTTTCGTTAACATTTCACGAAGATCAGACGGCAATGGACATTGAAAATATTTCAAGTTTAAATGACATTGAAATTGGGAATTCTGGTGAACAGATAATTGAGCGAATTGGACGTAAATTTCTGTATTTTCCATTGTTACGTCAAACATATCGGGAATTCTTTATGTTCGATTATGACTTACTTCCCGATGAAAATGGAACTACTCCAGTTAGTTTGAATTTAACGGGCGGTCTGCCCACTGCAATGAAATTCGATGTAGGTGATGTTTATGACATTGGTGGGACTTTAAGTTTCGCAATTGCAATGAAGCTGGATATCAAAGGAAATCAGATTGAAAGTCCACATCGAATTAAGGATGATGCCGATGAAGCTGAATTAATCGCAGAAAAACTTGTTGATACCGAGGGTGGATTTGAGGAAACTAAGCTAGTGCTTCACAGTAATCAAACAATCATAATTTGCATGAGATTAGATGAGCCTGGAATCCCACAATGGCCTGACAAGTGTGTTTATGGAAATAATGTTTTTCCAGCGGCTAGTATAATTAACAACACAGACACAGATACCGGAACGGGCCTTGTCCATGTGCCATTCCCTGAAAGTGGAAAATGGTGGGTTACGTTGGGACTTTTTTGTCATGGTGCGGAAACAGCAGCACGTATCACGATAATTGATAGTGTAAAAGAATTTATAAAGAAAAATGTTGATTTATTGTATGGCATGAATAATTCATGTTCGTGTACACAATTAAAAAATTATTATCTTGACTGTTTGTTGCGTGATAAGTGTTTGGCACAATTGAATGAAACTGAAACACTTAAAATCAAGGAATGTATGATGGATTCCAAATGTACTGACAGATATCAAGAAATTTCAAAGAAGTTTGAGATCCATCAGAAATTTGTAACGGAACAAAGTGTTGCCTTGGATCACAATTGCAACTCGACTGTCGTTTTCACGATCAGTTCATCGCCATGTGTGGCCGGTCGTTGTGGTCGAAATGGGCGATGTTACCATTACATGTCCGGTGGATTTGTTTTTAGTACATGTCTTTGTCTCAGAAATTATCGTGGTTGGGATTGCACGGAAGACAGTCAAGTACCGTCCAGTTTATCGCTCCTTGTAGCATCACTTATGCTCACTCTTAGTAACTTATTGTTTATTCCAAGTATTTATTTTGCTATACGGCGTGAATATTATACAGAATCTGTGATTTACTTTTTTGCAATGTTCTTTTCCACATTTTATCATGCATGTGATTCGGGTGAGGAGGAATTCAGTTTTTGTCTTGTTAAAATTGGAGTCCTGCAATTTTGTGACTTTTATTGTGGACTTCTCGCAATATGGGTCACATTAATTGCCATGTCACATGTTCGACAAACTCTCGTCTCACTTCTTCACATGTTCGGAGCAATTCTCTTGGCTTTCGGAACTGAACTCAATAAACAATCACTTTGGGTTTTCTTGGCACCAGCTCTTACTGGTGTCTGCATAATTTCATTTAGTTGGGGATTTCGATGTCGTAAAACTAAAAAATGGTTTCCCTCCAAAAATTATCTTGCCTTATACTTACCCTTGGGTGCCATACTTGTTATGGTCGGACTTGTCTGTTATGCATTTTTACAAACAAAACAAAATTACCATATTGTCCATTCAGTCTGGCACATGGTAATGGCACTTAGTCTCTTATGTCTTTTACCAAATCGAGAAACCTTTCAACCGAAATGCTAGCATCAGGTCACAATTTACTTACTAGATTCAGACAATTCGTCCTCAAATCAATCTTAAAAAAAAATCATTCCAGAAAAAAAATTCACTCAATAGAAATGTTAACAATTGAATTATTTTCACAATGAGTTCCAATAATATAAATGTAACAATACCAAAAAAACGTGTTAATATAAAATGTCATTTGCACTGAAAATGTTTTAAAGTTATTTAAATTTAAGCTCAATATATATTGAAATTGCACCAAAAATGTCATTCTTCGATAAAAAAAATTAATGTTTAAGTCATTTAGTCCTTAAATTTAGTATTATTTTTAAAACAAAAGACATAAAAATAATAAAAAAAAACACTTTTAAGCGAATTTAACTTTCATTTTAAGTGTTTGAAAAGACTTTATCCAAAAAAAAAGTAATATTAAGATCGAAAATTTCAAAGTAATTTTAAAAAAATAGTAAACTGTGAACAAAAAATACAATATGTGGAAATTTAGAGCGTATTTAGATGTATAAAAAATTTAATGAGTAACAAAAAATTATTGTAATAATTGCACGATTAATTGTAATAGGAAGAACGTTCAAAAAATAAATAAAATGAAAACTATTTTACAAAAAAAAAATAACATATCTGAAATTTTCTTTTAAAATGTTTTTCAATGAATCGACAAATGCATTACAAAGGTAAGTCATCATGTACTGAGTTTTTTTGGTTGTCTCATTACTTTTTTTCAATTTCACGTCCCATTTATTAGCCGTTACAAGTGTAAAGTAACGTTTAAAACACGTTTTTTTGCAAGATATTTGAACGGCTGTTATACATTGAACAATCATTTTTGTTCTAATTGCGCTGAATCGTAATCGAAATAGTGAATATGTGACTTTGAATTTTCTTTACTTGGAAAATCGTTACTGAAATGTTACTTTTATCAAAACAATGAACATTATACTATTGAAAAAATGTAAAACGTGATCATGAACGAGCGCATTTCTAGTATGGCATGGGAGGACAGGCAGACGTAACGAATGTTCACAATATAGGTTTCTTTCCAAATCTACATGAAAACATCTGCTTTAGGCATAATTTGAATTAAATTACCTTTAAAACCAAGAAAATAAGATTTAAACTGACTTTTTGCTCCTTCCCCCATATGCTTGTTTATTAAATTAGCGCAGATCTTTAAATTTGTTTGCGGCCTTGCACTCTCAACCCAAAACCAGTGAGGCAAAACCGTGTTCCCACAAGACTCCCACTAATGCCCCACTGGTTTTGGGTTGAAAGTGTACTTTATTTTCCCTTTACATACACTGTATGGAGGTGCCTGAGTTCTTACTCCAAAATTCAAATATGATTATCACAAATTCACCTCATAATAATAAAATTAATAAAAATTTTCCACAACCCAGTTAAATTGATTAACACTCAAAATAAAATACCATTGTTTCCCAATTAAAACAATAAAAATAACAATAATAAAAAATAATAATTAATATTTTCACTAATTAACATCTTACGAAAATGATCTTGATCTTGAAGTGTCTAACGAATCATTAAAATTTACCCATATAGTCAGTAGTCATGTAGTCAATAGAAATAATTTTTGACAACATATTTTGTAAATAAACATACAGCCCGAATTTTATATCATATGTTAATACTAAAATATTTTAGATTTAATTATATATTTACGATATTTTATAATAATAATAATCAAGATACACAAATAACCGTTAAAAATTCATTCAATTTTTGTTTGGGATTTTTGTCGGATATCGCTTTTCATTCACAATACAAGAATTCGCAGATACTAATTAATATAAAATTCGAATGGAATATGTGCGAGATAAAAAACGTGAAATTATTGGTTTGTTTATTCTAATTCTAAAAATAATTCATTCATAATTGCTTTTGTTCAATGATACGAAAAATGCATTTTCTGAGAATATTAATTCCGGAATTATTGAACTCATCAACTTCAATTAAAACGAGGTCAGAAAAAATTTTTATTTAAATTTTATATTGAAAAAGATATTTCATTTTTTCATATTAATTTTCATATTCATATTAAAAGATTCTTTGAAAATATGAGAAATGATTTCATGTTTTCATGGTTGAACGAGGATACCAAGAAAAATGCACTCCTATAAGTTTTTTATATTGTGAAGTGAGGTGCATAGAAATTCGGAATATAAAAAAAAACAATAAGGCGCTTGTGGACTAGACTGAAGTCATTAACGACCTTGTCAGCCACGAGGAGGGGTTTTTGTGACTCTCTGGACTCTTCCCGACACACTCTAGGTCTCATCAACGACTTTTACCCTAATTTTTTTTTGTGAAAATGATAAATTCAGCAAGATTTTGATCGTATTTAGGCTTTCCTGAAAAATTTTCTTAGGAAATAGTCGTTGACGAGTATACAGATCGATAAAGGACTTAAAAATACTCATACGTTTATCTGTATTTTTCGATTGGACACTCCAGAGGGTGTTTAGAAAGCTTTTTCTGTAATTGTCGTATCGTAATTGTATTTAGGCTTTGACTTAGAAATATTTTTCAATTGAGAAACAGCAAAAAAAAAGATTTCGGGTTAAAGTCGTTGATGACACCTGGAGCGTGTCGGGAAGAGTCCAGAGAGTCACAAAGGTCGTCGATAACTTCAGTCTAGTGGTGATTTAAACATATTTAACACGGTTTTAAAAATTCCACGATTTTGGACATTTTCAATTATTTTTTTCTCAATTGTCACAATTTTGCACGATATATGAAAATTCCGCGATTTTCCTCGATTTTGTAGATTTTCACAATCTTGGAAATTTTGCATTTTCTAAAAAAAAACATAGTTTTCGGTGGTATCTGATAATTCCTTGAGTTACACGTTTTTATAAAATTACATAAAATTTTTCGTGAATAAAGAAACTTCACTTCAGGCGAAAAATGCACTGAAAAAACGTTTACGAAATAAAAATTTAACCCGCAACCCTCATGCACTGCGGACTGATTTGCGGGACGTTTTCAATTTTAAGTGTATTCTGACCAATTTTAAACGATCATCTTTGCTTGACGCATACAAGTCGATCATTTAAGCGTATGACTCTTGTTATGAATCAGTGAGACATTCATGGTAGCTGAATTTCCAGTAAACTCTTACTAGTGTCCCCCTCGTTTTGGGTTCAGACTCATAATTTTAATTTGAGAAAATTTAGGAACAAATAAAAGAGGGAAAAAACCAGAAAAATATTTTTAATCAATAAAAAAAAAATATTTTTATTCGACACACTTAATTTTTATCACAACATCTGTATTACAACCCATAATATTTCCAATTAAACCATCCTCACTCATAAACATACATGCCATGTCATTATAAGTCGTAATACTCGGTCGGTACAATACAACACACAAGTACAAATCAACATACACACACACAAAAATAAAAAAATCTTTAGCTCAAAACGAAAATTGATAAACCGGGAGTAACCAGTTGAATATTGGAGATCAATGTGTAAAGTTCGAGGAAAAAAACAAACCTGCTATTTTTTTATTAATATTTAATTTAAATTTATATCATCGATATATAAAAAAAATAATAATCATAGCAATAAAGTGGTTACCGGTTTAATTTATTAAAAATATTTACATTTAGTGAAATATTTTTTTTGTTTATTCAGTCAACATTTACACAGGATAAAATCCATTTAAAATAATTTCATTTGAAAATTTCTATTCTAACAAAACACTTAATTTAATGTAAAATTAAATAAAAATTTAAATTGAATTGTGAATTCATAAATTTCATTTAAATAAAAAAAAATCGTACATACAACAAAATTTTATTGTTCTGAGATGAATATTAAAATTCAATAACATTTAATCCAAAATTAATATTGAAAAATTACAATCTAAATTGAAACAGGTGAACAAATATCTTTGTCTGTTTCAAATTGTCTGAAGTGAAAAACAAATTAAAATAAACATTTTTGTGTTGTATCGAAATTAAATTAAAAATCAATTTAATTTCAATTAAAAGGAAAATAAACATCGAAATTTCTTTCAATTGAATTTTCCATTAGTTAAGGATAAAAAAAGAATAATTTGAACACAGCACGATACCTTAATCGTGGAAAAAATCTTGTGGATTTTTCTTAACCAAAACATTCAAGAACAAACATTGAGTGTCATGTTATGGTTCAATAAAATGTTTGGGAAAATTAATGAAAAAAATAATTATATCATAAAATAATTGATTGATATGAAAATGAATTTAATATGAAATGTGATAATAAAAAAGAGGATAAAAATGCTTCCAAAATGTTCGGAATGTAATAATAATATTAATGAATATTAAATGAAATGTATTTGAATTAACATATCAGACATTAATAAATAAAATATTGCAAAAAAAAATACAGACACAAACATAATTTGGCTGTTAAATGTGTGCCAGTAAGTATTTTTTCCAATTACTAGTATGATAAATTATTTGATCATGTAATTAATTTTTAAAATTAATTCACTTTTTTTTTGTATGATCAAAATAAAAAATTACATGTATTTAAATGTACTTGACAATCAAAATAATGTTAAGGTAGGTTTAAATAACACGATGATTGATGATTAAGGTAAAATTTTTGGCTGATGGACCACTTTACTGATAGAAGAACGTTATTACACGTCAAATTTTATGTATTTTCCTTGTTTTACAATCAAAAGTACTTATTTTCATTACAATTTTATATAATTAACTATGGAAATTGAAATGAAATTACTGATGATGACACACAATGAGTTGAAAACGCCAGGAAAGCGATTATCTGACGTACAGGGTGTTTAATTCAATTTCATTTCATGTTTTTGTCAAATGTGGTCCTCGTGGAGACTGAGCTCTGTGGACTGAATTGCAGAGAGTTTTCAGCTTATAGTGCATATCAATGAACTCTTGAACAAATGTCACGGTTAACGGTACAAATGCCAAAATTGACCTTGAATTTCAATTAATTTTCTTTATGAAGATGAGTTAATTAGTTTTTGCTTCAATAATCCGGGATTTGTATTCATAGAAACCACCAACACTAACAATTGAGCATGATTAACAATCCACACACTTTCAGCGTATTATAAATGTGACTGTGCGAAAAACATAAGAAAAAAAACCATCTACAAAATTTCAGTTGAAATTTTTTTTTTGAAATCAGCTTCAAATGAGCAACTGAATGCTCTTTTTCATGCGTCGTAGTTAACATTTTGTGTTTATAGTCCCGGATACGTTTTTTTCTAAGATATGTGGCATGATAATTGTGATTCTTTATGCAAATGTTTCAGTGATGTCAAGTAAATCGAGGACAATGCTCAGTTTTTAGACATTAATATCAAATCAAATTCTTGAAGTCATGAATTGATTGATTCTCTTGTATTCTTGAATTAAAAAAAATGTATAATCACAAGTGTGCGCTCATAGAACTTAACGTCCCATAGGAATCTTTTTTTTTAATTATGTCTTTTTTTTAAATTTCTCATTGTGTCTTTTCATATTTGTAATATCTATGAATAGTTTTAATGATCTTGGCCGTGATTTTTAATGTTTTCAAGAATTATTTAAAAACTCTTTCGATATTAAAATATTGTCATTAAATCCATTAGTTTTTAATGTTTTTGTAGGGTCGTGGAACTGTCTACCGTTCGTATCCCCCTATTTCGTGCATTTATATGAAGTTTTACTGAAACTAACATTTTTTCCATATTGTAACGCTTAAAATATATCTCATTGGAATTGGGTTAATCTAAATAAGATTTAGAAGAAATTTATATAGAAAATGAGTCATTTCACATTTTAAAATGAACGATAGGTGTTCTTATGAAGACGATAGTGTGTAGCTCGACCCTACGTTCTTTTAAAAAACAAAAAGGTTCTGTTATATAAGAAAATTGATAAAGTTAAGCAAAGAAAATTGTTAAATATTCAAAATTTATAAGTTCAGTTCCAATAAAACATCAAAAGACGTACCCTTGATGAAAATCACCTTTGGAGCTTTGGAATGCCTTAAATACAAACGTTGACCTTGAGACTTTCAATTCTTTGCATTTGCAAAATTTATATTTTTTATGATTTTTTTCTTCTTGCGGGTACTTTTAATTTTAACACCGTAATAATCCTTTCACATCTAGATATTGATTAATCAAACATTTCCTCATTATTTTGTTTCCTGTGCTATTAATTAGTTTTTTAGTTCAATAACATGAAATGGGTACAAGATTATATGGAATAGTTGTACTTACTTTTTCTTCAAATTAATATTATAAGCGCAATTCTTTTCGGTTTGCTTCCCGTCTGTGTGACTTTTCCAATACCCCGGAAAACCGTGGATCGATGAAAACCGTTGGTCGTGAAAAAACTGCGGATCACTACAAAACCACAGAGAGAGGTTTTGGAAAATTCGTGGGTCGTGAAAAAAATGGGACACTTTTCCAAAATTTATATTTCCATCTACAGAATTGCACTCATGTAAATAATTTCTCATTTTTATTTATGCTTTACGAACCATGATTTGTTTGTCATCCTACAAAAGCATTCCAGTGATAACTTTTTATCTCTTTATTTGCTTCACGTGCACACACAAAAAATGTATTCAAATTAGGAAGATGAACCAATAAAATTTCATTTTTAAACCTGTTTTCATCTCGAGACGAGCAAATTTCTTGGTCCGGTTCTTGAAAGTCATTAAATTTTATTATAAAATTATGTTATATGAGTATATTATGTGTTTAAATAGTTTGAAATGGAAATTGAGCATAAAAGGAAAATTAAAAGGGCATATCAAATTTTTCTATTTGACTTAAAAAAAATTTGAAAATTAAAAAAAAAATTGAAAGGGAATCCCAATTCATAATAACACGAAAAATATAAAGTAAATAAACAAAAACTCGTTTTTTGCATAGTCATGTAAATATTTGACCGGTTCATGTTTTCTGGTATCAGACACATGAATGGAAAAAAATTAACCGTTAAATTTCATTGTAAGCGCATTTTTATTTCATTTGCGATTAAATTGCCAATATTTTCATCTCAGTTCACATCAAACCACTAGGAGAGCATTAAATAGATAAACTAATCTTGAAGTGACGCTTTTTAAACTGGTTTATTTTAATTGCTTCTACTTTTTTTTAATTTTAATTCAACCCAAGAAAAAAATACTTTAAATTTATGCTCACTTCAAGTTAATTTGTAACCTGTCTTATTTTTATGTGTAATTTAAATTACTAATTATATGACTATTATTTTAATATTAGCGGATTAAATTCGGGGGCTATAAAAAAATTACAATTTTTTTGTTTCAATAGCTTGAAATGGAATGTGCTACACGTAAAAGTGTATGTCATTGAATAGTTTATCATTTTTAATTTTTTTTCTTCATAAATTATAAGAAAACCACAAAAAATCTGTTGTTAGGAAGCGTTTCGAATAAGAATTTTGATTGGATGATTCAATTTATAATTTTTTTTTTTGTTATAAAAAAAAAACAAGTTTCTTGACAAAATAAAATTTTGTTGATATTTTGCTCAAAATTAATTTTGCATGAAGTACACTCTCAATGTATGTTAATTTTCAAAAAAAACCTTGAACTCAAAAATTGTAAAAAAAAACAAAAACACAAGAATAAACATAATAAAATAAAGGCTCAAATGGAAAGTTTTCTGCATAACAATCATTATGAAGTGCGGGTTATTTAATTTTATAATTAAAATTACGAATGGAAAACTATTTTATATTCAAATTTGTTCTAATTTTTCAATTTTAAAAAGAAATGCTTTCATTTTATATGAATATTTGCAAGATGATTAATTTTAACATTATTTTGATAGCTCTTTTTTTGTTTATGTGTAAATTTAAACTCATATTCAAAAGAAAAAAAACAACGGTAAAACTCATTTCATGTTAAAAAGTTTGAGTGTTTTTTTATACCTGATTACATGAGGATGAATTCCACAGGTGAGATTTTATATTTATAAATTTATAATACTGTCAAGTTTTATTACATAAAGCTAAATATTTTTAGAAATACTTTATTTAATTAAATAATCTTGTTTTAACTCATTGCAGACTGATTTTATATAAAATTGCAAAAATTATTGAAAAAATGGGAAGTTTGGATTTCAAGTAAGATTTTTGGCACTGCGCATTTCTCGTAGATTTGTAAAAATGCGAGTATTGAACGCTTTACAAAATGGCCGACTTGTCCAAAATGGCTGACTTATTTAACTCATTAACCGCCGCTTCTAAAATATTGAGTTTTGAACAAAAAGTTCTTCTATGATTTATTTTTTAGGTTAAACTGAAAACTTTTCATTTGGGTGAAAATTTTAGGTTTCATATAAAAATTTTACAGGAGAGCCAAAACAAAATACATATAAGTGCTACGCAAACCTACACAGAAACCTTGTACGTACGAGAAAGAAAGAAAGAAAGGGGACTTTCCTTAAAGTTTAGCTCATTATTTTTTAGTTTCAGGTTAAAATTCAAAAACGATTAAACCGTTTGCTATAAAATATCTTAAATTAAGACTCTAAAAAATATTGACAGTGAAATTTTTTGACATGAACGAGAAAAGCGACCTCAAAGCAGGTGTTACGTAAACGCATCACTCGCTGCTAATGAGATAATCCATTTCCGTCCAGCGTTGGGTCTAAGCAATGTTACCTTTCTGTCAATATATCTCGAAAGCCATAAGATATTTATACAAACAAGTTCTTCCTACATAAGCTTTGAAGGAAAATCTGATCGACCAAAAATCAGATCCTTAGGTCTGCTCCTTCATAGTCTGGACGGAAATGTGTTAAAATGGGCGAATGTTCCAAAAATTGATACAAACCCTTAAAATCGATAAAAGCCCCAGGTTGAAGATTTCTTTTCGGTCTTTAACTCTTAACATAGAAATGCGCTCGTGTACATGATTCACGATCACGTTTTACATTTTTTTTTTAAATTTGTATTTTAATACAAAACATGTAAAAATTTGACCTGTCAGCCCTCAATGAGTTAATCCTCCAATTATTTTTTTTAAATGTATAACGATTATTCAGCTATAATTTTGATACTTATCTTAACTGTGACTATATTCACAAGCTATTAATTTCAATCAAAAAACTATAAAAAAAAAGTTTAAAAACATTACTATTATTATTCAAATTATTAGACATTATCCAGCATATGAGACATAAATAATTTCGTTTCAAACAAGATATGCAAAAAAAGTCCACAGGTGAAAACCACTAAAATTGTGTATTAAATTTATTTCAATATAATTTTATGACTAAAAATTTAAAAAAAAAAGTCAAGAATTTTCATTGTAACACATGAAATGTGATACATCGAGTAACTTCTTTTCAACACTTTAAATGTTAAAATCAGAATTTCATCCAACAAGAACAAAAACAGTAAAAAATTGTAATAATTCTTATGTGTCATGAAAGAAAAAACTAGAAATAAAATGTTTTTTCCATTCAAGGAAGTTCAAATACCGTATGATTTTTATGAGTATGTGCCTCACCTAATTTGGTATAAAAAAATTACAATAAAATTATTCTTTGTAACTATTTTGTAGTATGATGTATAATTAATAAATTGTTGAATTGAATCTTCTTTATGGCAATTTTTACAAGTGTGATACTTGTCCAGTCTGATAATTTACAACAAACTTGATTTGACCTTCAATTGTGAGGAATGTTGGATTTGGAAAATATCCTGATTAAATTGTGAAAAAACATAATTACTAACATTTTTATTTTTTTTTCATTTCAGAAAGCACCATCTTTAATTTTTGCATCTCAATTGATTCTTAATTGAATTTGAAGAATGGCATACACAACACACAACAAAGAACTTCTCTCTTTGATGCAACATCCAGCGTTTGAACATTTAGCAAATAACTCAAATCAAGCGTTTCTCATACAAACACTAGAGAATTTGACGAAATTGCATCACCACAACAAGAGCATCGATTTGGAAAATATTATTTCAATTATTCCCCAATTAGATGCACAATCTGAAACAGATCCGTTGAGCGTGATTATCTTAATTACCGTATTTTATTCATTTATTTTTGTGGCCGGTATATTGGGCAATGTTATGACATGTGTCATCATATTTAAGAATAAGCACATGCACACAGCAACAAATTACTATCTATTTAATTTAGCTGTATCAGATTTTTTGTTACTAGTCATCGGTATATTTTATTATAATAATTAAATAAACATTTAAACAATTAATTTAAATTTAATTTTTTTCTTTAGGTCTTCCATTAGATTTGTATAACATATGGAATCCAAATTCATTTCCATTTAATGAGACCACATGCATTTTTCAGGGACTTTTATTGGAAACAGTTACAAATGTTACAATATTAACAATTACATCATTTAGTGTTGAGCGATATATTGCAATTTGTCATCCATTTAGATCACATGCAATGTCAAAACTAAGTAGGGCCATTAAATTTATTGTTGGAATATGGATTGGAGCATTTTTACTGGCGACACCCCAATCATTTTTATTTGGTGTGATTGTGGAGGAGAGTTCGAGGGTTTGTTCTGTAAGTCAATTCAAGATTAAATGAAAAATTTCTTGATGAAATATTTTTTTTAAATTTTCAGATTAAAACTTCATCAATTAATGGATACTTTTTTGAAGTGTCCAGCTTTTTATTTTTCATTGGACCACTATTTGTGATATCAATCTTGTATATAAGGATAGGAATGAAATTGAAAAATAGTACAATGTTCGAGAATACGATGCAACATAGTGATTTTGAGCATCGTAACACAAATGTCAAAGCTCAGACAAGAGTGATCAGGATGCTAAGTAAGAGAAACCACCGTGTTGAAATTTCCTATGAATTTAAAAAAGTTCCTACGAATTTGAAAGGCAACGCCTTAAATAAATTTTCCTTAAAAAGATCGTTTTTCTAGCAATTGAAATTATTTTTACAAAAAAAAATAGTGGAAAATGAAACTGGATACGGGATGCAAAATAGGGCAAATTTTATAAGGCGACGCTTTAAAAATTCGTAGGAAATTTTAACACGGTAAATTAACCACATGTAAGACGTAAATTTCAAGTTTCATTTAATCAACTTTTTAAACGTCCTTTAAGCGCTAAGTCAAGGATTTGCGGCAATATGCGGGGCAATTTCATTTTACAGTGCAAGAAAATTTCTTATCAATTCAATTTTTCGTTATAGTTGCTGTGGTTGTTGCATTTATGTTGTGTTGGTTTCCATTCCATGCCCAACGTCTAATGGCTGTCTATGGCAAAGCAATGAGTGCTGATACAGAATTTAAACCTGATCAACTTTTCATGAGAGTGTATGTCATTTTGACGTATATCTCAGGTGTCATGTACTTTTTATCAACTTGCATCAATCCGTTACTTTACAATATAATGAGCAATAAATTCAGAGCGGCGTCTAAGGTAAATACAAAATTAAAAACGTGTATTTTTACATCTAATTATAATTCTATTGACCTTATCTGCATCTACACACACTTAATATAATTTCAATTTGCGATTATTTTTATATTAATTATGCAATATTTGAGAATGTTGTTCAAGTGATCTATGAAATAGTTCAAGAGTTATTTGCATACTAATTTTACGCGGTCTTGTAAAATATTCAAATACTTTAAATTTCAGAGTTAATCACATATTGTGTAACATTCCATTCACATGTAAATCCAATTTATATTTTTCCCTAAAATTATGCAATTCACATTACTAAAATAATCAAATTCAATTTATTTGACACAGAAAACATTGCAACCTTATTGCAGTAAATGTTGTTGTTACACGCCGCATTCAAATCACAGTTATACTGGAATCTCAATTCATCAAAGTATGTTTAGGACCAAAAAGCCACCACCTAAGCCACGTAGACTTACAATTCCATTTGTGAAACAAGATTCAAGTTCATCTGTCACAACACAATTAACGCTTAATTTAAATACGCCAGTGACTGAAACATTCAGTAACCAGACAACTCCACCATTAACCGCCTGTAGTTATATCAGTACATCATGTCGCAATGGAAGTCCCACAAAATTAAATGGAAATAAATCAGTGTACAATGAGACTGTGGAAAAGGATGAAAATCGATCGAGATTTGAATTTAAAATGGCAAAGGCCAAAATTGAATCTAGTCTCAGGGAATCAGAGGAAGATAGATATTTATAGTATATGTCAATATAAAAATTTTATATCAATGATCTAGAAAATAGTGTTTTTTTTTGTATGCTACAATTATGGAAATTATAAATATCATAGTACAAGTGACTGATAATAATTAATATGAAATGAAAAAAAAACAACATTTTTTTTCTATTAATTGCCATGTAAAGTGAAATACGTGATACAATTCAGGTAAAATTATAAATAAATGTGTGATATGTTGTCATTTCATCCTTTTGTAATTGAATACGAGATTTGTTTTGCTTTGATATAAATACCATTAATACCTTGTGGTCAAAAAGCTTATCAATATTAAGTTTCCACATCTCCTTAGTGATGACCGAAGATTATTTTCAGTTTTTTTCATTGCAATTAAGATGTAAGTAGCCTGGAATCCAAATAACTGTAACAAATATTTCATTTTACTATGCAAAAAGTGTTGTTGACATTGACTTTGTTCAATAGAATTTTTAATCCATTACTAGGTTAGTGTTTAACATCTGTCTAATGCATATATTGATGTATAATTTTACAAAAAAACCAGTTTTACATGGATTCTTGGTCCCAAAAATGTTATTTTTATCCATTATAATTCAATGTCAAGATCAAATTATTTATGAATTTAAGGGATATCGAATTGGGACAAATTTAATGTCTTATCCGATTGAAATTTTATTATATGACAATTTTTGGGTTCCATTTCAAATAAAATGCGCTTTTGCGATCAGTTTATCTGTGGTCCGAGTGAAAGCGGATTTTCGTCAGTCTGTGCCGAAATTCATGGGTCACAATTCTTTCTATCTGACTTACGCACATTTGAATATTTGCCGTCGCTTTGAAACAGAAGGAGTTCAAATGCGCTTACATTTTCATTCCACGTTTCATGTTTCAATTTTTCATTTTATCAAATTCATCGAATATAAATAAATTTAAACTTAAAACAGGTTTATGATTAATTTTAAGTATTTAGTGCATTTTGTAAGGAAAAATACACTGTTACAGGCAAAACGGTAATCGCTCTGACGATTTGAGCGCTAATCACAAATGCGGAATGATGTTTCAATGTAAGGTATAATTTGTTGGGTATATTATGAGGATTGTCTCTAGATACCTCCATAAAGCCTCATGGAATCAAGGACAGTTCAGAGGAAATGGGTCTGCAGAAACTTAGTTTTGTGAAAAAAAAATTTCAATTTCAAAAGTCCCATCAAAATGCACTTTCAAAAAACCTTTCAGTGGTTATGATCAATTTCAACCCATTTAAAAAAATAGAAAGAATGGTCATAATCTTATTTTTATTACTTTGGACACAAAATTATGACTTCAAATCTATTTTTACCTTAAGATATTCATAAAACAAGTTAAATTTTAGAACTTTTAATTAAAAATAGATCAAAAAAAAATGGTAATTCCCTTCAATTTAAAACACGTGTACCAGATTCAAATTATTTCATCATGAATTCTAAGAAAGCCGACTCAAAACCACATTTCATGTAAACGTCTGGTTATTTACTTATTTATACGAAATATCAACAGCATTCATATAACTAAACTTAAAACTTCATGTTAAAATTTCATATACAAATACGAGTTTATGTTATTATATTTGTTGTATAGAATTAATCTTACTTAACATGCGAATATCAAAGGTAATTCAGTTTTACCAGTGTGCTTGAGCTGACCAGACGTTAAAATTCATTGAAGTCTCGTTCTACTCAAAAAATTAATAAAATTAAATTTCAAATTTTTTTCTTCAAATTCAAAAGAAATTAAAAAAAAAATAACATTTAATTTTATCAAGGAAAAAGTTACCATTAGATTTTATCGAAAGTGAAAACTTGTTAACATTAAAAAAAAAAAATAAATAATATTCAACTGTAATCTTCTACATTGAAACAAATTATTATTATAACATAGATTTATGTAATCGTGATTCACTTCAATTTCAAAGGAAATTTATTTGAAATTAAATTAAATTAAATTAAATTGAACATAATTTTTTTAAATAAATAGTAAGAATATTCAGTGATAAAAAAAAATTATGTGGAAAATATCAGTATTTTTATTAGCTTCGTTAGTGGCCTTAACAAAAGCAGCAGTGTCAGATAATCGTATGTACTTTTTTGACTCTTATTGTGTTTAAATTAAATTCTTTTTGTTGCTCATTCACAATAAAAAAAAATATTTTAAATTAACTGTTATTGAAGAAGGTGCTTGAGTTTTTTTTTCGTCTTTCTTTGTAACTTTAAAAAATATGTCTGAGAATAAATGTAAAGTATGAGAATTTGGGTCATTGACGTTGCTTACTAGGTTACATGCAGTGATGAGTTCTGATTTTATTTTATTTCATTGTGATTAACAGGTTATTTTTCGAGACAGAAATGTTTAACGATAAAAGGAATTCCAATCAAAAATGATTGATTTAAGATGATGGAATGGATGTCTTTAAAAATTTTTTCCACACTCTTCCAAGGGCGGGTTGAAAATTACTAACGACCATGGCATTCTGTATGATTTCATTTAAAATTTACGCTAAACTTAACTTTTACAAGACGATCGACTGCGGCCTTTCTGGCATTTGCCAGATTGCCCGTATGGCCAATTCGCCACCGCACTCTTCGGCATTACCACCAAAGCGAATTTTCAAAATGTTAAGAATGCTCGTAAAACCAAGAGATCAAAAAGGTCATATGAATGTCATAGAAAACGTTTTAGGATCATAAATTTAGAGACTAATTTTTTTTTTGAAGAATTTGTTGTATAATTTTTGAAATATCTACAACTTAAGCTTTTTGACGTTACCTGAAATGCTTATACACAGACAAGTGTCTTTTATGCATGGAGCGAGCGATATGTGAACCATGTGGGGAAATTTTGACATTTTGTAAAATCGCCAATTATGGAAAGTTTTTTTTTAAAAATCCTCTAATTTGGAAAATTTTAGCTGGCTCATGGTTCATAACGGTTTCTTGACCAATTTTAGGTCCTCAAGTCCAAACCTAAGATGTAAATAATCCTCATCAGCTCCTCCATCTATCAAAAAAATTTCATCGAATACAATTTTTCAAATTGAAAATAATGACAAGTCAATTAAACGCAACATAATGCAATTTTGCTAATTTAATCATATAAACTATGATTTGTAGAGAAGTGCATTCAACTAAATTCAGGTTAACCGGTATATTGCATAATCCTCTTGAAAAATTACAACATTTTAATTGATTTACATTGTGCATTTTTTTTCTTTTCATACAAATACAAATGGATTTACGTTTATCTTGTTACAGGTTGAGGCGTTTTTTTAAATTTCATGGTTATTTTTCAGCATCATCAAAAAAATGTATCTTAATATAAAAAATCAACAAAATAAATTTGCAATAAAGATTAAAATAAATTTATTTAACCTTAAAAAATAAAATTATCAATTTTTATCGTTTTGATGTATTTACTTTTTTTTCGCATTTCTTTACATGAATTTTTATTGTGAACAAGCTTTTGTCTGAATAGCAACAAATATAAAATGAATAAGATATTTTTTTTGTTTATTTTAATAATAAACATTAAATTTATTATTGAAATAAAGAAATAAAAAATGAAACGCGAAAAGATGCTGTTGTACTACAGTTCTCTTTCTTTACATAACATAGACAAAATTCAAGATCATCTGTTAACCTTCACATGTTTTTGTACTTTAATTTGTCTTACGAACTTAACTTACTTATTATCTCTCGTTTTGTTTGGATTTCATTGATTTTTTTTATAAATTACATTTTTTTTTAATTTTAACTCAGTGATTCATAATGAAAATAATAAAAATTTAACACAACAGTTATTTTATGGAAAAAAATAAGAAATAAAGTTTTAAGCTAAGTTCAAGATTTGTGTTTACAGGAAATATCATTTTTGATGCGTAATTTTTTTTTTTTCAAAAGTACTTTTAAAAAAATGTTAATGGGCCTTGAAAATCACATGATAAATACTTGACAGTTTAAGATTCAAATTTCACAAGAAAATCACAATGAAGATGAAGAGCAATCGTTCTTAATTGACACTTAATTTTTTTTTATACATTAAAAAACGTGGGGAAGTAACCGTTTTGACCGTTTAATTTCAATATTTAAAGTTAAATGTTTTTTTTACACTTTTTGTAAATTGATTCCCCATAAATTAATATTTTTTTTATGATTTTCATTTAAATTTTATCAAAAACGGAAGAAATTTTTAAAATAATTTATTCAAAGCTTTTAAAAATGATATCCGAAGGTACTTGAACATAAAAATTTTATTAATGAGAAGAGTGAATTGACTCTTAATTGATCAATAAAAATTTGAATTTTACGAATTTTGAATCACGGACAGTTAAAAATAATGCATTTTAATGAATTCGGTTTCATTGTAAACAAATGTAGGATTTTTCATCATTTTTTTTCGGAAATTCAATTTGTTTTTTGTCACTAACAAGTTCAGAATCAATTTTAGCAATTTTAGAGCGTGTTGAAATTTCTTACGTTAATTTTTGCACGTAAAATTCGTTCTATCGATGTAAATCGAAAAAGCTCTCCAGATAAATCAATTTTCTTGCAATTGCAATGATTTCTACGAAAAAATAGTGCAAAACGAAGTTCTACAGAACAGAACAGAACAAAATATTTTTTTTTTGTCGGGAGTAAAGGTCGGACTGAGGTCTGATATTTCTCTCTTGTGGAGCTGCTGGGACTGTCAGCCTTGTCATGGCAGTTTAAATATCAATCAGCATTGAACATTGACCGATACAGAAATGGAACTTTAAAAATGCAAGCGCCAAAGCTGCAAAATTACAATATGTTTTTCTCACCTTCAAAGAGTTTCTAGGAGTTGAATTATCTTTTTATCGGTCTGTGAAGTTTTTGACGAGTTCTATATTGTTTTCTTGATGTAATTCTAGTGTGCCATGGTAAGCTGTATATCATTTTAAGTATACGGTTTTGTAAAATTTGAATCTTTTTGATATGTCTGGTTGGTATTGTGGGAAAGACTGGACAGTCATAAGTATAAATTGGCCATAGACAAGCTTTGAAGATGAGGGTTTTGTTGTTTCTGTTAGTTTAGACTTTCTATGTATCAATGGGTAGTTCAATTTAATGGCATTTTGCGTTTTTCCAATGACATATTCAATATGGTGTTTCATGGTCATGGTTCTATCTAAGAACATACCCAGATACTTAGCTAGACTTTCCCATGAAATTTCAGTGTTTCCGAGCCTGAAAGGACCATTAGGAAGCTCTCTGATCCGCCTTCTGGTAGAGAGCTTGTGTTTGAAGTCCTACTGATATTTTGATGATTTGTTTTGAAAATTGTATTACCTCACATTCTTAATCATTTTAATATCCTCTAAAATAATATTTATGCAATTTTGAAAGGAAGTCAACGAACTCTCAATGACATGATTAGAATGAAAAAATCATTAAACATTGTGTTGTAAACTTAAATTTTATAACGTAATTTTCCTTCAACTACATTGCAAAGTGCTAAGTGCTTAGCTGGTTGCATTGCTAAACATTTTTTCAGTGTTGTATATTAACAAAGTTACAAAATTGCAATCAAACTACAAATTTAAACATTTATTAACCCAAAAACCATTTAAAAAATAAATATGTGGAAGGAAATGATTTTTTATTTTATATTTTTTTATTAATTCACTGGTTTTACGTTAAAGAAACCGGCATTGCAATCAATGCGATATTTACATTGTAGATACATAAATTAAATATATTTAGCAAATACACACACACAAATCTTAGGTGTATTAATTAATCATATTTTTCTACCTTGGAACCGGTCGAATGTGTATTTTAAGTTTGTTAAACCAAGTCGCGACATGCGTTTTCATGTGAACATCATAATTATTTACATACATTGCTCAATTAAGTGGTAAAAAAAATTAAGTAATATATTTGTTTTTTTTTTTTAAAGAAAAATAAAACTCATTAAATGAGAATTATAAATAAAATTTAATAATATTCTAATTAAATAAATTTTTCTGAACTTTTGTCTGTTAACTAATTGGAATAATGATTGCATTTATTTTTTTTTAATCTATGTCAGATGAAATTGCAACAGTTCACTATGGTTACAGATTCTTGTGAAAAATGTAATTTCACATGTTCCTTTTTTGAATAAATGCGTGTTTTACTGCTATCTGTTTCAGGCACGTGAGTTTCTTAAAAATGTTGAATTGCATATTTATGCTACGTCTGTTAAAAAATGTTTAAGAGGATTTGTAATGATGACGTTTAATTATCTGTCTATAATCTAATTGTGTGATGGAAATGTTATGTAAATGCACATTTACCAAATGATTATTTCAAGAACTTTATAAAAGGTTTGAATTGTAATTAAAACAAACAATAGTGCGAAATGTATAATATAATGATTAATTGTTTAATTCGAGAGTTTGTTCAAGAACATTTTATTTCTAAGCAGGAACTTGGTGCTTTGGATATTCAAGTCATTTGTAAACTTAGTTTTTATTGAAATCAAAATCAAAATGACTCAGAAAACTGATTAGATTGGATTTGCCCATCGGCGCCATCTAGTGAGTCCAAATCACAAAACTCATAAAACCGTTCTACAGAATTTTAATTTCTATCGATCTACGTTCTCTACCCAAAACCAGTGGGACACCAATGGGAATAAGGTTTCCCTAATCATCAACGACTTTTTCTTTAGAGCTATTTTTTTTGTAATTTACATGGAAAGATGTCTAAAAATGATGAGTTGAGCATACCCAAAACTTTTCATAGACTTCTTCCTTCATTGAATTGAAATCGAAGGCCCTTGAAAATGGATTTCCTGTCGCGACTTCTCTTTGCTAACCAGATCTAGTCACTCTTCCATATATTAAGAGACCAAAAATGGCAAAATACACAATTTGAACTAATTTTTCGGTTGTTGAGTAAGCGACGGGAATAAAATTTCGGTGTACAATCTTCATTTATTGTTTTTCAATTCTTTGAAATCACATTAAATTACATTTAACTCTAATTAATTATGCATACTTTACTTTTTTCTCTAACTTAGTTTCTTTTCAATGATTTTCCAATGACAAATTTTATATTAAATTTAATTTAATTTCATTCATTTTTTTTTCTTCTTCCAGCTGAATACATTTTACAATGTAGCAGATCTGACCCAGAACTAATTCAATGTCTAATTAAAGCATTGCATCATCTAAGACCCTATCTCTCAAAGGGAATTCCAGAAATTGAGGTGAATTTAATGTTAAAATTTAATTTGTGTGACAGTTGACGTCAATGTATTAAATTTTTTTTCTCTTTAATTAGATGCCCTCTGTTGAACCTTTTGTAATGGATTCATTAAGTTTACAATTAACCGGTGGACCACAAGGTTATCGAATTAATTTGAAGAATTTAGAGGTGTTAGGTGCAAGTAATTTTACTGTGAAGAAAATTAAGTAAGAATTTTAGTTTTAAACGTAAAAGATTAATATTAAATTTTCATTAAATTTATTAGATTAAGTGAAAATGATGAACCATTTGAAGCTAGAATTTTCATTCCTCGATTAACAATCCAAGCTAAATATACAAGTAGTGGAGTACTTATCATTATTCCTGCATCAGGTGGTGGGGAATTCCATGCTGTTTTTGGTAAATATTTTAATTTAATTTCAAGTCAATTTATTTAATATTTTTCATTGATTTCAAATAGACGGAGTGTATGCTGACTTAAAAGGAGTGATCTCAACCGAGAAACGAACTGGTGGTACTTACATGCATGTTGACAAGTTGAATCTTGTTCTAGATGTGAAGAAGCCAAAGATGAGTGTTGCAAAAATTTTCAATAATAATCGTATCTTAAGTATGGCTTTCAATGAAATTGATAAGAAAATTAACTCAGATTAATTGAAATAATTTTTTTTTCTCACACAGATCAAGCTACGAATCTGTTCTTGAAAGAAAATGGACATGAAATTCTAAAAGCAATGCAGCCTCAACTTCACAAAAAATTGGCATCAGAATTCGCGAAAATTGGAAATCAACTGCTATTGCATGTTCCAATCGAAAAATTCTTAACTGATTAAAGCGTCAATAACATAAACTGTGAAAAAATTATTTCTTATTGTAGTTAGATTTAAGATTAGGTCAATCAAGATTTTATTAAAATGAAAATAGTATTTTGCTTTAAAAAGAATTAGAAATTTGTTTTAAGGAATTTGGTTAAAAGATAAATATTAAAAAAATAATTTTTAATTTGTTAACCATTTAGTTAAATGAAAAAAATATAAGACAATATGCACCATCGATTTTAAGATTGACTTTAATTTCTTTTTATCCTGTCATCTGTCGCCCCCATCCCACTGGATCCGCCACTGGCATGGCAGTAGCATCTTTTTGCAGTTACTAGGATCGAGCTCAGAAACGATGAAATTGAATGCGATTAACCCATTAACCGCCGCTGGTCGATTTTTCGACCAGTAACTTTGGAGCCGGATTTCTCCTCGAAGTTCACAAATATTTTCTTCAAATTTTCAATATAAATAATTAGACATGTTTCAAAGATGTCAGGCCAGTTATTTTGATTTTTTCGATTATTATAAGAAAATTATTAGCAGAATTAAAATGGTAAGTCATGTAAATTTTTCCTCTTCGTACAAGAATTCTGTACGTATTTCTGTGGTATTATACGAAACTTTCAAACGGCTCTCCTGTTAAATTTTTGTATGAAAGTCAAAATTTTCATCGAAACGAAAAGTGATCACTGTTTTGCTCTAAACTCAATATTTCTAGGAGAGGCGGTTAATGGGTTAAACTCTGACTACATCTTCTCATGAGAGCTCTATGCTGATTGACAAAATCTGCATTCAATATTGATGCATCTCGTTTGAGACGCTTGCTATGCTTTCTTTGTGAACAGGTCAACATGTGCATTGAAGGACATATGCGGATCAAATGTAATTTTAATTTTATCAAAATTTAACAATGAAATAATTGAAACATTAATTTGATGAGTAAATATATAGCAATCTTTATTCAACTGATTTTTATTTAGATTTTCTTTAATAATAATAAGTTATTGCAAGTTCACCTAATCAAAATTTCATCTCAAGACGAAACATTTTCAAATTTTTTTTCTACTTTTCACATTACAATATTTTTTTTCATATAAACTAATTTCTTTCAAATGCCCAATATAATCTAATATTTCATGTATTTTTTTATTCAGAAACGAACAAAATTATTCTTCAACTACTTCTTACATTCTAATATCATAACACTGACTTTGATAGTATCGTTTTCCTTAAATCCTTACACATTTCAAACCTTATCCTAAAAGTGCAACAAACACCTTAAATTTTCTTTAAAAATATTAAATTTAAATATTTTTTTTTTATATTTGAATGAGGTGCTCATAAGTTTAAGACAATATTTTTTCGATTATAATTTTTTTTTTATTTTTATTTAAGCTGTATAAAATTTAAAATTTACACACACGACAAATTTTGTCAATTCATCATTTGTAACTTTTGGGAAACCGTGGAACATTTAAATATATGTAATATAAGAATGTCATAAAATATACAAACAACAGGAATTTTTCGTAGAAATGTTTACATTTAAAAGGACAACACAGTTTTGGCTTTAAGTTTTTTTTTTGCAGTCGTAAAAAAAACATTCAACTTCAATTTGTATTATTATATTTTGATTTTGTATGAAAACAGCACATTTAAAATAAGTTTAATATTTTTCTGTAGTAAAAAATTGATTGTCTAAGATGAATTTTTCTTTTATTTAATGTCCTGTTATTTGCTTTTGAACACCACTTTTAATATTATTAATTTTTTTTTCATGGAGATTAAATTTTTTAAATTTTAAATTTAAGCAGATTTTTTTGTTTAATTTTAATTTTAATTCGTTTGAACCACCCTGTGGTTTAAAAAATATAGTTGATTCATTTTTTTTGGATTTTCTTATCAAAAAAGTTTATTATTTAAGTTAATTTCAGGGGGAGAAGGTGCATAGGATCATAACAAGGGTTGCTTACTTTCAAGTTCAAAATTTTCATTATTGGGCGATTTTTAATGACTTTTCATACAATTTTTAATTAACGAAGCTTACATGGAACATATCGACGTACACCGTGTTCCATACAAACAAAAAAAAATATTTAAAATCTATCTGAAATTCAAAATATATGAAAAGTCATTAAAAATTGCGCAAAAATTTTCCAATCGGAATATTTTTAAAGTCAAGTCTCAGTAGATCCATAGAAACTGACTTTTCATTATACATATTATTTTTCACTATATGGAGACTTGACTGTATTTAAGATTATTTTTTACTTTAAAAGACTTCAATGAAAAAGTAGAAAACGAACCTTCATTTTAATATTATTATAATTTTTTTTTTTTGAAAAAGCTCTTTTTAATTATTATTCATAAGCTTTTTAAGGAACGTTATTTAATTTAAATTTAAGAAAAACTCTGGTAAGAATTTTATAAGTTGAATTTGTAAGAATTTATCAAATTCATTTACAAAGATCAAGGTTATATAAAATTTTTAGGATCAAGAAGAGTTTTGTATCAAATTCATGTTTTTTTCTATAATTAGGAATAATTTTAGGATGAGGATGAAACTGGTTTTGATCTTAAATTATGATTTTAATCGCAATTAATAAAATTTTATTCAAGCATAGTAAATGCATGATTTGCTACTATTAAATGGAAAAATCGGACGGCTGTTATTGATGAAATTTTTTTAAATTGTGTTAAAAGTTTAAATATATGTTATATATTTACAAGGAAAATGTTACGTGAAATCATAAAATTTTGTTTTTTTCATATTTTGCCTTAAATTGAAACAATGAATAAAGCTTATAAGATAATGGTCGCAAATGAATAGCATCACAATTTTTCTGTTAAATTTAATATGCGATATTCAATAAGTTTTTTTTACTGATGTTTCTTATTCATAAATGCTGTGATAATGCTGTTAAATATAATTGCAAACAAAACAACTACGATAACAAGAATATTACTTGGCTTAAAAAGATTATCATTTGATTGAAGCTGATCAATGTGTTGTTGTAAGCGTACAATGCGTGTTGATTGATCATCTAATTTTTTCGTTATAACTTCGAGATTTTCAACAATTTTCCTTGTTGAATGTTTTGTTTCATTTGAATCGTCGGATGTGTTTGCTGTGTGATCTGGTGTCGAATTACTTGAAATTTTTCGTGATGCAGCCAAAGCTTTGCGTTGGGCTTTCAATGCTTGCAACGAGGATCGTGATTCGGCTTGTAACAATGTCATTGGTTCAGAACTGATAAGACTTGATGTACGGACCATGGGTGCTTGATGTTTTGTTTTTGTCTGAATTTTATATCCACTTTCATATTGTTTCACATCATTATTGGGATCCCATGGTCTTAAATCGGCATATTTGTAATGCCAATGTCCTGTGACAATGTCTTGTGTAAAATGTTGCGATACCCATTCTGAACACGTAGCTTTACGTTCTTTAGCAGCTGCACGTTGTGCTTCTTCAAGTGCGGTTTTCTCTTCAGTAGCACCAACTTGGTCATCACGATCAATTGCCGCAGTCACCAATTGCCACAATCGTTCCGACTCAAAGTTCCCTTGACTTTCCATGGGAACAGTGTATCGCTTTAATCGTTTCGCACGAATTTCTGGTGTCGGCTCAAACAAAATACTTTCTTGTCCATTTTCTTTAATAAAAATCGTTGAATCCCAATGTCCATTAATTGAAGCAAGAGTTTCTTTTCCCAATTTTATCTTGCCAGTCACAAGATTTGTGTACTCAGAACCACCAATAAATGGTTTAAGTTTGAATTCTAATTCAGTTTTATATCCAGTATTTTCACAATCAATCGTTATTTTACCACCCAACTCCATAGATAATGTTCCCATTAAGATACCTTTGCAATGTGCATATGGTATGGTCAATGTATAACTTTCACCACGTGGCAATAACGTTAATGTTGCAGTTCCATCTAAAATTGCCGATGTACTGTTACCATAAAATTTAGATTTTGCCAAAATACTACAACTAATACAGAAACCATCCTGACGATTTGTCACATAAAATGCTGAGACAGGAGGATGATGTGACACTTGTTCAGCGATGTAGAAGGTTCGACTACCGTTCGGATGCTCCCAATAACAACGAAATGTCTCACCAAGTATTGGATTATATGGTTTTTTCAAACCTTTTGGTTTTTTATAAAATCCAGACAAATACCACTGAACAACAGTTTTCATGCGTTGAAATGGATCATCGAGCTGAACAGCTCTGCAAAAAAAAATAAGTTAATGAACTGATTAACAAGACTTCAAAAAAATATTTACTTTGCTAAAATATCTGCATGATAATAGGAATCAGAAAGTTTATCCAAAAAGGAACGTGGCTCAAGAATAAAAGTTGGAAGAACAACTTTGCTTAAATCCATGCCTGGACGAACCTGTTTCACTAGGAACCAAATAAGACTTTTGTGTTCTTCTGGGAGTTCTTCGACTTGTTCACCAGCCTATTATCAAATAAATAATTAAAGTCAGGGAATTTTCAATTGCATAAAAAAATGAATTTACTTACACCTCCAAATTCTGGTTCAGGAGTGAAAATGTAAGGAGTTTCAGGAAACTCTTCCAAGTCTTTTGACACATCACCATTTTCAGACTCGGAATCAGTTTCACCCCCATCAGATGGAGGCAGTGCAGTGACCTCGACCGTACTATCAATGTCATCTAAATCTGGAAACAAAATTACTTTTCGTGTTAGTTTAAAATTAAAATAAAATTGAATGTGAATTTTCTATTCAAAACTATCAAATGATTGTATTATATAAAAAAATGTTTTTTGACTAACTCTCTGAATCAACACTTTCCCTTTGTTCGAGGACCCGGTTAAACAATTGTTTTGACGAAGTGAGCAGTTTCATGGAAGGCATCGAAGCCGGTGTACTTTGTCTGCGACTTGTATTTGATTGACGCATTGTAACACTAACACTTGATTGTTGGTTATCTGGATCAGTTATTGTCGTGTAAAAACTATCCATGCTATTACTGCGAGGTCGACCATCTGTGTCTTTTGATAGATTAAACAAATCTTTAATGTAATCTGGTGATTCGGACAAACAGCGCTCCCATTGTGCAAGAGCAAAATAGAGATGCTGAAAAACAGGCGTGGGAGAGGGACATGGACTATTAGGGTACACACTACCACGACGACTATCTAAAGAAGTGGTACGAAGTTTGGGAGTTCTAGGTGATGCGGGCAAATATTTTAGCAATACTGGATGCAAATTAGCTATTTTTATTAATAACAAATTGTTAAATTTTTTGTTTTGTTACCACAAAGGATGTGAAAGTGTGATGTTTTGAATAGTAAGCGTATGTTAAAAAAAAATGTTTTGTTAATTATCTTGTTTCAATCAAAGTTTCTGTTAGTTAAAGTTAATAAAAAACAAAAACAAAACAAAATTTCGAAGAAACTTAATTACCATGTTCCATGAAATGCTTTTCATAATCAGCATCTGACCAAACCTGGTCATTTGCTGTTTGAGTCACATCCGTAATTTCACCAGGTCCCAAACTATTGCTTACAGATCGAATCAACAATGCTGAACAGCGTAAGGACAGTTCAAGGGCGTCCATCCAACATTTTCCCGCTGCTTGTGATGCTGCACGAAAAATCAAATACGATGTTGGTAGTGGTTGAACAACAGCTCCCATTGTTTCCCTCTCTGGTCCTTTTGGAGCCCAAATCGATTGATCCAATGGATGGAATAATTTGAAACAGAAACCATCTTTTTTACTTGGACGTTCAATAACTTGGCAACTTGTCAGCAAAACCGTTCCAACCCAATGACTACTTTTCGCCTTCTGACTTTTGTATATTAACAATAAGCCTGGTTTCAATACACACCAAAGTTTAGTCCATGACTTAAGTGATCCCCTCACTTTCAACCAATCCTCCAGAACAACAACTGTCGGATCTTGAATTGAATTCAATAATTCTGCAGCAACACGCTTCTTTTCCATACGATACGACTTGCGTTGAGCTTTATATGACTCCTTTCGATTCAATTTGGAATCATGTCCAATCTATGAAAATCAGCTCTGTTATTCAAAAAAAAATCAAAGTGATCTCATTTAATTTACCTTATCCGGATTCGGAGTACTTGTATCAATTTTTGCTCCAGACTCATTCCAAACATTCAAACCTAAAAATATACATTTCAAGAAATTATTAATTTGATAAATCAACTTATCTTTATATTTTTATTTCAACTAACAAAAAAAAATGCATCAATTCAATGTAATAAAAAAAAAAAAAAGCTATTGATTAACTGACAGAGGACTTCAAAGAAAAAAAAAATATCAAGCGGTAAATTTTTTTTTATTCAATGTAATTTGTGCTAAGCGTTTTATCATTCTATTTAAAAAAAAACATAAAATAAATTATACTCATCATAAATGTTAGTGATAAAAATGTCTGTGATATGTAATTTATTGACACATTGGTTAAATGGTTTGTGTTACTGTGATATTGTGTGTCGCCAGTGAAAAAGCAGTCAATTAAATGATTGACACAAATTAGAAAGGAAAAAAAAGTTAAATGAAGGCAAGCTGATTAAATTGATGTTTATTTGGAAAATGAAATTTTCATGCATGTTTTTTATGAAAATGAAAGTTAGAATTTGACACAAAAGGACGTGGATGGCAGATTTATTGACACTTTTCTATTTAAGTGCCACGTCAAAATAGGTTTTGAATTAAGAGCCATTAAAGGACCGAGTTGAAATTGTCCTACAAATTAAAAAAAAACGATATTAAGAGTTTTTAAGGCGTCACCTTGAAATATTTCCCTTAAAATTTTCTCTTTTTTGTTCAATTAAATCGACTTTCTAGCATTTCAGTTTAAAACCAACTACTGGAAAAGGGTGAAGGAAACGAAATCGAAACTTTTGAAGGAAATTTTGTAAGGCGACGCCGTAAAATTCGTAGGAAATTTTGAACGCGGTCTTTACAAGGCAATTAAAGTCAAAAAATCCTAGCAATTAAATGGAGACGACTGGTTAAAACTAATATTTTCTCCTTTTACTTCAAAATTTCATTGCCGATTCTGTAACTTCTGAATAATCAAATTTAAGTCAAAACCATCATTTTACTTTACAATTAAATATTCATTCAATTCAAAACGAAATAAATTTAAACGGAAATTTATTTGTAATAATTGCCATTAAAGGATAAAATAAAATTAATCCATAGACATTTTGTCTGTAACACCATTAAAATTTTACTAAAATTTAACCTTGAACTTGAATGTATGATCTACTTGAAAACGTGACGGTCCAAAACAAAAAAAAAGTATCATTATAAAAATTTTTTTGTTACAAACATAAGAAAAAATGTAAAATGTGATCCTGAATTTTATACATGAGCGTATTTCCATGTTGAAAAACTTGGACCATTTGTTAAAATTCCATTAAAGAAATTTGAGCCCATTTACCATTTAAGAAAATTCTATGAATTGTGAAAGTTCGACCATTTGTGAAACTTGTAGAAATTCAACAATTGTGAAAATTTGACCATAAGTGAAAATTCGACCATTTCTGAAAATTCGACCATGTATGAAAATTTTACCATTTGTGAAAATTCGACTATTTGTGAAAATTCGACTATTTGTGAAAATTCGACTATTTGTGAAAATTTTACCATTTGTGCAAATTCGACTATTTGTGAAAATTCGACCATTTGTGAAAATTCGACCATGTATGAAAATTCGACCATTTGTGAAAATTCGACGATTTATGAAAATTTGACCAGCTAAGAAAATTTGATCATTTGTGAAAATTTGACCATTTGTGAAAATTCGACTATTTGTGAAAATTCTATCAATTGTGAAAATTTGACTCTTTGAAATATTGACCATTTAAAAAAATTCGACCAATTTGAAAATTCAACAATTGTGGAAATTTGACCATTAGTGAAAATTCGACCATTTCTAAAAATTCGACCATGTATGAAAATTCGACCATTTGTGAAAATTCGACGATTTATGAAAATTTGACCAGCTAAGAAAATTTGATCATTTGTGAAAATTCGACCATTTGTGAAAATTCGTCCTTTTGTGAAAATTCGACAATTTGTGAAAATTCGACGTTTTGTGAAACTTCGTCGATTTGTGAAAATTTTACTATTTGGAAAAATTCGACTAATTGTGAAAATTCGACGTTTTGTGAAACTTCGTCGATTTGTGAAAATTTTACTATTTGGAAAAATTCGACTAATTGTGAAAAATCGACAAATTGTGAAAATTCAACAATTTGTGCAAATTCGACCATTTGTGAAAATTCCAAACTTTGTGAAAATTCGACCATTTGTGAAAATTCGACCATTTTGAAATTTGTTCTTTTTAGGAAAATTACACAATAAGACACAGACGAACGAACAACATGAGCCCCGAATCGCATTTTTTCTATCAAATTAACAGGAAATGCGCTAAAAATCAATTGAGTTATTTTTCCTTACAACATAATTCTACTTCTATAGTAGCATAGACCAATTTCAAGTAAGGTATTTTTGTGTACCAAACCATTATATTTAATTATATATAACATAACAAAATTGAATGAAATTTTGATGAATATAAATTGTTCGAGTTTTTCATTCAAATTTTAATATTTTTTTTGCATTGTTTGGACATGAAATGTGGGTTTATGATTAAACTTTTATATACAAAATTAGGAATTATATGAATTTGATATTTAAATTATGAGGATCTAAAATACATCGATTATAATTTTTCTAATAATAATAAATACATTGATTAACTGTAACCAAGCCCAAAAAATGACAGAATTTCATAGAATTTTGAAGGAAATTAATTTAATTTTTATTTAATGTCATTTTTTGTTTTTAAATGTCACTGTATGGATGATAATTTTTGTTTACAGGTCAAAACTTATTTGATTTTCACCTGGTGGAGATGTTGGGCCAGGACTGCTGCATGAAAGTAAACTATCACTTGACGGCATATGAGGAAGAAGTACTTGCAATGATGTTCTACGCATCTTTTTGTCTTCCACTATACGATTATATAAACGATAATACATCATTCTTATCTTTTATTTTTTCTTCTCATTTAAATTTGATGTGAAAAGAAAAGAAAAAAAAAAACTAATACAAATAAGAAAAAGCACTACTCAACATATTATTACTCGAACTATGAATGAACCACTACTGAAACTCATATTTTTTTCGAGTCAATGCTAAAGTGGTATTTGACCTAATGTTGTAATTGTCATGGGTGGAAATGTGAAGAAAATTTATGATTTTTTTTGTAGGTGTATGTTCTATGTGCGTGTGTGTGTGCTTTTAATTGCTTTCATAAACTAGACAGAGCAATAATGAAACATTCTGATTTTAATGTCAACACATTTGCACGAGCTACATGCTGTTTTTGTGAGGATATCCTTCCTAATAAATTATTCGAGTAATTTAACCGAAAATAGAAGGAAAAAGGGTCACAAATTATACAAAAATACATTTTTATCGTTACATGAATTTCCACTCGCATATCAAAAATGTATATACTTGAACTTGACTTTTAACAAGGGCACTTGTGCTAACAAAAAAAAATAAATGATGTAAAACGATATTATTTGGTACACACACACAACTACAACAAATTATTAATTGAAAGAACAAATAACAAGGCGTCTCCATATTTAAATTCCCTTTTTATCAGTTTAACTCTCATGTGTATTCGCTTCTATTTATCAGTTGCTATTCAAAACTACGTCTTATGAATTGAAATACACAAACCACGGAAAATTCTCCAAATTTATGTGATGTGTCATGTTTGGGGAAGATTTAAGTTTTATTTTTATTACATTTTTATTGATTTTTCTTTCACATTCAAGTTTCCATCAAAAAGGAAATCATAAAACTTACATATAAAATGTACATTTAGATTTTTTTTGAGATATAAATTTATTTCAATGTAATCCTCTGTTGACATCAAATTTTCTATGGATATGAATTTCAATTTCATAGTTTGATGTAAGATGAGCTTAAAGTGAGTTATTAAATTTAAGAAATGTGTTATAAGTAAAGGATGTTATAAAGAAAGGGAAACGATGTGAGATAATTTTCAATGAAATTACTTCTTTCATGAAAGAACTGACTAATTTCACTGGGTTTTGGGTTAAAAGTCAAGATCCGTATTACTTCGACACTCGTGTTTATCAACATGATGCGTCACTATGTATTTCAAAGAGAAGTCAGGCTAACATCAAAAAAATAAATACTTATGACTACCACAACAAATATGATAAGATTGTGCTTTAAGTATGTATAGCTAATTAGTTGACTAATGTGATATAATAACCATGAAAAAAATAACAAAAGAAACGAATATGAAGAGTACAGGCGTGAAAATGATGACCTATTTATAAATAAATATGTATAACTTTGGTGTGTTTATTTATTGAAGAAAATTAAATATTTATAGAAAATTAGGCGGAAACACTTGAATTTTTATCTATTTTTAGTTTTTTTTTATCCTTTAACTCATATAAGTACTACGGCTGAAAGAAATCAGTAGCGGATTGGCCATACTGGAAAATGCCAGAAAGTAGTCCATCGTCTTGTAAAAGCTAGGTTCAGAGTAAATTTTAAAGAAAATCATACAGAATGCCATGGCCGTTAATAATTCTCAATCCGCCCCTACTAGAAATTTTGAGTATTTCAGCTAATTTCATGGGAGATTATCTAGCTTTATTCCTTGAGGGTGACCGGATAAGTGTCTTTTATACATTGTCCATAATCTCAGGGATAGTCATGTGTCGATTAAAAAATGCATGATAAAAATAATAATAAAAACCTTTGTAAAGAGAAATAATAAATAAATGGAAAAAAATAATAATAATAAAAATGCCTCACAAGCCCTGCCTAATGATAAGATACAGTTGGATAGAGAGACATATGACATAAAAGGCTTTGAAAATCGATATCATATAACATTTTATGATAAATATACACACATTATACATTAAATTATATTTTAATATACGACAATATTTGCTTAGATTCCATTAAATTTTATGTATTTGTTTAGTTTCATTTGATATATACCATAAAATTATATACAAACATCATAATTTACACTTATTTATATTCTTAATTGTCATTGAGTCATCAAAAAACAAACTTAAAATATTTGTGTTCAAAAATAATAATATAAAATAAAATAATAACAACAACAAAAATTGATAATGCTCAAATTATCGGAAGATAATTAAATTAAAACATTATAAACTTTTAATTGATATCAAAATTTGTTTTAAATTGTGGGTATTTTTGTTTGTTATGGTTGAAAAGTCAGTAAAATAAAATGGGAAATTGACGTTTTAAATTTTTACATACAAAATTTTGAAGTTTACGTATGTGTTTCTATAGAAAATAAACGTCAAAATTGAATTCTAATCTATGGACTTCGGTAGTTAACTGGGAAAGCAGATAAGAATTTGACAATTCATTATTACGTACAAAAATTTTGACGTTTTACGTCTGCTTAGCCAGTTACCGGGTAAATAGATAGTTCATTTTGTATAGATATACATACGGAAACTTCAAAATTTCTGTACGTTAATAGAGATTGACAAACTTTTACTTGGGTACCCAGTGACAAGGTTCGCAGGTGAAAATTTGACAATCTCTATTTACGTACAGAATTTTTGAAGTTTTCGTATGAGTATCTATACAAAATGAATTGTCAAACTTTCACTTACGTACCCAGTATGATTAGGGTCTGAAATTGAATTTCCGAGCGAATTTTTACCAACAAAAGTTTTCTTTTATCGATCTGTTGAGTCTAGCAAATATTTTCAACGAAAGTCTTTCCGGCGTCACGTTTCAAGAGTCTATCAGAGCCATATTTAGTTGCTATACGTTTAATACAAGATTCATGACTTAAAAACTTTGAAATAACAATATTTATTTTCATCAAATACAAATTTGTCCATTAAAAACAAATTTTATTACTTTATTCTCAGAATTTCACAAAAATTAAGAAAAATAATAATAAAGAAGAATATGAAATGTAAAAATTAAATTTGTGTATTTCAATGATCATGTAAGACATTTTAAATTCAATGTCATTTACAGAATTATTCAATTTTGTTTTATTTTTTTTATTTTATTACGTGAATGAATCTTTTTATGTAACAAAAAGATAAATATTTGCGTTGATTATGTTGATGATTTCAAAGAATTTTTGTAAGTAAGGCGATTCAAAATAATTTTTACATGTTTTGTCATTACCCGCTCCCCCTTTTTGTAACAGAAGGCTAAAAAACTCCTTCGGAAAATGAAACATATTTTAAATAATCTTATTGCTAAATTTTAATGAATTTGGCCAATTTTATTCAAATAATGCATTCACATCTTACTTGAAAACATAAAAACTATCCCCCCTTTCCCTCTTCGATCTAAAAGTAAGCTAACAGACAAAATATTTTACAAAATTAGTCTGAATCGCCTATGGCTTTTCCAAATCGAAATTCGGTTTTTTAGTAATTTTTCTTGGACATTTTCAGATAATTTTAAATTTTATTTTGATTTGCCCCCATGCCAAATTTTCAATTTTTGATGGAACATTAAAATGAAAGTTGATTTGAAGCAGCCTAACTTGAATTTATTAAGCTTGTTTTCTTTTTTTAACAAATAATTGCATTATTTATTTTAACTTTATTTTTATTTATGTTCAAAATAAAAAGACAATGATGCAAAAAAAACTGAATTTGAGTGTTATTTTTTTTTATTTTGAATAATGTAAGAACAAATTTAATCTTTTCAAGGCCAATCAACTTTTTCTAATGAAAAGAATTAAATTAATAAATTTTTTGAAAACAATTCTCTCAATTCACACTGAAATGGTCACCATCACTGTCTTTTTCTCATATAAATATCAAAAATTTATAGAAATATTTAAAGTAAATGCATAAGTAAATGGAGAAAGATTTAAAAAAAAAATTACGTCATTTATATTCAAATTTATTATCATCATTATAAGTTAAATGTATATTTCAATTGTAATAAATATAAATGATTTAACAACTTACCCAATGATTTGGATGCACTTGGAGGTGAATTACCAGTAATCAGTGTGTCTCTTAATGGCTCTGATGATGGTCTTGAAGCCATTGGTTGACTTGGAGTCATACTAACATTATTAGTTGATGACGTCATTGAAGAAGTTGTATTACCATTATTGCCATTATTGTTATTATTGAAATTATTACTCATGATGAAGATTTTAACTTGATTTTTTTCTTTTAAATTTTATTTCAATTTACTTTTTTTTTTCAAATTGAAACAGTCAAACGCGTTTCATGCTTCTAGCTTTGAAATTGCTTTACTTGAGTTCACATTGATATTTATAATGACATACAAAAAAAATTACAATTAAAAGAGGTAATGAACTGCAACGCGTGAGGATGTTACATCAAAGAACTAGTTACGAGTTAACAAGCGATTTTGATTCAATCATTCAAACGTCGATTTAAAATACAAAAAAAAATATTTTATATCAAGATTGAGACAAGGTGAATTTTAATGCTCTTTTTTTCAAACATGCAATACTTTAATCATTAATTACATGTAATTTTTATTAAAGTAAATATTTAACAATGAAAAAAATTTATACGTCACTTATTTAAACACGATAAAATATTTTTATTTACAATTTTTTTTTGATGTGTTACTTTGACTTTACTTTTTACTTAAAATGTTACAATTTCTATTGAACTTTAACTTTTCACCATGTACGACGTCATTAATGTAATTAATTTTACAATATGCCTTTTTTTCTTGATTAATTAACTTCAGTTAAGTTAATTTACTTTTAAATTCAACCATCAAAACTTTTCAACCAAATTTTTTTAATGGTTTTGTTTTGGGTTTTATGAATTTTCTCTTCTCATTGCTATCTCTCAATTATTATGATTAAAATTTTTTTTCGGCACAATTGAAACACTTGACGAGGTATTTTCGATTTTTACACTTGAAAAATTCAATTATTTTGTAATGTTATTTCATTCAGTTGACTTTAATATTTATCCATTTTTTAAAATCAAAATTTTATATTTTTACAAGGGATTTTTATTAATAAATTAAATTAATTGAGGAGAGATGAAAATTTTTGTGACCAATATTTTGAATGAAATCAAATGAATGAATGAAATTGTATTTGACAAATGTAACCCAGTTAACAAAAAATTGAACAAATTCCCAGCACGATGAGTGAAAATGTTTTATTCAAAAATGTACACGTGTTTCATTTTAAATTTTGACCGTTAAATACAGATAAATTTCAGTTTAATGAACTGCAATTTTTTTCCAGTTCATTTTTTGTATTTCTATCATTCTTGATTTAAAAAAGCATTAAAAAGTCCGACTCCTGGTCTTTAATCGCTTTGAGGTTACATTCCATAGCTCCATAGTGACTTTACCAGGCAAACGGATGGACGTTTGACAATCACTTTTGACGTACAAATTTTGAAGTTTCTGTATGTCTTTCTATAGAAATAAACGTCAAATGGAATTCTATCCATGGACTTCGCCAGTAACTTAAGCTTTCAAATGGCCAAAAAACCGTTACATTTCAAAATTTTCCTAGTCAAAACTATTTTCATTGAATTGACTGTCATCGAATTAAATCGATCAAAATCGTCTGGGCTCATTAGAGAAAATCGGATTAAATTTTTTATTATTTATAAAAACATTTTTTTTATTTAATAACTCTTTAACTTGCAAAGCCTCCAATTATTTTGGCCTTATCTTTTTTTACGTTTATCCTTAGCCTGTTGCCTTTCACTTCGACGTTTCATTGTTAGCAGGACAAGGACAATTATAATAAATCCAATACTAGCAAGGAATGTTATTGGAAATTCTTTTTTAACTTGGTTTGTCATGTCAACGAATGTTTTAAGGATGTGTACGCCCCTTGTTACCAAACTGTCACTGTAAGTAATTTATGGGTTAATAATTAGTATTGGGTCAGTTAGTTATTTAGCATTGTGTATGTGTTTATATGTGAAAATGTTAATTGAATATTAATAATATCTTACAAGGGACTTTCGGGGACGCGAATTTTTTCAGATTTAGCATTCTTAAAACCATGTGTTGCGAATGAAACAAATGCTTTAATTCCATATGCATTCATTGGATAGCGATAGAACTTTCCTGAGCGAATGCTGTGAGAAAAATTTAAATTTATTTAATTGTAAAATATTTGAAATTAAAATCTTACAAAATAAATTCGGGTGTCTTTTCAACTCCAAATCGTTTTCCTGTTTCAACGCCTCCTGTCTCAATATTTACCCTTGCAGTATTCATTCTCAATTTCAAATTTGCACCTACACCCTCCCACAATGCATTTAATCGTTGACAATCAACACATTTCTGACTATAGAAAAACACAAACCAATCTCCAGTTGTTGCACCGGTCGAGGCTTGAGTTAAATGTTCAAAAGTCGCATCAGTCAATTCTTTCACAACCGGTTCCTCATTTTCCGTGAAATGCATTAACAATGCATCAGATGTCATTCCATCGTAATCCACCAATAAAGGAGTTCCACGTCTGAAAAATACAATTGCCGGTTCCTTTGATGGTGAATACAATCGTACCAAGTTACTATTCAGCACTTTTATTGCTTTTGTTGGAGTTTGAAGTGTTTTCAACTCATTTGAAATGGAATCCAATAAATTCTCTAAGCGATCACATTCATCACAATTATTTTTAGCTACATTTAAAAAAAAATGTTAATTTTTTTTGAGTGCAGTGAAAGCCAGATGGTGCAAAGTTGTTTTTCCAGTTTAATTTCATATCAAAAATTAATGTTATACTTACAAAATAACACAACAATTTGATCTTTACGAATGTAATTTAACAAATCTTCATCACCCGTGACCTCGAGACAACTTATTTTTGGATTAAATAAGGCTAAAACTAAAAGGAAAATGTAAAACTGCATTGTTGTTGTTATTATGAATTTACCCTGATTGAAATGTCAAGTTGATTGAGTGATTCGATTTCGACTCGATTGTCAAATTAAATGTCATAACAAAAACAACGTGTGAATTGCAAGGAAAATTAAACACGAAATATTTTTATTAATAATTTTAAATTAAATTCAAAGGAAAATGAGTGAGGCAAGTGAAAACGAGCATCACAGTGACTCTGAACAATCAGAATCCGTTGAAGAGAGTGAAAAAACGGAAAAAGAAACTACTTGGGAAGATTTGGTAGGTATTGGAATAATTTTGCTCATACATAATTTTTCATTGAATATTTTGTAGGGTCTCATTGATGTCCTTTGTCAGGCTTGTGATCGATTGAAATGGAAAGCGCCTTCCAAAATCCAAAAAGAAGCAATTCCGTTAGTTTTAAAAGGAAAAGATATCATCGGATTGGCTGAAACGGGTTCTGGTAAAACTGGTGCATTTGCGTTACCCATTCTGCAATCCCTGTTGGAACATCCACAACGATATTTTGCACTCGTTTTAACCCCAACTCGTGAATTGGCGTTTCAAATTTCAGAACAGTTTGAAGAGCTGGGTCGTGAAATTGGAGTGCAGTGTTGTGTAATTGTCGGTGGAATGGACATGGTTAGTCAGGCATTAATGTTAGCGAAAAAACCGCATGTTTTAATTGCAACTCCAGGTCGTTTAGTGGATCACCTTGAAAATACCAAAGGATTCAATTTAAGGGCAATCAAATATCTGGTTATGGATGAAGCTGATCGAATTTTAAATGTAATTTTTCCCCCTCTTAAATTTTATGAAATTAATATTTGATCTAAATTATTATTTTTAGATGGATTTTGAAGTTGAATTAGATAAAATCTTAAGAGTGATTCCCAATGAACGCCGAACACTTTTATTCAGTGCTACTATGACAAAGAAAGTTGCCAAACTTCAACGTGCTTCATTGCAAGATCCGGTCAAAGTTGAAGTCTCAAATAAGTTTCAAACCGTTGAAAAATTACAACAATATTACATTTTTATTCCACTAAAATACAAGGACGTCTATCTCACACACATCATAAATGAACTTTCAGGAAATAGTTTCATGGTATTTTGTAGTACATGCAATAATACAGTTCGAACTGCCCTGATGTTGAGAGCATTGGGTCTTGCAGCGATACCTTTGCATGGACAAATGTCACAAAATAAAAGATTAGCTGCATTAGAAAAATTCAAGCAAAAGAATCGATCAATTCTCATATCAACGGATGTTGCGTCACGTGGTCTAGATATTCCACATGTGGATGTTGTCCTGAATTTTGACATTCCCACACATAGCAAGGATTACATTCATCGTGTAGGCAGAACTGCCCGTGCTGGACGATCAGGAAAAGCGATTACCTTTGTCACACAATACGATGTGGAATTATATCAGAGAATTGAGCATCTCCTTGGAAAACAAATGCCATTGTATCCCACAGAGGAAGATGAAGTCATGTTACTACAAAGCCGAGTAGCTGAAGCACAACGAACGGCAAAATTGGAACTGAAAGACATCGAGGAACATCAAAGCAGTTTGAAGCGAAAAGGTAAAGGCAAATACGATGTAAATGATGATGATACAGAACAATTTTCTGGAGCTCGCAAACGTATCAAAGCAGGAGGTGGCGGTGGTGGCAAAAAACCAGGAAAGAAAGGAAAATTCAGAAATTGAAAATAAAATTAGTTTTTTTTTTCAAAAGCGAATATTGTGTAAAATTTATTTCATTTTCATTAAGTTTTCATTTTTGTCACATTCATATGTTTATATAAAAAAATTATTATAATAGTTGATAATATAATTTGAGAACGATACAAAAAATAATTTATTGTTTTATTTGAATTTCCACAATTACATGAATATGAGTATTGAGCGCACATTCAAAAAGCCACTTAAAATTTTCTTGTCTTTTCGTTATTTTTTGTTCAAGATTCTTACCAAAATAATATGAGGGTTAAAATACAAAAAAATGCATACATCTTACAGTAATAATTAAAAATAATTGTAAATAATCACTTAGGAATACAATGGTTGGAAAGGTGATTGATTGATTTGATGCTGTGCTGTTTGATTGCTTTAAAAATACTACACTGGGAAAGTGATTTTATTTTTTTTTTTGTTTCCAAGAAAAAAAACAGATTATTAATCATCAAAGTCAATATCTGAATCATCAGAATCATAACCACCTTTAATGGTTTTATTCTTTTGTGCAGGAGGCTTCGATCGTTTTTGATCGGGTGGGGTCAAAAGATCTCCACTATACTCAATTGCACCACTTTGGGCAATACGCCATTCGAGCATTTCTGTGCTAAAGTCATCACAATTACCCAAATCTGTGAATCCAACAATGTAATCTTGAGTTTTGCTATCTTTGATCAAGGCAATGCTTGGGATAACTTTGATTCTAAGGCGTTGTGTCAAAAAAGGACACTTTTCGGCATTTACTTTACAAAAACGAGCTTCAACGTGTTTCGGTGCCAAAATTTTCATATGCATATCGACAATTTTGCATCGTTGTGTCGTGTCCCTATAAAAATGACACACAATATTTTTACTTTTCTTCGACACCTCAAAAAATTCCTTTTCATCGGCAAGTTCCGCATATTCACCGTGACCAATATTCAAGTATTCCTGTTTCTGTTGTGCTTGTTTCTTCAATTCCTTTAATCGATTTTCACGAATTTTGTCCAAATCATCCAGTCCCAAATTATCAATACGATCAATTTCAGCATCAAGTTGACGTTCAAGTTGCACTGCAGCTGATAAAAGTTGATTTTGAATCACTTGTTCCATAATAATAATTTTCTGTAAGTAAAAAAAGAAATTTAAATTAGAAAAAATTACATTTTTTTTGGATTGTGGGTGCTCCGATTCCACAGTAGCTACGTAAAAATATGGCACATGGGAAATGTAATTTAAAAATTTGAGATAAATCTACTAAATAACGAAAAACTATTTTCATCTCGAGTAACATGAGGGGTTAAACTTACGTTTTGGCTAGTTTTAAATGAGATTTAACTAGAGGTACTATGAAAGTTTTGTATTAATTGGTGATTTTGTCGGAATTGATGATATTTTTTGATTTTATTTTATTTGCTGAGTTGCTGAATGACTATGAACACCGAATTGCCGATTTCATGAACATTAAGAAAAAAAATACTCTTTTGGCAGTGATTTACTTTGAAGATTCCTAAGCACTTCAAATATTTTTCGAATTCAACACTGCAAAAGTGAAAGAGCTTTCGGTTAACGACTTTGACCATTGACTGTTCAAACAAAAACAAAATTTGAAGAAAAAAATCTTAACGGCGTGTTTAAGTGGGTTGAAGATTCTTGAAAATACATCTGACCTTGACTTTCTAACTCGTAGATAACCAGTAAGGTCCATAGAACATAATTTGACTTGACATATCATTTGACGTTTTTTTAATTTAACCAAAAATAAATGCACTTAGATACTCACTTTAATCTTACGTTTCACTTTTTCTCATTTCATATTCCAAATAACACACTGAAATTGAAATAAATTCATTCTTGATTTCAGTATCCATTCATTTCTCGTATTCAGTTTTAAATTTTCGTACTCGTCGTATCGCAATTCCTCGGATCGCATCATAAAAATCAAATTAATTATCTATTTAAGTGTTAAAAATAATAAAATTAAACATAATTGTGAAGATCTAAACTCATTTGACACAGGTACGGTGAAATTTTCCCTTGCAATAGTGTTAAAAGCAAAAAAATTGAGTTGGCTTGGTATCACATCGACCATTTTTTTATAACAACTCGTTGTTTTGTGCCACTACATACAAAAATTATTTTATTTCAATTGAAACAATGGCAATTCAAACAAGTGAAATTATTTATTATTTTTACACAAAGGCTTCGTTTTCATTAGCGTATTTAAATTCGCTGCTTTAAATTATTTTCCACTCATTTCAATTTAAATACTATATTTAAATCCGCATTGATTCACATTGATATACTGATACACATTAATTAGTTGGATTTAAATGCATTGTAATGCAATATTTACATTTATTTTATTTACATTGATGTGTGAGCAAGTGTTCAAATTTTAAATGAAAGCGGAAATAGTATTGCAACTCTTAAAATCCACATTGCTAACAATAAAATTAGCAAAAAATTTAAGAGAAATCAAAAATGGTCGGGTTAAAAAACGAAAACCAAAAAGATTCTGGGTCAGAGAGTTTCTGAAGCAACGAAAAGTTTTTGGTGCATACCACACATTAATTCCCAAGCTTTTGAACCCAGACATGAATGAAACACGGCCAGAAGCATACATTAATTATTTTCGTATGTCACCAGCAACAATGGATAAATTGTTGGAAAAAGTGTTCCCTTATACAAAAGGCTTGTTGGGTCAGGTAACCAATTTCACCAGGTAAAAGGCTATGTATGACAATTCGGTAAGAGTTATTTTTTACCATTTTTTTAATATTTACACATTTTTTAATCATTTTAGCTATTTGGCATCGTGATTCGATGAAGTCTATTGTGTATCAATATAGAGTAGGCTACTCAATGGTCTCAATCATAATTAAAGAAACAACTGAAGCTATATGGAATGCTTTACACGAAGGAGTGCTACCTATTAATTTTAGTGAAGAGTATTGGAGGCTCAAGAATTCAATGAACGATGGAATATTCCTCATTGTTTTTGATGGCAAACATGTGAATATACAAGTAATCTTTAAAGTGAAATTTTATTTTAATTTATTTTTTTTTATTGCTTTTTATGTGTTTAGGCGTTCAATAATGCAGGTTCAAATTATTTTAACTACAAGGGAAGTCATAGTATAGTTCTAATGGCCTTAGCTGACGCCAATTATAAGTTCATAACAATTGATGTGGGTGCTGAAGGTAGATTTTCGGATGGAGGTGTCTTTAAAACTTGGAATTTTGGGAAAGCCATACATAGTCAGCCTCAACTTTTAAATTTACCTCCTCCTGAGCCCCTTCCAGATTCTGATAAGATAACACCATTTGTATTTGTAGGGGATGAAGCATTTCCGCTTTTACCCAATCTTATGAGGCCTTACCCTGGAAGGAATTCTGAAAATAGAATGCCAAGAGATCAGGCGATATTTAATTATAGAATTTCAAGGGCAAGAAGAATAGTTGAAAACGTTTTCGGTATATGGGCCAACACATGGCGTATTTTTAGACGTCCTATTCAAGCAACATCTAATACAGTTTCAAATATAGTAAAATCATGTGTTGTATTGCAAAATTTTTTGATCAATGAAGAACCAACATATGTTTCAAGGAATTTAAGAGAAATTGTTAGCAACCCACGGGCTGTAAACAATGGAGTTACATCAATTTCCGGTTCAGGTAGTAATCGTCCAACAACAAGTGGTACTATGGTTCGTGACACCTTCAAGGATTATTTTGTAAATGAAGGTGCGGTAAATTGGCAAGAAGAACATATTTTTAATGCAGAAATCCAAATTTAAATAAATACAAATGTATTGAAATGAAAAAAAAATTATTTTTATTTAATTTTGATCATTATTTTGGCTAAGATACTTTGCAATTACTTGGTGAATTTCTGCTTGACAGAGAGATAGGTTGATCGAATTCAATGAACGCAAATTTTTTGTCAAAGAGATACAAAAATAGTAGATTTCATCAGTTATTACATCGTTAGAAGATTTGTTAGTACAATTGTTATTGAGAAATTTAGTCAGGGTGTCCCAATTTTCATCCACACGTTGAACCAGCTTATCAATCGGGTCGGAATATTCTTCAGAACGCGAGTATGAACGACTTGTTGATGGAGTTGCTGAACGACTTATTGTCCGATTTTCAACAATACTTTCTTGCTGACTTTCCGTGTTTGATTCAATTAATTCTTCAAACATTGAGTCACTATTTATGTCCAAACCCTCTTGGACCTCACCACCAACAAGGCCTTGAAATGACGAAGTTCGATTTTCCGCATTCTCTGAAACCATAAACGAATCCAAAAAACTCAAATCTCTACGATACCGTTTTTTCCGACCAGCTGCCGAACCACTCGGAGCTTTTTTTTTCGATGTTCTATATGAATTTACAATCGACTTCCATTTGGCTTTCACAATTTCAACTAAGATGAAAAAAACATCAAGTTAGAGTCATATTGTCTATTTTTATTAATTTTTATGTTACCTGTTATCTCCGGAATATTAATTTTTTCTGTAATTTCATTCCATTTTTGGTTTTTAATATCGTTTTTCCGGTAATTTATATGTGTTGGGTCCCAAAGTACATTTTCTTTTTCTACATATTCGATTATTAGATCTTCAATACTTATAATTTCACTCATTTTATTTTGTTTTTATTTTTTTATTATTTATTTCACAATTTCGTGCCGACTTTAAATAATTAAAATAGGAAATTTTTTGACATTAAATGCATGAACAATTTAATGCCGCTTTAAATTATTTTGTATAGAGAGAAATGATAGGAAAATGAAATAATGAACAAATTGAATTTAAATACAGTATTTAAATGTGCTAATGTGTATCTTTGAAAGCTCAGCCAAATTGTAAATAATCATTGATATTTTAGTTGAAATGATAATAAATGCAAAAAAATTGTGCAATACAAATGAAAAGAAAATGATAAAACTTCACCCGGTACCCCGCAAAACACACCTATCATATAAACAGTGTAGTGTTTTTACTTGCAATTGCTCAGTCTCATGAAACGAGATTGTTATTTGCATCAATTGAATTCCAGTTATCATGAAATTTGTTCTATACACCATTTAGCATTCTAGTTTGGATAGGAAAAAAATGTAACTCAATCTCATTCATAGGCAAACTACAAACTTACTGTCCTTCTATTCAACCAAACAAAGCGAGAACAGGAATTTTGTTCAGTGATTGATTTTAATTTATTTTTTTCTCCATTCATCAAATAACTGGTTTCATTACAACTTAATCATTATCATGAATCTGTTTTGATTTATGATTCCGTTTAATTGCTTCTCATAGTAATATGAAATTAAAACTAAAAAAAATCGATAAAATTTGCCGGGAAATCATCAAATTCATAAAGGAAATGTTATTGATAAGTCCTTAAAAGGAATTTGAATTTGTTAAATCAATAAATGATTCCAATTTAAGAGAAAAGTGGAATTTAATTGTAAAACAAAAAACAAAAATTGCATATGAATTGAAAAATTTGTCGGACATTTTTAATGTTGTGAAAAGAAATCTTTTGTTTTATCACTGAAAATGATGTGAAATTTTAACAAATCCTCTTAAAAATGTGTTATGACCTACATTTAGTTTTTTTAAAACAATGTTTTATTGTTAGAAGAATTTAAAAATAACAACAATATTTTTTTTACCTGTGTTAATGACCTTTTTCCTCATGAGCTGTGATTTAAATTCAATGTGATTCAGAGAAAAATGCAATTTTGTGATTACTTTTGTGTGTCCGTCTATCGTGTTATTTGCAAGAGCTGTGATGTTACAGATAAATTCAGTTGAATCTCACTAAAATGCACTCTCATAAAACGTTTATGGCCAGTGTTTTAAATTTTTGTATATGTACTCGAACTAATTCATGGAATTTTTAATTTTATAAAATATCATCTGTTAAAATATTACATTCAACACCTCTTTTATCCTTTGAAAAAAATATCACATGTTATTTTTTACTTTCAAAATTTAAAAGGACTCGACAAGGAATTTAAATCTTTAGTCAAAAAAATATTTAATCTGCTCCTCTAAATGGGGTAACAAGGAAATTTAAATTAATTAGAAAAATTTTTAAAATCGGTAGAATTCCTGCTTAAAATAACACTCACAATGAGAAATTAGGTGTGTCAAATTAACGGTCACGATGCTAGGTCTTAACGACCAGTGAAAGCACTTGACTAGCACACGAAGTTTCCGTATGTGTATCTATACAAAATGAACCGTCAAATTTTATCTGCTTACCCAGTTAAATTCATTTATGATGTTCATATACAAAAATTTTAAGTTTCTGTATGTGTTTCTACAGAAAATAAACGTCGAATTGAAATTCTATGAAATTTGCTAGTTAAGACCATACAAAAATTACCCCTAACGTTAACCACAAGAGAAATATTCAGAAATGTCACATTTTTTTGACAGTCTCTGTTTCTATAGAATAAGTGAAAACTTCAAAAATTAATTAAAAACTGTCATTTTTCATTTTTTGACGTTTCCATATGTTTTATAGAAACAGAGATTGTCAAAATAAAAATGACAGTTCGAAAACTGCTTAATTTGAGCCTAATAGTATTCAATAACTTTTATAAAAAACATGATATCTTGACCCAAATTAAAAATAAAACAAAAGACAGCAACGATACTAAAAAAAGTCAAAAAATTTAAATGTTTTCAGATAGACTTATATCATAAATTGGGACAGTAGCACAATTAAGAAGATTTAAAGAACACATACAATAGTAATGATGATGCATTTGTATTGAAATCCAAACAATATTTGTAAATTTAATCGTCTGTATTGTTCAAAAGGATGGGAGTGCCATGAATTACATTTAATGTACAAAAAAATTGATTGACTTAAACCCGTATAACATAAAAATGTGCATCAACTAATAGGGAAGACACAGACTTAATTCCACATAAAATTTAATAACATTAATATATAAGTTCTAAACATTTAGTCATAGAATTTTGCTTCAAAACATTCTTTTTCATTGTGACATACAATCTAACTTGCACTTGAATCTTTTATGCATTTACAAGTAGCATAGTATATGAAACATAAACAAATATTTTAATTCCATTTCATATCATATCTGTAAATGAAATCTAACTTTCTAAACATGTTTTTTATACTTAATTTCATTTTAATGACCATAAGAGTGCATTATTGCATCTAAAATGAAAGATTCCCCTTAAAAATTAACAAATTATAGTAAAACCAAAAATAAGTTGCCTGCATGAAAAATTGTAAAATCTTGACATTGCTGCATAAAATTATGAAATACCTGTTTTTTGATTTTATTTCATTTCATTTCTTTTATTTTTATTATCATTATAAATTGGAATAATGAAGTTCAGTAATGACGTTTAATCGTATGTTGTATGTACACAGATAAAACGGAATATTTACAAACAATACAGTTAATAGATATTGCAGTCAAGTGCATTCTTATAGATAATGCTTGTAAATTTAATTCTGAAATGTTGATTTTAATGTATATCGGGTTTGCAGTACAATTATTTAAATTGTAGGATAAATTTTCAAATTCAAGCGAAACAATAACAAATGCAGTATGAAAATTCTTAGCAGGACTAGAATTCATCTTGACACTTGCAAATTCTACATACAAAATTTTGAAGTTTGCGTATGTGTTTCTATAGAAAATAAACGTCACGTCCTATTCGATAGACTAACTACTTACGCCAGTGTCGTCTTTAACGGCCTCGGTGGAAACACGTAAATTACACGTCTTGGTTCCCGTAATTATGGAAATAGAAAGCGGTGAAAAAGATTTGAAGAGACGGATTAAATATTAGGAGCAAGTGAAAGTTTTGAAGTTTCTTATTCACGTAAGAATTTTTGAAGTTTCCGTATGTGTATCTATACAACATGAGCTGTCAAATTTAATGTGCTTACCCAGTTAGCTCGTTAATTTTGATCTTAATTATTATCAATGAACTGCTTTATATCAACTTTTATTAAAAAAAAAATACTTTAAACATCAGAAAAACAGATATTCAAAAATAGAACCAGAGACACGCGTTCTCTTTGTTCGATTAGTTTCATAAACCAAAATAATATTGTGTTAAATATCTTCACTCTTCATTGTTTGCTTTACTTATTCAAATGTAATGATCACTTAACACGATACTTAACTGCACTTAAAATTAAGAAGAAAAAAAATTTAAGATAATATTTGATTACTTAATTTATTTAACATGTAAATGTAAGAAATTTTACTTAAAAATTTCACTTTTACTAGTAAATTAGTATCATAATGCTCTGAAATTTTACCTTGAAGATAATTAGAATTTTGTATGTCAAAAAAAAAATATCTTATCAATAGAATCCCTTTATCATATCAGATAACGACAAAAATTATGACGCATCAAATTAACTTCTACATAAACTTACATGAAATCGTTATACTTAGATTCAAATTAATTAAAGCCCTTCATACAATTTTTTTCTTCATTTTTAATTAAGTCACACACACACTCACATTGAAAAATGTTAAATTAACCAAAAATAACTGAAAAAAAACATCACATCGCGGAAGCCAAAACATTCGTCGAGTCAACTGCTATCTCGTTTATTTTCTACAAAATTTTTATTATAATTTTATTTTAAATTAGCATGATTTTGTGTATGTTTCAGTGTGAGTTGAAATTGGCGCGCAGCCCAAACTGAAAATAGTTTAAATTTAATTTACAAGACAAATTTAAGAACAAAAATTATGTTGAATGGACGACTTTAAAATTGATGTAATGTTGTAATAAGGAATAACCGAAATTAACTTGATCGAAAATATTAGTAAAACATTTAAAATGTCACATAAAACCTGTCTTTGAGGTCAAATTCTGGTATGAAATTGAATTTTAAAATGAAATGAGACAAAAAAAATGTTTATTGTTTATTTATTTTAAAAATATTTTCTTTTAACACAATGAAATGATACATGACACAAAACACTTGTGTCAGTCGTTATGTTTTTTTTCTATTAGCTTGAGAAAAAAACTCAATACCGGTTCTCGTTTACAGATGAAAAGATTTCTAATAAATAGATATTACAAAAAATGTTCACAAAGAGACTTGTTGCTTCATTAGATGATAATTTTTGATACAATCAACACAATTTAACATTCAATATGAACTTTCACTGTTTCTTGTTAATAATTTAAGATGGAATTTTTTCAACTGAAATTTTGAATTGTTTTCAGTACTGCGCGGAAGATACCTGAAACGCTCCAAAGAATTTCCCTCTTTCAAAGTTGCTTGGTAATGACCATAATTTGTGTATTTTACATCAAAAGCGCTCTTGACACACAGCTATGAGCACTAGAAAAGTAATTCTTTCAAAGTTTCAATCCTTTGCTAATGAACTTTGAAAGAATGACGTTGACAAAGTCAGTCGATGTTGGCCGAAGTTCTCCGATGACTTCCTTGTTGACCATCGTTTGCAGTTTGTCTGCCAGGTCCACTGTACGTCAGCGTCGGCCAATTAACACATTAAACACCAAATTTATTCTGTTTCATTCATAATCTAATCACAATTTCACATATAATCATATTTCTCTGCAAGAGTTCAATGAATTCTTCCTACAATTACAAACAAAACTCTATGCTATAAATTTTCACTTCATTTTTTTTACTTCTACATGTTGTTTATGTATTTTGTCTTATCATGAATTACAATTTTTATGTATGTTATATAAACACTTTTATAAATACAAAATAAAAATAAGATAATAACCATGTTCTTCCAACATATTCTCACAACGACATGCATGAATTCAACTCTCATTCTTTAAAACGCTACTTTTTCATCATACTTCAGAGTTTAATTTAAAGCGTAATGTACTATTTACTTGAAGTGAGAGTAAAATTGTGTCTTGATACAAAAGAGACTTAAAAATTTTGTATTCATAAATTATTTTTCTCTACGGTTTCTTGATCGTTGTGCGAGATTTATTTTATTTTAGTTTAAATCATTCATTTGCTAGTGCCGGGTGCGTGAATGATAGTATTCTACTCACACGACAACATATTAAAATTGTACATATGAAAGTACAAGAATTGTAATAATAACAATAAAGAAAAAATTTGTATTCCTCAATTGACAATTATTGTACGTTGAAAATTCTTTTATATTAATATTTGAATATTTAACTATTAAAAAGTAAGAATTTCAACTGTGATTTGATTTGAATTTCACATGTGACCATTTAAATTAAAAGTCTTGAATGAAAAATGTGCTTAATTAGTTTTTGAAAACCTCTTAATTTGAATTTAACGTCCCAGAGAAACACGAGTCTTTTCATTTCAAATCCAAATCATAGAATTTAACGTACAAGGTCATAGTGTGTCATGTGTGTGTATGTATGTGTGTGTGTGTATGTGTGCAAGACATAGTTATTTTTAATACATATTCCTTTTTGTTTTGTTTTTCTTTTATGTTTATTTTTATTATTTTTGCAATCCGCGTTGATCACTTATAATATTTTTTTTGCCATAACAGCTCTTGTTTTCATTTTATTTGATTGTGTTTGTGTAGGATGTCTCTCTTTTCTATGTTCTTATGAATATGAATGATATTGAATTGGACCGGAAATCGGTTACTCTTTAATAAATATTTTTTTAATAATTTTTTTCGTTCAATTTCATTACAGACAAAATCTAAAATAAAATATTGAAAACATGAGTCAAGTGGTTCCAAAGTCACAACGTCCAACATTATCGTTAAATGCTCAATTAGGAGCTAATATGAAAAATAAGCAACGTTCAAACACACCTTTGCAAACAGAGAAATCAGATTCTCGTTCCTCGACACCAGCTGAGAAATTACTTGAAGCTGTGGATGGGCAAAGTCCAAGTCCAAAGGGAAAACGTCGTGTCAGCAGTGATTCTGGTAAAGTACGAGCCAGTCCCAAACCGGTTGTGGTCGTGGTTGATGATGTAGTTGAAAAGGAAAAAAATGGACACTCAAATGGAACGAATGGTGCACACGTCGAAGGAAATGGTGTTGAAAAGAAAAAAGATGAGAGGAATAACAAGAAAGACAAAGATACTGAGAAAGAAAAGGCAAATGGAAAGGAAACTTCAAAGGCAACTCCTGAAAAGAAACAGAAAAAAATTGAAAGTGCACCAGTTTTGGGTGAAAAGACAGAAAAAGGTGAAATGGAAAAATTAGTATTGGAACCTGATACACCTGCTGACTCACCAATGCCAAAATCAACTGGAAAAGGTTCTGGACGCATTTTAAAATATACTCCTGGTAAAGGACGTATAAGTCCATTCAAAACTGCATCAGAACGTTTACAGAATGCAAGTACAATTGTGAATTTGAGTACAGTTAGTGAACAAAGTACCGAGTCGACAAGTGCTGCACCATCACCAGCAATAAATTATGATTCACCTGTCAAACCACCAACTGGACGCATAAGTGGACGTCGCAATACTCGTCCAATCAAAGACATCAAAATGGTTCATCCAATCAAAAGTGCAAATGATTCCACATCTAGTATGACAGCAAATTTGGGATCACCTGTGCACAATGATAGTTTACGCACGCCAATTATTTCACAACTCATTGGACGTAAACGTGCAGGCACACCTGAACCAGTTGATGACATTCATGTTGACAGTCCCTCTAAACGGGCTCGTTTAGATTTTAGTGGATTCTTGGGATACGTTACAACACCTGTCACTCTCCTGAAAACTCGTCTTTCACGAATTGGATTAACATCAAGCACACCCAGAGCACTGGATACAGACACAGAAAATATCGCTGATGTTTCAGCAATGGAAACGGAGGAAACGAACAGCGATAAAAAAGATGTATCACAAGCTGTTGAAGCAACAGAATCAGTTGTTGAAAAAGAAATTGAAGATATTAAAGCTGAAAATGCTGAAAAATTGACAGAAAATACAGAAATTGAAGAAACACCACAAACACAATCTGGTAGACGATCCGTTTGCAGCATCATGTAAACCCAAATCACTTCATTTGAAAAGTTTAGACAATTAAACAGGAACATTAGTTATTAAAAATAAAATACAAAAAATTAATAATTTTAAAGATCATAGACATAGAAGTAATCGCAAAAGTTTATCGTCTTAATTTTGTGTTAAATTTTTAAATAATGACCGATAATTCTTTTTATTTAAAAAATGTATTTAATTTCAATATAAAAAAAAATACATTCAAATCATATCATGTATCCATGTCTCAAATTTTTTCATTTAACAGATTTTTAGGGTAGTTTCATGTCAGAAAAAAAAAACGATTCAATGAAAAAAAATATAATAATAATTAGATATTTTTATTAGACTATAAGGCAATTGTATTGTATTCGTAAAATACATTAAATTTGATGATAATTCAATAAATTAAAATAAATTTTAGAATAATCAATTTAATTTTTTTATCAATTTTCGTTCAAATATTTGGCCTTCTTTGTCCTTTGAAATGTTTCACATGAGAATTTCAAATCGAAGTAACAGTTTTTAACGGTCAAAATTCAAATTTGAGGCGAAAAACGGAATGGAATGAGTTGAAATTGAAATATAATTCCAGAAATTATAGGATCATGAAAAAAATTATTTCATAAAAATTATGTTGATTCCATCATTGAATTTGTACAGTTCGAGCTGAAACCCATTAAAACAAAATGCCAGAAACATCAAATCCATTTCAGCCATCGACAAAAGAGAATTTGCCGTGTAGAACATGCACTGACTTCAAAACATGGGCTAAACAATCAAAACAGAGCTTTAGTCAGAGTGTAACGGGAGGAGCACTCGGTGGAGAAAAAGACAAATCTAAAGAGGTAGGAAAATTTACAAGGATAGCATTGAGATGAAACTAAAACTTACAGAAATATTATTTTACAGGAAGTGAATGACATGCCAGAAAAACCTCGCAGACGCGATTGTCCACTCGATAAAGATGAACTTGGAGCAGCAACTTGGTCTTTTTTGCATACAATGGCAGCTGTTTATCCGGAAAAACCAGAACCACAACAAATTAGCGATACAAAATCATTCTTTGGACTTTTGGGACGTCTTTATCCATGTGAACATTGTGCCAAGGACTTGAAAGAAGAGTAAATGCCAATTTTGTTGATTTTCCTGCTCCAGTCAAACAATATTTTAACATTTTTCTTTTAGGCTAAAAACTGATCCTCCCAAATTAGCGTCACAAGAAGAATTTTCACAATGGCTCTGTAAATTGCACAATAAAGTGAACGTTAAACTGGGAAAACCTGAATTTGATTGTAAGCTCGTCAATCAACGATGGAGGGATGGATGGTTAGACGGTTCATGTGATTGAATATGATTTTATTTTTATTAAATACACAAATTAGTCTTAATTAGCTCAAACTTTTTAACTGAAAATATTTATAATGAAAATAAATAGTAAAATAAAAGACAATTGAATAATTTTTTTTTAGTTTTTATTTAAATTTGACGAAAAACGATCGATCCTGTTAATTTACATGTTTTTTGACAACAAAACTCATAATAATAATTTAGTCAATAGCGGTTCTTCAATTTATTGTAGAGACTCTAAAAATTGAATCATAAAGTCTCGGAATTTAATTGATGCGATAATTTTTATTTTTCTAACAGCTCTCTTTATTTAAATGACTAAGTTATTTAAATTTTGCCGGGGAAAGTTCCTTCTTCTCTTTGAGTATCCCATTTTTCCGTCCAGGCATTTGGGCAAATGGATTTGTAGACATTTTTAAAGTACTGGCAAACTTCATTTCCCTCACCCTTGACTTTTTCACAACGGAAGAAATCCAAATAGCTTTGATAACAATATCTGGTTTGGTTGGTGTTTGGGAACCGAGGATCGAATGGTGCAGTTTTCATAACATATTGTTCTTCAACAGCTTTTGGTGCCATTTTTGTAACGATTTGCTTTCAACTCTAAAAATTAATTAATTTAATTATCTTACGAAAGAAAATGTATTTTGGTAATATTTCATCCTAATACTAAATTTTACTTTTTCTAGAAGATTTTTTTTTCAAAATCCTATTTCCCTAATTAAATTACAAAGAAAATTAAAAATAAAGCAGAAAATGCATTGATATTTCGTTTAAGAAAAAAAAGTATACAAAATTGACAATATAAAATTTTTTTATATCTATTTCACGAGAGACCGACTTGGAGCATCGGGATCACATGTCGCATTTTTATATCGTTTAACTTCCTGTAAGTATAAGGACCAAGCATCCTTTGCTCCATCACCCGGATAATCTTCAATCCTTTTTGGTTTCTCTACAATGCCAGTCTTTAAAATTTTACCACCACGTCTCCGACCAATCATGGGCAACAATCTAAGTCGTTCATCTTCTTTGTGATGTGCTTCTTGTTGCTGAGAAAAACGGTCTTGCATTTCTTTGAATTTCTCCAAAAATGAACCGTCATTGGCAAAAGGAGTAAACACACTTGTTGTAGGTTTTGTGGGAACAAGTCTTTTTGGCTCAGATTCTTTTAATTTTCGTAAACGCTCTTGCATTTGCTCATGAATCTTCCTACGTTCATCTTCAGACTCTATTCCACCAATATATTGGGTGTTATTACTGTTTTCTGATTGAAATTGACTTGCAAAATCGAATCCATCCAATGTTGATTCAGTGGATCTTTCAATATTGTGTTTAGAAGATTGGTGATTTACGGTGTCAGAATTTCTTGGCTCAGATTTTCTCTCTCTATTGTGATCACGCGACTGTGATTCACGGGATTTTTTGGAAACATCATTGCGATGTCGTGATTTAGAACGACTTCTGGCACGAACACTTCTTGATTTGGAGCGACTATTGTCATGAAGACGATCATGTCTTCTTCTTGATTTTGAGCGACTTCTGGCACGATCATTTCTTGATTTAGAACGACTGGTGGCACGACGACGATCAATTCTGCTTCTTGATTTGGAACGACTCATGGCACGATGATGATTTTTTCTGCCACGCGATACTGAACGACTTTTACTCCGAGAATATGACCTTGATCGACGTCTCCTGTGTCTATCACGACTCTTGGAACGTCTTCGATGATAATCATCATCTCGTCTTCTACTATGACGACTCCTGTCTAAACTGTCCCAATATCGGCCAGACATGACGATGTGTCCCTGTAAACTGTAAACACACTCCATTTATAAACACTTGCCATTTGACCAATATTTTTTTTTTAATATAAAGAAATTAAGAAATAAAATTTTAAATTACTCTTATATTTTTTTCAACTGTCCAACCAGCTCCACTTTAATCCAATTCTGATCTAACTTCTGTAGTCTTCCAATTTACTTGTGCTTGTGTACGTGTGTGTGTTTGTGTTGTACAACACCCTACAAAATACATACAGCATACTTCGATATAAGTAAAACAATCAATCCAAATTTAAATATATTTTTCATTATTTTTCTACTTTTACCCTTGTGTCATGTTAAGATATTATCAGGAAAAATAAGAAAATTTCGGAAAAGATTCAACATTTTAAATGTAAATAATAAAAATGCATTATGTAATGTGGTTCCATATATGCGATATTTTCTCTAGAGCGTATGCTAAATTTTTTTTTCATAACTGTCTTACACTTAACTAATGAATTTTCTGCTTTATTTTTTTATGTAATTACTTAATGAAGGTGGAAAACTTTTGAAATATCACAAATTTCTGCTTATTTGTATGGTTTTTATGCAAAATATTACCTGATTAATATCCAAGCTGATACTTTTAATGATGAAAGAAAAAATCGATCGACTAGAGAATCAATTCGACGTAATGACAGCTAGATTTTGACATCGAGATTTTTTAACCTGTTAATGACAAAAAATACCTGTAAATTTTCAGTGAAGGGTTAAAAACACATTTACTCGAGTATTGAGTTTCAAAACAAAATTCATAAAAGAAAACAGCGGCAAAACAAAATCAAAATTAATTTATTTATGTCTATTCAAAGGAAAATTTCCATTTAATCCTTTGAAAAATGACGGAAAATGTACAAAACCCACCAGAAGAATTTGAGTCTAATGAAGATGCTACAATTCAAAAGGTAAAAAAAAGGAATTTTTACAGTTAATAAAAATTACATTTTTCTTTGTTTTTTGTTTTGAAATTCCAGGCCGACTCTGATGAAAATATTTTCAAGACAACTGAAAAAATTTCAGCACTAGATATTGCTTGGAATTTTGAGGATGCGTCAGCTGATGCAGCTTTGACTGAATACAAAAAGTATGGATTGCGTTACAAGGATTTGGCATCATTGGAAGAAAAGGACTTGGAATTAATGGGAATCAAAAGTGAGGAAGTTCGAGCTCGCATGATCCATGATTTTAAGCATTTACCTAATCAGGAGCCCGGATTTGAAGAGTGAGTTCACTTTTGAATATCAATTCAAACTATAACTGTTCTTTTTTTTCAGAGTTCTTTCCAAAACTGATATGGCTGAATACAGTTCAAATGTCTTGTCAAATATTTCCGAACATATTAACAATTTAAAGACTGCTTTGTTAGTTGCTCAAACTAAATTCAATGTAAATCCACCTGAAGACGTCCTCATACTTGACGAAAAAATTTATGGATCTGATTTGGTACTCAAAACAATTGATAAGATGATGCATCATTGTGATGAAATACATTACATGGTAGAGGAAATGGTCTCAGAAAAACTTGATACAGTACAAAAATCACCTGGAACATGTACAAAAATTGTTAAATCAATTTTTTGGATTGGAGCTGTGATAGCAACTTCCTATGCTGGAGTTAAATTTATTCGAGGAAAATTAAAATGAGAATAAAATTTGCGATAATATTACCAAAAAAAAATTATATTTCTAACTCATGTAAAATTTATATTTTAATATTAAAAAAAATTTATGGCACTTATCCATCCAAGCTCTCGTGATTGTCAAATACAATTGAACTTGCATCAGATACTTTTTGATATTCTAGTAAAACTAAGTTATTTTCACCCTCTTTAAGTACTTCTTTAGGCACATACAAGTTAATTTGAGGTCCAACTAAAGGCCAATAGCGTCCCAAATTGAATCCATTCAAAAATGCAATTCCTTTTCCCCAACCAGTTGGATTTAAATATGTGTCATGTAGCTGATCTCGAGTCAAATTAAATTTGCCATGGAAGAACGTGGGACCAGTACGAACAAAACTTTTTCCATGTGATGTCGATAAAATCGGTTGTTGCAAATAAGTTTGGATCATTTTTTCAATATCAGCCACATTTTCCAATGGAAATTTCGTCATATTCCATCCTGTAAGCATTTCATCATTGTAATAAGTGTTGCCCAAAAGTCCTTTAAAATCATTTGGAATTCCGTAATTAATTCTGCCTTGATTTTCAACGACCACTTGAAGTTTTGTTCCCAATCCAGCTGGAATTGATAAGGAATTGACTTGATTTTCACGTGAAAGTATTCCAATGAAATTCCGATCGACATAAACGTATGCACGGTCATTAACTTTTTCCACGTGAAATTTGACGGGATCTCGATTTGTTTTCGGTAGAATTGTTTCGTACAATACTAGACCGGAATATTGATCAAGGGCTTCAAATGATAATGGGAGTAAACTTTCTACGACTCCTGAATTCAACCGTTTTCTCGCAAAATTTGATAACAAAACTGAAATTGGTTTCAATAATACTGGGCCATATTTAAGTTTTTGACTAACACTCGGAATTGGAATCTGAGGAAGGGGTAAAAATTCTCCTATCACGTCTCGCAAAGCTAAATATTTTGGTGTGATATCACCAGCTTCAGTCATTGGCGCATCATAATCATAACTTGTCACATCTGCATTATATTTTCCTGGACCTCCATCATTGGCACCGGCTGTAAAACCAAAATTAGTGCCACCATACCACATATAAAAGTTAACACTTGCATTCTTTTGTAACATGTATCGGAGGGAATATGCCACTGGTGCTGTATCGACTCGTTGCATATTTTCTTGCCAGTGTGTCAACCAACCGGGATAATATTCGATGTTAACCAAAGGTCCTTTTGGCATATATTTGCGGAGAGTCAAAAAGAAATTATCGATTTCTCTATTACTTGCTGCACCAAAATCTAGTGTAGCTAAAACTCCTTCGATGTATCCTCTGGGAGTCTGACTCGGACCATCATTCGTGAAGAGCACAGCAGCATCACCAACATATCGTTCAGTGAGTTCCTTCAACCATCTCTTATAATTTTGATCTGTTGTGCCAAATGATCCATATTCATTTTCAACTTGTACCATTATAATTGGACCTCCATTTCCATACAAATACTTTTCCATTTTTGGCATTAGGACATCATACCATTTTGCAACTTCCCTTAAATAGTCCTCGTCATATGTTCTCAATTTAATCGATGGATATTTTGTAAGTAGCCAATATGGGAAACCACCCATATCACGTTCAGCACAAATGTAAGGACCTGGACGTAAGATCACGTAAAGATCTTCTTCAGCTGCTACTTTAATAAAATACTCAAGATCTGCAATTCCATCCCAGACATAAACATTTTCTTTTGGATTGTGAAGTGACCATTCAACGTAACTATTTGCGGAAAAAAATTCATTGAATTAAAATTGAATTTAAATTTTCTAATATATTACGTTGTGACAGCATTAAGTCCAGCTGCTCTCATGGTACGTAGTTTATGCCTCCAAGTTTCGCTCATTGCCCGGAAATAATGAAATGACCCACCGACAAAACGGAATGGCTCACCGTCTTTTAAAAATCGATCATTATCCCAATCAACTACAAATGAACGTGAATCTGGCTGAAAATTTCGGAAAAATTAATATTTGACCTCATTGAAACAAATTTTATTACTCACGGTTGATTTTTCAGAAACTTCGCTGTTAATCAATGAAATTCCAATTAGAATGACGATTAAATTAATCCATTTCTTCATTTTGATTTAAATTTTCTGAAAATAAAGTTTGAAAAAAAAATCTCTAATCAATAGGTAATTCATAGAATATTGAATTTTAAAAGTGTTTACATTGAATTAAAAATTTAAAATTCAAATTTTCCGCGTCCCTGAACTTGAACTATATGCAGAATTAAAGTTCAATATTCCATTAAGTATTTTGCTTTGGCTCTTTCTTTGCGAATAAAAAAATAATAATAAATATCAATAAGTTTTTAGGCAGGTCATCGAACTTTTGTTTGATCATTTTATCTTAAAAATATACCGAAATTCATTTTATCGTTGATCAATATTGCTAACTTTAAGTCTAATCGTATTAAGGGGGATGTGCAGAAATTTAAAAAAAAATTATTTTTAACTACTGGACGATTTTATGGAGCTATGAAGTGATGCCATGAGTGATATGGGCTAATTAGGTCAGCAGGTAAAAGTTTGACAATTCATATTTACATACGAAAATTTTGACGTTTACGTATGAGTATCTATACAAAATGAACTGTCAAGTTTTACTTGCTTACCCGGTAACCGGATACGCAGATTGAAATTGACAGCTCATTTCGTATAGATACACATATGGAAACTTCAAATAATCTGTACGTAAATAGTGATTGTCAAACCTTCACATGCTAACCTGGTAAGCCCGTTATCTTTTTTGGCATTTCAGGACTTTGCACCAACTTATACGTGTGTATGGATGGTCTGTAGTGTTATAAGGTGACACTGCCAAATATTTTCTTTCATAAATTGTATTGAATTGAATTCGACAAGGTCCAAAATCATGAAATGTCCTAAGCTTATTCAAGTTGATCGATTTTCTGTTATAAATGAAGGACCATTTCTACTTTTCATAAAGATCGTTTAAAAAACCTGTTTAAATATTCATAGATAAATATTTTTTTTTGAGACAGTCAAGGAAATGTTAATTGATGATCATCAATAAATAAAAAAAATACAATAAAGATGAAATTCATTATTATTCATCTCAGTATTCGCTTCCTCACTTAGAAAGTCTCAAGGTGTGTAAATATAGATCAGGTTATCGTGCTTGATAAAGTGATTAATTTAAAATGAAGTCATTTATGATTCAGAAATAACATTTTCAGTATTGTTGGTTTAAATTTTTTTTGTGATTATCTTGACCGGTTAAGCATATGACTTCTCTCAAACAATATGAAAGTGTTGAATTCTTTTAAACCATAGGGTCGAACTACCTGCTATCGTTACGCTACGAACACTTATAGTAGAACTTTTGTACATTAAAATAAGGCTCCATTCTATTAGAGAACTGTCTTTTATTCTTAGATTATCAAAAAATTTGTGTTTTTTAGTCAAAATAATTAAAATACATGGTGGAGGGTTCCACGACCGTATCCTACCCTAATCGGACGTTTTCAACGGTTTTTGAGTAAAGCCTTAACAAGCAAAGGTTATCGGGCTACGTCTATACAACACAATTCATTTTGACGTTTGAAAATTTCACATACAAAATTTGAAGTTTCCGTATGTGTTTCTATAGAAAATAAACGTCAAATGAAAATCTATCCTAAGGATTTTGCCAGTATAGGAAAGATTTTCACTTGACATTTCATTTGACGTTTATGTTCTATAGAAACACATACGGAAACTTCAAAAATTCTGTTCTCAAAAAGAGATTGCCAAATTTTCACCTGCGGACCTCGTTTGCCCATTAACTCATATTCAGTAGCAAATTATGATATTTCATAACTTCAAGTAAAAATTGTAGCACTTTTATTTCACTTGTGTGCTTCTATGTATGGAAATTATTGAATCCTTTGTTTTAATAATCTTCATATTTTGTTAACAAAAAGTCACTTAAAAAAAATAAAAATTTTAAAATAACACAATATTTATATTTTTTAACTTTTACCAGTATTTTTTTTATAAATATTTTTATTATTTAGTTCATTTACATAAACATTGATATTTATTTAAATTTTTTTTTCACTTAAAAACTGTGGAACGTAAAATTTATGATTAACTAGAACTTATCAATTACCTCGCATTTATTGTGTGTGTTAACTGTCGTAAAATTCCGTCTTTTTTTAAATGAAACTATCAAAAGCAAATCAAAGTTGCGTAATTGAAAGACAATTTAATGTCTTTTTAATAATTTATTGATAACCGCCTCAATGAACATCGATAAATGTATTTAAATTTTTTATTTCTTTTATTTAAATTGATTTAGTTGTTTTTCGAACGACTGCTTACTCAGAACTGTTTGAAAATTAGCATGTGTTTTGTATTTTAATGCTCTTTAATTTGAATAGAAAAGGTACGCTCAGTGTGTGATCAACACAGCTGTTTAAAAAAAAATAAAATAAAACATTAATGAATGAATGAAGAATTGCAAAGAAAGGAAAACAAACAAAAAAAAATTTTATGAGTCGTTTTTCTCAATGAGTCGAGCTGCTATGCTACTAAAATTGTGTAAGGTAACGTTTTTTCGTTATTTTTAATTCATTTACTTGGGAATTTCTTAATAAGTACTTAACAGTAGCAGTTGATAACAAAATTAATTTTTGAATATATTTTCGATTGATAACAATTGCTCTAATTTTTTTTCAATTGATATAATAAGGGATTTGAAAAGTAGGTCCAAGTAGGATTAATTTTATCTGAAGATTTTACTTGAAAGAAAAAAAAACATTTTTTTTTTATTAAAATTGTAATTATTTTCGATCATAATTATTTTTCAATCCATCCTTTGATTATTTTAACTTCTTCTGTAGGTCGATCATTTTTATCGGTTTCCACAGTGCCCAATCGTTTCACAGTTTGCATCCCTGAAAATATTCGGCCAAATATCGTATGTTTTCCATCAAGCCATTGAGTTGGTGCTAACGTAATGAAAAATTGACTTCCATTTGTGTTTGGTCCGGAATTTGCCATTGATAAAATGCCAGCACCGCTATGTTTAAGATCCGGATGAATCTCATCGGCAAACTCTGGACCATAAATTGATGTCCCACCACGTCCCTGAATAGAAGAAAAAATTCACATGTAAAATTAATACAAAAGGAGTCCTGATGATACTTACAGTGCCGGTTGGATCACCTCCTTGTATCATAAAATCCCGAATTATGCGATGAAAAACTGTTCCATTGTAGTAGCCACGACGCGCCAGTTCTGCAAAGTTTCGACAAGTGTTGGGAGCGTGTTTCCAGTAAAGTTCAATTTTGAGATCACCCATACTAGGAATAATTTGTAAATAAATGCATGTAATTTTTTTAAATGAAAATAACATACCTGGTGTCAAAAGAAACAAAGGGTGGTTGCCACATTTTATCTGGAATTCCAGAACTTGCTCCACCAGTTAACGCCATTTTCATTCAATTTTTACTTAATTTTATTCAAAATTAATCTTTTTTAGATAAATTTGAAAAACAAACGTTGAAATGAAATGAGTTTATAAACAATTTTTTGAAAACAAAGGGTTTCAACGTCAATATATTGTACAATTTCTCGATTCGTCGAGATATTTCCAAGCCCTGTTAAATTTAAAACCCTTCACGAAACGTCAAATGATTGTTATTGTTGTTTTATTTACCGACGTCAAATTCATCTGTTGAAAAATTTGTAGGATTTTATAATTTTCCAATACAAATCCATAAAAATGAAGTTAATCACAAAGATTTTCTTCATTTTTGTGCTTGTTGCAACAATTTCGTACTATGTAACAGGACAAAAAACAAAAAGTGTGAGTTAAATGAAGATTTTAATCTTTGATCAAGTTATACATTAATGACGTGTACTGTAATTTTTTTTCCAGGCATTATCTGAAAAAGTTCAAGCAATGTTAGATATGAATGCAAAAAAATCCATTTTAAGATTTAATGGACAAAAATTCAAGGATTACATAAAATCAGCCCCGAGAAACTATTCTGTGATAGTAATGTTTACTGCCTTACAACCAGCTCGACAATGCCAGATTTGTCGACATGCCCATGATGAATATCAAATTGTAGCAAATTCTTATCGGTATTCAATGTCATACTCTAATAAGTTATTTTTTGCCATGGTCGATTTCGATGAGGGTTCTGACATATTTCAAGCTCTCAGACTAAATACAGCTCCAGTTTTTATGCATTTTCCAGCTAAAGGCAAACCAAAAGGTATAATTTCATATTTGGTTTACATTGAAATTCATTACATGGCTTTAATTCAACAGGTTCTGATACAATGGACATTCAACGCGTTGGAATATCTGCCGATGTCATTGCCAAATGGGTGCAAGAACGAACCGATATCCAAATTCGTGTATTCCGACCACCAAATTATTCTGGGACGATTGCATTCATGCTTTTAGTCAGTTTTGTGGGTGGTTTCTTGTATTTACGTCGAAACAATTTGGATTTCCTTCAGAACAAACAAATGTGGGCATTATTAGCGGTTTTCTTTTGTTTCGCCATGATTTCAGGTCAAATGTGGAATCATATTCGTGGTCCACCATTTGTACACAAATCCCAAAATGGAGGAGTTGCATACATACATTCATCGTCACAAGGACAATTGGTGTTTGAGACGTATATTGTCTTCTTTTTATATGCATTGGTGGTTTTTGGGATGATTTTACTTACGGAATGTGCACAGCAAACAGATAAGAGAAAAGGAAAAATAATGGCAATTGTTGGTCTTACATTGGTTTGTGTCTTTTTCTCGCTATTACTTTCAATCTTTAGGAGTAAAGCAGGTGGATATCCCTACAGTTTTCTGTTTAAATAGATTACGAAAAATATTTTAATTATATATTTACTTTCAAAAGTAAAAGTCCTAAGAACAAATTTTATTATTAATGTACTTGTGAAATTTTTTTGGGTTTTTTTAAAGCCCACACACAAAAATTGTGAATTGAATGAACAACCGCACTTTCAAAAAAAAAAATAAATGACTGAAAAAAAGCTTTCAATGTAGTTATTTTAAGCGCATTTCCTTTGACGGGAAAAAATATGAGTAAGTGTTGAATTCTATCACGATGAAGTGAAAAATGTTCAACAGTAAGATATGTAAAATTCATTGCATACATGTCAAATTTTCATCAAATATGATCAATCGATTGAGGAAAACATGAATTTTAATTGATATTTGAAAACTTCACAATCGTCGGTCAAGAATGTTGCAACATTTCAATCAATATGTTATTAAAAATATTGTGACTGGTTTGTTAAAGAAACAACATTAATTGTAAATAACGAAAATAAGCACATTTTCATACACATTCTCGTCATCTAGATTCGAAAAAGTAGTTTCAAAGAACGAAGTCAATCAATACATGTATTAAAATCATATTTCCTCATACATTTGATTCATATGTGAGAGCGAAACACGATACATTTCCATTGTGAACACAATTCCAACATATTTCATAATTTTAACCATGCAACAGCATTAGAAGCAAAAGTTGTTTTCATTTCATTATGCTTTAGCACATATTCAACACACATGAATTTAATTATACAAAAAATCTAATGTAAAGAAACGGTTAACACACATTTTCTTTCCTTCTTTCGTTCACCATCGTGTTTTTGCTATCACTTTTGTGTAATAACATGCGGTCTCAACGAAATGTGGTTGTACGAAACTCAACTTTGTTTGATGATCATTCACAAAGCAAAAGTAAATTTTGATATTAGTTTCAGCTTAACTCTTCTCTGGTTCAGATCACATCCGAATACCAAAAAAAAACAAACAAACTAACAAACAAAAAAAAAGAGATAAAATTAAAAAAATTGATCACACAGTGGTGTATTTTTTTTTGTGTGTGATATTTGAGCAAGATACATATGTGAAGTAATTAGGCTCGAGCTCAAAAAAAACCTAAATTATTAATGTTATTACTTGAAAGTATAAAAAAATCATGAAAAAATAACATTAATCATGATCAAAAAAAAATAAAGCTAATTTTTTACGCTTTGAATTATTTAACTTGGATAACAATCACTTGAAATAACTGATGTGAAACAAAATATTTGAAATTAAATTTTAAAGTAAACATTTATTAAAATAATATTAAAAAAAAAATAAGTAAAAATGGCAGAAATGTTATATGAAAGTTCTTGGGAACATTTTTATTCACTCTTAATCGATTTATTGATTTTCTTTGTAAAATCAATTTATTTCATTGGAGAGTCAATTTTCCTTACATTATTGCCAAATAAGCTGAGAAAACTCAAAGTAAGTATTGAATGGTCTTTTATTTCGGTATATTGGTGTTACTTTTAAATAAAAATAAAAGAAATTTTGTATGATGATACTGACATAGCAAACGTGAAAGTTGCATTAGCATTGTATTGTTACTTTATAACTGTTTTTCGTACAATGAACGTTAAAAGCAGACTTTTTAAGTAAAGTTTCTTGCTCTCTTTTTTTTTCTTGAAAGAAAAAAGAAATAAAACATGTTTTAACAGAAAAAAATATCAAAATTATCGCAAGTAAAACATATTTATGTAATATTTTAATAATAATTTTTACAATAAACGCTATGTTGTAAAAATTAACTGTAAACAAAAATATTAATCAAACACCATTTTAGTAAATTCATTTAGTAGGTCATTTTCAGTGATTCCATCTTTTATTTGTATTTTAAAAAAAAAAAAAAAAATATAAAAAAAATTATAAAAAGTGTGCCTTGTCCTCAAGAAGTTATTAACTTCTAAAATAAACTTTTATGAAGAGGGGATGGCTAACTAAAAAGTAAAAAACAAGAAGTTTTAAGCAAAATAAAATGTTTGAGATAACAGCTTCACAAATTTTTTAAAAGTTGAATTTTGAGTATTATGAGCAAACCATCGCAAAACCAGTCTCACAGAAAAATTCAACTTTTAAAAAATTTGTGAAGCTGTTATCTCAAACATTTTATTTTGCTTAAAACTTCTTGTTTTTTACTTTTTAGTTAGCCATCCCCTCTTCATAAAAGTTTATTTTAGAAGTTAATAACTTCTTGAGGACAAGGCACACTTTTTATAATTTTTTTTATATTTTTTTTTATTTTTGACTTTTTAGTTTTATTTTTCGTAAAATTAACCGAATTAAGACCTAACCAAACAACTTAATAGTTTATGGAATACACTTTTTAATTACAGTCGATGTAACCACATTCTGTTAAGAGAATTCATGTGTATGGAAAAAAAAAATTTTCAAGTTCGTCTTAGGTCTTTGGTGTCTTCAGCAAAGTTGTAGCTTATTTTAAGAGGATTTTAGTGATATAATTTTTTTTTTGATTTTCCGGGAAATTTGTGGAAATTTTTTGATTTTTGTTGAAAAACCGGTATTTTAAACCAAAAGTTGTTCGGCAACTCTATTTTTTTATATGAAAATCAAAAATTCTAATGATGAGGCTACCTCGGCCGGTAAAAATAAGCTAAAGTTTCAGAAGAAACCATGGGTCTGCGATAGTCCAGAAAGGCTGTAGCGGCACTTTCGCACACTCACACTTTTTAGATTTGAATAAATATAAAAGTATTATAAAAATATTTAAAACGAAACGTTAAAATAAAATTAACATATTTTGATCATATATTAACCAAAATGTTAGAAAACCGTAATTTCACATACAAAAATCAAAATTATTTGTTCAAATATCAAATGAGAAAAAAATATGTATGTAATTTAAAATTACAAAATATTACCATATTTTTTAAAAATATTTTTTAGATTAAAATTAAATCATATATGTGAAAAAAATTAAAGATATTGCCTATTAATTATTTATATGTTAAATATGTTAACAAAATAATATGAGATTAACAAGATTTTAATTAGTTGGTCCCGAAAAAAATAATTTTTTAATTTAAATGTAAATGCTCATGTTCAAGGATTTCGAGCTTTATTATTATTATCATTAGTTTTAAATTCATGTTGAAAGAGGTAACTTCTTTCGAGAACACAATATTAATTTACTATACAATAGGAAAACCCCTACTATTTCATTGATTTTTTTATTTTAACACAAATCACTTTCGTTTTCTTTTTTTTGTGTTTATCTAACATCTGTTGAGTATAAAATAATGATTGAAATAAAAAAAAACTCATTTTGGTCAAATATATAAAAAAAATAAATTTATTCAAACAGGATTTATCGGCAATTTTTGTCGCAGGTGAATATACAATTAAATTTACACATAATACAAAAATACAGTGGGTTCAATGTGACTTATTTTTGAGATGATTGACCGCGAACCCAAAGGTCTTATTGTGTTTATACTACTTCAATTCAAGCTTCCATAGTAAGCGCCTTTTATCTATGGTCTAGCCACGTGGGACATACAATTTATACTGTCATTCGATCCAGTCGCTCTCAGGTTTCACTCAGCACCCTTAAGAAGCCCTAGAGGTTTTAATGAATTCAAAGTAAAAATTGGGTACATTTGGAACTCAAAATACACAAATTAATTTTCATGCCTGGGAGTGGATTCGAAGCCCCGACGCAGGATTCTTACCAATCATGGGTAAAATTATCACTTTATAGATCCACATTGCAGTTTTTGGTTTGATACCCCAGGTTTTCCCAATAATCAATTTGCAAGTCCATATAACAGCAGTCGATCTTTTAATTAAGTATCTTAAATTTCAGTGGCTGAAGATCGTCTTCATACTTTCTTTTCTATGTACTACTTCTGTTTTCAGTGGATTCACATTGAGACCAATTGTTACATACCATCTCTCCACTATGTTTAATCCGTCTTGTATACGTAATGAAGTTATCATATGTCAAATTCCTGTCAATGTCAATGCAATGCACAGATTGTTGATTTACCTTCTTGATATGTAAATTGCTGCGGATGTATAGGTTTATTAGTTAAAATTTCACCTATTATGTATCTGTGTATAATTTTCTCCATAATTCTAAGTAAGAATGACGTAAGACTTATAGGCCTGTAAGATTTTGCTAGATGACTTTTTGTCTTCCCACCTTTAGATATACCTTTAGGCACACCTCAATTTTCCTTCATGATTTAGGAATGTAACATAACTGCTTGTTCCGAGGCATTTGAAATATCTTAAAATTTCAAACGTTGTCAAATCTCAAATAAATGAGATAGGTCAAATTTAAATTGTCTACACTGTACATTTAAAATATTGTTTTATTTATTTTATTATTTAACGATATATCTCTATAAAAATCATTTTATTTGACGAATCACCGCTGTGAAATAAAATATTCACTTTTGTCAATTACTTTTTTTTATTTTAACTTTTCATTAAGTTTAAATGCACAAGTATAACTACAAATTGTTGAATTATAAAATTAGGAGTACATACATAAGGTGAATAAACCAATGAATAAAATATTATTTTTAACAAAACAGAGGAAAACTACTACAAAGTATAGCTAATTATTAGCTGATCAAACATGGGTAATGTTTTTTGTTGTTGTTTGTTACATTTGACAGAGAAGGTCAAAGAATTAAAATGAACAAAAAAAAATATGACTTTTAAATTTCAAACCACTTACATATTAATTGGGCTGACAAGAGTCACTTTGTAATAACAATAACAAAAACTTGAAAAAAGGAGAATTGTGATGTGTGATTTTTTGTATGACTTTGTACTTCAATAGACTTGAATAAAATTAAGCGATGAACCTTTTCAAATGATTTTTGCATCATGATAATCTTAAAATTAATTTTTTTATTGCATTTTTTTTTTCTAATAATGATAAGTATGTCAAGAATTACGATTGAATAATGATTGACTGATGGCCACAAATCATAAATATTAATTCTCCTTCCGTCCAGAGAAGCAAACCATAAGCTCAGCATGTAATGTATCAAGTATTTGTAAGATATGCAATTAAAATTTATCACGTCGATGACTTTTTATGGGCTTAACAATATAAAATAATTTTAATGTCAAACATTTATTACATGTCACAAAGTGCTTTGTTTTATTTTAATACAAGTGATTTTAGCGACATGTTCATATAAATTGCGCAACAATTGTTAAAAGATTTTTTTTGTTAATTATTGTCAGAAAGAAAAATAAATATAAAATTATTGTGATCTTCATCTTACTTTAATTTCATTTAATTAAAGAAGGACTTGCTACGAACAGTATCAGATTTCGTTGAATATTTTTTTTTTTAATTTATTACGTCTTTACACGTGCATCTTTTTTTTATTGGTAACCATAAAATGTCTTTTCTTCTTCAATTTTTTATTTGTTATTTTTATTTAATATTCAGTTCACGTTGACAAACATAAAAAAAATATATAAATATTATTCTGACCCACATTTGAATTACGTTTAAATTTCAATATTTTTTTTCTTTTATTTTTTTTTTGGTTGAGGTAATAAAATAAGAAGAAAAATTGTATACAAATTGCTTGATTATCCGTCAAACAAAGATTCATCAATGAAATTTTAGCATAATCATATAAGATGATGAACAAACTCTTAATTAATGTTTCAATGAAAAAAAACAGGGGGTGGTCGGATAAAATTGTGATATTACTATAATTTTTTTCACCGATAAGAGGCTCTAGAATTTCACCAATAGATAATGGGAGGCGATGTTTCTCCAATGTCATTAGGCCAGTGAGGGTTGTGATAAAATTCATGCTCGTTTTTGACAGTGGTGGATTGGTAATCTGGCAAATCTCAGAAAGGCTGCAGTCGATCGTCTTTTAAAAATTAAGTTTAGCGTAAATTTTAAAGAAAATCATACAAAATGCCAGGGCCGCCCCGGCTTTTTGACGAATCGATTCAATATTGAGAATCCGACAGCAAGTCATGAAATTTAAGCTTCTTTCGCTCGAAAGTCAGCCATTTTGAAAAATGTCTCAATTTTTTTAAAATCGGCCATCTTGATTTTGATTGGGATTTTTTTCAGACCAAAGGAAAATTCGCTTAACAGAGAGCTAACCACCCCTTTGTTCTGCTCAATTCAAACATTTGAATAAATTGCCATTCCTTATTTGTAAATGACACATTTACATTACTCATTTTTATTTTTTATCAAGTTTGAAGTATAGGAAGCATTAAAATATAATTATTGATGAGTAAATCTCAAATTTAATATTTATTTTGATACCATGGAAACAATTCCTTCAAGTATAATTTTAATCGTGTTATAATCGACTAATTAATGATAATTTTATCGGACATCTTATGAATTTTTAATTAAATTTAAAATTAAAGATTTTTATAAAAACAAGTTCAATTTGTTTGGTTTTTTCCTTAATGGCACGTGTAGATTTTTGTTTTCGCTTTTTATTTGTGTAAAGAACGTTTTAAGATTTTGACACTTCCGTTCATGAATATTCAAATACAACAAAAACAAGGCTGCACTCTCAACTCAAAACTAGAGGGGTTTTGACTGGTGTCCATCGATGGTCCCATAGTGAGGCTTTTTATTCGAGGATCTCGTTGGTCCCATTGATCTCTCACTGGTTTTGAGTTGTGAGGGTGCTATGGAAAATTATATTTCAGAAAGCTCTTGAACTGTTCTCCTTTTATCAAGGAACGAGGACTAACTTTCATAAAAGAGTCAATTTTGCATTTACGCTTAATTCACTTCTTATGGCAGCTTTTCTAAAAAAAATATTGCTACAATTTTTCAACTGAATTGTTTATTTTAGTTTTTTTTTTATTACACCTTTAAAAATAAATATTAAACTAAAATTAAGTTGACACATCTCATTATCTGCAAAGGTTTCCTTTCACACTTTGTCACAATGTAACCACGATTAAAGTAAACACTAATAATAAAAAAATATGTTTGAACTAATGAAGGCCGACAAAAAATTAACCATATTTTTTTTTTCCAATTTAATTTTAGGACGTTTCCGGCCAAACAGTCCTCATAACTGGAGGTGGCGGCGGAGTCGGACGACACTTGGCATTAAATTTTGCAAGACTCAAATCTAGAGTTATCATTTGGGATGTCAACACTGAAGGTGAGTTAGATATTCAAAAACTTATATCTCTAATATAATCTGAAAGTATGTTCATAAATTTTTTATTCAATATCTTAATTTTATCAGCAAAACATAAATTATTTATTTATATTTCAAGAGGATATTGAAAATTTAAAAAAAAAAAAATTCATCATGCGAATTTTGACCATAGATAAAATTTTGCTCAAATAAAAAAAAACATAAAATTAGATGGCCTTGTTTTAAATGAAACAATGTGCATTCATGATGATTAGTATTTAAATAAATTCAGTTTCGTGATTAAAAATGAATGCGATGTTACCTGCATATCCAAAAAATTAATGTGTCGAGGAGCGAAACCGACAAAAAATAACGGAATATTAATTTAAAAAGTTGTTATTTAAAGATTAATTATAACTTAAATATTCATAAATCCTGTCCTCATTTGTCTTCAAAGGGGAGCTTCATTTTAAAATTTTATATAATAAGTGAACAAGTTTCACTCTCAACCCAAAACCAGTGGGGCACCAGTTGGAAAAAGTGTTCCCACTGGTTTTGGATTAAAAGTGTTGAATCACTTGCCTAAAATTTCACACAGAATCTTGTATATGAAAATTCTCGACCCAGTAAATCACGTGATAAATTTCTCTCCATTCATTTCATTGCAAATAAACAAATTTGACATCAAATAAAAAAATTATAAGAAAAAAATTTGCTCATGTTACCAAGCTGCTAAATACTGAACTCATTATCGTTTTGCCGGTAAAACGTGCATATTTTTTTTCATCACATTTATTTTAATTTATGCAAAAAAAATCAGTTTCATTCAATTCCAATTTATCTGTGTCAAAATTTTAAGTAAAAACATTCAAATTATGGTGATAGAAAAAAAAAAATGCAAAACCAGTTCTTACTTAAATTTTTTTATATTAGAATTTTACTTCTTCCAGACATTTTAATCGAGTTCCTTATTAATCTAATTTTTAACATGATGATCTGAAATATTTCAATTATTTTTTTTTTTTAATTTTTTTATTTCTTACAAATTACGTCAGCACAAGAAAAAAAGAACAGGATTTGGGAGGTAGTAAAGTTAAATAACCTACCCCAAAATTAAAATAAATTTGCATGTAAAATAGAATTTTTAACGTTCTAAACATGAATAGCAAAAAAAATCATTATCATAATCTAACAACCTGATCGAGAGTCATTTTATTTGAGAATGTTCTTTTTTGGATTTCTTTATTTTTGATCTTCAAAATTTTAAGGCATAATATTTAACCCAGACAAAGGTTTAACTCATTTTCTTTTGCTTGAAAATTAAAAAAATATGTAAAACTCGATCGTGAAAAAATTCTGCCTTTTTTAACAAATCAATTATTTGGGAAAATTAGACAGGACTCCGTAGTTTTGATAATTTTCGCGGTTTTCCATTATTTTTTTAAGATTGGAAAATTACGGTTTTACGCAGTTTTACGAAATTTTAGAGTTGGGGTTTTTCCGATTTTTCGGCATTTTAGAAACTTATGTTATGCTTGCAATTGTATTTCCGCGACTATAAAAATTCTGTGGTTTTCCACGATTTAGAAAGATTTCGTAAGATTGAAAAATTCGCGATTTTCAGAAGTTTTTCGAACAAAATTTTAGAAATTCTGCCATTTTGTAATTCGACCATATAAATTTTGCAGCATAAGCGCCAACTTCGCGGTTTTCCATGATTTTGAAAATGCAAAAATTGGGAAATTCGCAGTTTTACGAAATTTCGAAAAGTTTTGCGATTTGTAGGGAGTTTTTCGACATGTTAGAAAGTTATGCTATGCTTTGAATTGTTTTAACGCGACTTTTAAAACGTCTTGGTTTTCTACGATTTTCAAAGATTTCGCAATATTAAAAATTCGCAGTTTTTCAAAAAATTTTAAACTTGCGATATTCAGGAGTTTTTCGAACAAAATATTAGAAATTTTGCCATTTTGTATATTACCATTTAGATTTTGCAGCATAAGCGCCTATTATGCTTGCAGTTGTTTTTCCACGACTACACGAAATTCCGTGGTTTTGCACCATTTTGGAAGATTTCGCAAAATTGGCAGTTTTGTGAAATTTTAAAAAATTCCGATTTTTTTTCAAATTGACGAGAAATACGCTTAAAAATGTTCTTACATGCCTATTTTAAAAATTCATGTGTATCATGAAGATTTTAAGCTAAAAAATTCTTACAGTATTCGATGTATTGCCTCTTAATGTGATTTTTTTAGGATGTTCTATTGTAAAATTGTATTTCGTTTCTAATTATTTAAATGAGTTGTAAAAAATAAATCTCAAAAAAAAAAAGTTATTAATTTCAACTTAACCTTGTTCAATATCAAGCAAACACGTTTTGATTTGCATAATTTTCATGCTATTTTAATGCATGTGTCATTTTGAAAAATTAATTTATCATTTTTTTTCACAGATTCGTCCAATCATTAAAAAAAACTGTTTTAAATTAAAAATTTAATATTAATTTCTTTTTTTTCATAACTAACAGCGATTAAAGGAACTGTCGACGCACTTCATCAAGAAGGCTATTCATGTTATTCATATGAGGTTGATATTTCAAACAAGGATCATGTCTATGAAATGGCTAAACGTGTTCGAGATGAAGTGGGCAAAGTTGATATTTTGATAAATAATGCAGGAATTGTTACATGTCGTACTTTGTTAGATCTCCCAGACAAAGCCATCGAAAATACATATAACGTTAATATTTTATCACATTATTGGACAGTTAAATCATTTTTACCTGAAATGATTGCACAAAACAGGGGTCACATTGTAACAGTTGCCAGCGTGACAGGACTAATGGGAACTTATGGATGCACTGATTACAGTGCAACGAAATTTGCTTGTGTTGGCTTCCATGAAAGTCTTTTTACTGAATTGAAAACACACGGTCATGATAATGTCAATTTAACCCTTGTCTGTCCATATCACATTTCAACAAATATGTTTACTGGAGTACGACCACGATTGTTGCCGTGTCTTGAACCCAAATATGTTGCTGATAGTATTGTGAATGCTGTGCAAAAGAATGAAGTTACATGTATTTTGCCTGATAGTATTAGATATGCAGCTCCAATGAAATTGTAAGTAAATTTTTCTTATAGATGAATTTTTTACCATTAAATGTCTTTTTAGCTTCTTACCAGCAAAAATGTGCTGGGAAATGATGCATCGAGTTATGAAAGGACCTGAATCAATGATGCTCTTCAGGGTGCGTGGAAGGGCAACTGCTGGTTGATTATCAATTTGAATTATTGAATTAAATTACATATTTACTCATATCTAGCTTTAAAATTTGTATAGATCAAAAAAAAATAATAATAAACTTTTAATAACATTTTAGAATAAATTTTTAATTGACAGTAAAATGCTCATAAGTAACAAAATTGGTGAAATAATTTGAATTATAGCACTTCCTTTACCATATGGTCCTAATTTACCAGCATATGCCATAAGATATGGAATTGCATTTTGTTCATAATTTCCAACAAACATATGGGAGTGTGGACCTTTAGCCCAGACACCAACATGACCGCCACCATGACTTTCAACATTCAAAGGAACTGTAGCTGGAAATTTGTAGTCTAAAGCTTCAAGATTCTCTTGACTTGGATCTTTCCTTCCCCCATTTTCATTATAAGTATTGTAATATCCACGTCCATTTGCATAACTTAGTGTAGTATAAGGAATTCCATCTTCATCACTGATACCAGCCATGCCAAAAATATTATTGCCTCGTTCCTATTCAAATTTCGATGCAATTTGAAATTAAAAAAAAGAAATTTAAATTTAATTTAATTAATTACCGCATATCCATTGTATGTTAAGGTGTGACCATGATCTGCAGAGACAACGATTAATGTATCACTGTCATTTGCCAATTCAATCGCTTTTTCAACAGCACGAGCCATTTCAGCTGTCTCCTCTAAAGCATGTTTAATGAATGCGTCATGATGCGCAGTATCGATACGACCACCTTCGACAAACAAGAAAAATCCTTTGTCATTTTTCTTCAATATCTTGATAGCTGCTTCAACCATTTCAGTTAATGTCGGTTCTTCGACCAAATTATTATTTTTGATATCTAAATTATACTGACAGTGATCAGCTTCAAATAAGGCCATTAAATAATCTGTGTTTGCGTAATCGATTTTGTTCAAGGCTGTTTTATTCCAAACATATTCAAATCGACGATTTTTATCAGATTGAAGGGTTTGCCATTCTTTTATGTAATTTTTTCCGTCAGTACGAAGACCTGGAACACCTTCTTCATCTGTCATCGATTTATCAAGGAACATTTTACGACCTCCACCCATAATAACATTTAAATTTGATCCAGTTGGAGAATAAATGAGTTGTTTTGCAATGTCATCAACGACTCGGGGATCACAATTTCCTTTTTTAACTTCATCATCGTTTTCCCAGTAGCGGTCAGCAGTGTGTGAATAAACTCCTGCCTTTGAATTTGAATGAAATAAATAACAAAAAATTCATATGACATTTTAATTGCATCAACTTACAGGTGTTGCATGTGTAACTTTTGTAGTTGTAACAAAACCCGTAGATTTTCCTTCATTTTGTGCCCATCGAACAATTGAATCGGTATGTGATTGTTCATCAAGACCAGCAGCACAATCATAACGCTTCACATTTGCATTGACACCGATTGTACCGTAATTTCCCTTTACACCACTCAAATAAGCCGTGGCAGAGCAAGCTGAATCTGCTACTTTACGATCTACGCAATATGTCTATAAAAATTAAATTAAATTTTTTCATTTTCTTTTAATTGAATTATAATTTAAGGTTAAATCTTACAACACTCATTCCAAAATGTGGAAATTTTTCAAATGAAAGTACATTTTCCTCGGCACCAAGATACATGCGTGTCGCGGCAGTTGTTTGGAAGTCCATGCCATCACCAATGAAGAAAATTATATTTTTAGCTTCATTTTCATTTAATTTCTCTTCCAATTTGTTTTCCAGAATCTTACGAGCTGTTGCATACCAATACTCGGTCTTAATTTCCTCAGGATTTTTAGCTGGAACAGTCGCAAAATACGGATGTTGGTGGTCATCGTCTACAATGAAATTATAAGGACATATCGAATTAAATTGATAAATTTCATGCATTCAATGATTTTTTTCTGTACAATGAATGATATTTTTTCAATGAAATAACAAGCAAAAATATAATTACCATGATTTTCACTGCATTTGCAATGACAAATCAAAAGGACAGTCAAAAATACTGAATTTAGTAAAATCCGCATCTTGAAATACCTTCTTCTTGACAAAAGGCCTTAATTGAAACGTGTATAGAAAAAGACTGATATGAAAAAATTAAATTTAATCGCTTTAAAGAGGCAAAAATTTATCTTATCGATTGGATTAAATTTTTTTGATAAGATTTTTTTTTTCATTATAATTTTATCGACATACTTCAATTTTTTTTGAATCTTGATTTTTATCATTTACTAGACAATTGATTTTTTATTTAAATTAAAACATGAATGAATAACTTATGGAATAAAACGTGAATGCCTACAATGTATCAATTTTCATTGATCCAAGGTCTCGTGCATATGAAATTTGGTACTTTTTGCATTGGTCCTAAGAAAATGTTTCCCAGAAAGGTGTAAAAAATGTCGAAAATACATTTTTTTTCAAGATTCAAAGGTGCTCATGACCTCAGGATTATGGATGAGAAAGATCAGACAGCAGTTAAACTCTTCTCGACGCGCCCAAGGTCGTTGATGAAGTCGTTGATAATATTCCTTCAGTCAACTGAAATCAGACTTAAACATAAATTAAATGAAAAAAAAAACATTTATCGGTTATATGTTTGGACACGTGATTATTAGGACCGTTATGCATCATTTGAATTTTACTCTAGTTAATATTCTAGCCATAGATGGCGCTTCAATTGAAAATTCGTGACATGGATTTCAGATCTGCAAAATAAAAACATCAAATCAAGTGAAAATACTGATCTTAGATAATCTGAATAATTTTATCAATTTATCACAATTAATTTTATAAAACAAAGTACAAATGATATTAGAACATAAAATGTATTAGAACTGCCATTTTGAAGTTATAATTGATTGAATTTCTTTGATTTTCACATTACAATTAAGTACTTTACGTATCATCATCATAATTTGCTACGTATCCAAGTATTCTTGTACTAGAAATATCATAGTGTGTAGAATTCTATTATTTGATAAATAAAATTAAAAAAAATTAAAATGGAAAATCACAATTTTTGGAAGAACAGTGTCAATACAAAGCCAGGCAGGATAAAAAAAGATACGAGTGTGAGTGGAACAGCTGGAAATTCGTCTTTTCAAAAGTTTCAAAATTCCGTTCAAGATGCTTGGGAAGTTGGAGATGATGAGTTTTGTATCATATCTGGACTATTGAGTGAATCCAAGGTTTCAAGGAAATCATTTTCCTCGGCAACTCCGGCCAATGTTATTCAAACACATAAAAGTAATTGTACGTCCACAAATAGTTCAACAAGTTCATCAAAAGAAATTGATATTGCAACAAAAAATATTAATCGAAAAAATAATGCAGATGATAATACGGCCAAAGAAAATTGCAATGAGAATAAAAATGAGGCAGCAAGTTCTGGTATGATAACGTCCGAGCCAAAACCGACAAAATTTCATTATCCAGGTCGAGTGCAATTAATGAAATTTTCTTCCACAATCAGCTTATCAAAAACTGATGAATATGAATCGAAATTGGAAAAATATAAAACAATATTAGAAGCTCCCTTATTAAATTTAAAAGCCTTAAAGGAACTTTGCTGGTCGGGAATTCCACGAAAAATGCGAGGTGTGACATGGCGTTTATTGTCTGGCCATCTCCCAACAAGTCTTGAACGACGTGAATCCGTATTGCAACGCAAACGGGCAGATTATCAAAAACTTGTTGAACAATATTTTGATGTCTCGAATCAGAATTGGGAAAAAAATGAACGAATTGTGAGTCCTCAAACATTTGACCAAGACGATACATATCGTCAAATTAACATTGATGTACCTCGGATGAATCCCCAAGTGCCACTGTTCCAACAAAAATGGGTACAGGCAATGTTTGAACGTATTTTATTCATTTGGGCAATTCGTCATCCAGCCTCGGGATATGTCCAAGGAATTAACGATTTAGTTACACCGTTTTTCATTGTATTTTTACAAGAAGCCATTGAAAGTGGTTCTGTTGATATTGATTCGTGCAAATTGGACGACTTATCTGTGGAACAACGACACATTATTGAAGCAGATTCTTTTTGGTGTCTCACCAAATTCTTAGATTGCATTCAAGACAACTATATTTTTGCCCAATTGGGTATTCAAGCAAAAGTTAATCAATTAAAAGAACTTATACAACGCATCGATTTAACATTACATCGACATTTGCAAACACATGGAATTGATTATCTTCAATTTTCATTCAGATGGATGAACAATTTACTCACACGAGAACTTCCACTGCACTGTACAATACGTTTATGGGACACATATTTAGCCGAATCAGATGGATTTGCTGTGTTTCAATTGTATGTGTGTGCTGCATTTTTATTGAATTGGCGTGATCAACTTCTACAGGAAAATGACTTTCAGGTATGAGTTGAAATTGAATTTTAATTAAAATTTACAATTAATTTTTGATTTTTTTACACTTCAGGGCCTTATGTTACTTTTACAAAATCTTCCAACACAGAATTGGACCGATTCAAACATATCTGTGTTAGTGGCAGAAGCATTTCGATTACAATTCACATATTCAGATACACCAAAACATCTTGAGACAAAAAGTAGTTGACCAAGTCGACATGTTCATCCATATAATAAAAGTTCAAGTGTTTCATTATTCGTTTAAAATTGATACCCTTATTTGTTAAATTCTTGTTATGTAAGATTTAATTATTATTTTTGATCCTCAAGGCACTTCCTATGTTTAGATATAAATAAAATTACGAAATATTTGCAAATTTAAAATAAATAAATCGAAAAATTGGTAATAAAATTTAACTTTTAATGATGAAAGACTTTAATTTTTTTTTATTACCGTTCAATATCTTTAATTTCTTTAACACAGGCTTCAGTTAAAATTTGCACCTTATTATTTGTTAACATTAAGGCATCATCTTCTATCCTTACTCCAAGTCCTCGAAATTCTTCTGAGACAACTCTATTATCTGCACTTATATACAAGCCGGGTTCAATTGTAAAAACCATTCCAGGTTCCAATTTAATTGCTCTTGATATTGATGGAGTATCGTGGACATCCATTCCCAAATAATGTGAGACGTGATGCGGACAGTATTTGTAACTGGCTCGTGCCAAATCAACACCTGAAAGATGTTTTGGAATAAATCCAATTTCTTTTAAATATTTTCCAAGTTCCAGACACATTATTTCAAATAATTCATCTAAACTGTAGGCCTTTTCTTGTAATTTACGAATCAAACTTTTTTGTGTTTCCAACACAATTTCGTACAAAACTCGTTGAGCATCTGACAGCTTACTTTTTGAGACGGGAAATGTTCTTGTTATATCGGATGTGTATCCTCCATATTCACATCCTGCATCCATCAACACCGTATCTCCCGACTTTAACATTTGACAATTGTTAATATAATGAATTGTGGTGGCATTTTGTCCCGATGCCACTACAGGTGGATATGCTAAATAACTAGCATTGCGCATTCGACATTCGTAATCAACTTTTGCAAAAATATGATGTTCAGAAATATCAGGATTACTCCATGAAATTGTTTCATTAATTGCTTCGGAAGCGATTTGACACGTTTTTTGCATGAGTTTTTGTTCAGCACTGGATTTGTATAATCTGAGTTGATGTATTAAATTTGTTGGAGAAAGTAAATTTGCACCCCAAGCTGATTTCACTAATTCTTTCACTGTGGATGTGAGACGAGTAAATTCACTCTCTTCAGTGTTGTACCACAAGGTATCAGGTTGGGATGATTTAAATGTCCTTTCAAATAAAAATAAAATTAATAAAAAAAACAGAATAGATTTAAAATAATAATTACAAATCTAAATAGTTGTTTAAATCAGCGATATCAATTGCTTGGTCTACACCAAAAAATCCTGGATCCCCTAATCCAGTTACAACTCCATCCCACATTTCCATATTTTTGTCCTTTGGTCGGAGGAACATTGTCGATGTGAATTTCTCATTATCAATTTCAAGTAACAAACAAGAATCAGGTTCCAAACATCCAGTCATATACATAAAATCCGTATTTTGTCTAAATACATAAGGAATTTTTCCACTCATGTATTTTTTCTTTGCCGATGGGATAACAACACAGTGTTTTTTCGTGTTCGAGCTCGATAATAATTTGTCAACAAATCGTTCACGTCGAGATTTAAATTCGGCCAATGTGAGTCCTGGTGTAAATTCACCGGGTTTGAGCAAATGTGGATGTGTGTCCGGTGTTGGTTGGCCATAACTTTTGATTTCATTTGTTTTGGGTTGAATTTTCCTCAAACCTTGACCGACCTCATTTAATTTGGTATTGACAGTGCTGGTACATAAACAAACTATGATTAAAATGATTATGATAAGAATAATAAATTGATTACATAAAATGTAAATCTTACCAGAATAAGGAACATAATTTTTTGATATGGATTTTGTTATGAATTTATACATTTAATTTAGAAATGAGGCCTGAGCCAAATTGAAACGATGACAAAAAATTTGACGTGTTCACAGTCGAGTGTTCACAACTGTCTTATCTGGTAAAAAATTTTTATGATCTAAAATTGTATTTTGAATTTATATTTTGGTATTGAGGACGTTTTTTTATTTTAGATGAAGAATTGAACAATTTTAGTATGTTTACGTTTTTGTCTGAACTATCCGGCGCTGTTAAATTTTAATATCTTCGGATACTTAAGTGCATCTGAACAAAATTATGTCTTCGACTCAGTTATAGTGCATCCGTTTGATTGAACACAAGCGACCTAAAACGAAAAATAAAAATTAGTATTAGTGTTATTTTGGGTGTTTTCGGATGTAAAAATGGCAAATAATTCCATGAAATTGGAAACATCCAACTCGAGTATACATGAAAATGATGGAAATATAACAATAATGACAACAAGTCCTCAACAACAACAACAAGCGACTGTCTCCAGTCCACAACAACAAACATTTACAATAAATCCACAACAATTGGCCAGTTTAGGAGGTGGAATTCATGTCTCGGGTGCTGGTACACTTCCGGGAACTCCAGTCAAGACATTTATGACCTCGCCTCAACTTCAACCACAAATTATCAATCCATTTCTTCAAGGACAAGGTGGTCAAATTATACAGAATGCAAATGGTGGGGTCTTTCAAGTGGTGCAACCAGTTCAAACTGTAACTGTTGATGGTCAGGAAGCTATTTACATTCCAGCTGGTGGTCAACAAATACAATTAGGACAAGCAGGTGCACAGCAATTACAATTAGGCCAATCTGGTGCCCAACCAATTCACATAAATCAAGCAGGTCAAATTCAACTTGGCCAACAACAGGCATTTCTCGCTCCAAATGGACAGATCATTCGAGCTCCTCCAAATATGATGCAATCAAATTTAATACCACAAACACAAACAGTCCAATTACCAAATGGTCAGACAGTTCAAGTTGCAAATCCGGCTGGAATGCAACAATTACTACAATTACCCATGGCTACAACACAAACAATTCCAGTTCAAGTTCCCATTTCACTAGGAAATGGTCAGACAATTTATCAAACTGTTCATATACCAATACAAATGCATGGTGGTGCAATGCAACAAATAGTCCAGCCACAAATGCAAATTATACCTCAAATGACGCAAATGGCAACAGTTGTCACACCACAAGGACTTCAACAAATTCAATTAACACCATTGAACCAATTGGGTATTCATACATCACAACACCAGCCACAAAGTATTATATCGCAAGCACCAACAATTACAACTACAGTGGCAAGTATGACTCAACCAAGTCATACAACTACAACTACATCATCCGTTGGAGCTAGTCCCCAACAAGCTCAAAATCAGAGTTTAAATACATCACAGCATGATACCAGTGCTGGAAATCAAAATACAAGTCAACAAAGTTTGAATACATCGAATCCATCAATACAAACATCACAGAGTCATCAACAGCAACAGCAGCAACAACAACAACAACAAGCTCAACAGCAGCAACAACAACAACAATCGCAGCAACAACAACAGCAGCAAAATCAGCAACAGCAAACAGTAACAATGGCTCAACAAATTCCAATTCAAACGCAAGCTCAACCAATTACAATCACAAATGCACAAGGTCAACAAATATCTGTGATTCCAGGACAGTCATTACAGAACCTCCAAAATTTCCAAAACCTGCAAAATCTTCAAAATTTACAGAGATCACCTGCTGCTTCTGCTGCCAGTAATATCATTCAAATGCCTGCTACTGGAGTTCAATCTTTCCCAATTCAACACATCCCTGGTGTGGGCAACGTTCAAATTATACCAGCAAATATGTTGAATTCCAATACAATTGCTCAAATACAGGCAGCAGCAAATGCTACACAACCCCAAATTCCATCACTTCAAAATAATATGATCACATTTTCACCATCATCGCAAAATATAACAACGACACCGATAAAACAAACCCAAGAATATCCAATTAAAGTCATTATAAAACAGGAAAATAACGAAGGAACACAACAACAAATATCATTACAGTCCACAAGCAGTGTGAGTAACAATAAAAACCAAGAGACCACTACATATCAGGTAAGTACACCGAATCTCAGCTCAGGCACGAGTACAATTATTGCAACTGGACCCGGTACTGAGCCAAATACCGGAGGAAGCCAACAACCAGCCCTCAATGTGAATATCAGTGTAATTGATAACATGGAACAAACAACTAAAACACGATTAAAACGTGTTGCCTGTACTTGTCCGAATTGTATTCAAGGTGAACGACATGCTGACCGTAAAAAACAACATATTTGTCATATTCCAGGATGTAATAAGGTGTACGGAAAAACATCACATCTACGAGCTCATTTGAGATGGCATACAGGTAAATATCAAATCAATGTAATATTCTTGAATTTCATTTTAATCAATTTTTTTCGCCAGGTGAACGTCCCTTTGTTTGCAGTTGGCAGTATTGTGGCAAGCGATTTACACGATCTGATGAACTTCAACGACATCGTCGAACTCATACAGGTGAAAAACGGTTTCAGTGTCCCGAGTGTTCCAAGAAATTCATGCGAAGTGATCACTTATCCAAACACATTAAAACTCACAACAAGATTAAAAAAGATGGTGTTCTCTTAGTTGGAATGAACACACAATCAGCCACATCAGATAGTAATGACAGTTCCGATCAAAAGAATTTCATGAATGACGGAACAGATGATCAAAAGAATTTCATGAATGATGGAACAGAAGATCAAGTCATGACCCACTAGTTGTCACATGAAACGTTACTTGATGTCAATAGTTACTTTTTCTAAGAAAAAAAAAATCAAATTAACATCAATGAAGCGTTTCATACAAAGAAAAAAAACATGGAGAGTAAATTAAATTAAAATAAGTGAAAAAGTTAAAATTAAAATTTCCAAAATATAGGCAAAAAGTGAAAATTTACAAAGTGCCGAAAAAAAACATACAAAACATGTATGTTTGTAATTAAATTAAATTATTTTTGTTCTAAATCAATGTTTTTTTTTAGGAAAATATGAGATAAATTTGATGTCAGTTATCGTAATACTTGTATATAAAATCCAAATTAATTAACTGTTTATAATAAATTAATCTTCATTTTTTTTTAGGATACTGTTAGCCAAAATTAAATGTTATGTTAAAAGTTGTATTACAATTACAACAAAAAAGTAAAATTCGAATTAACCTTATTAATTATCTGTGTAAAATGTAACTTATACAAAACAAAATTATGATCAACTTTTAAAAAAAATGTATTTAAATGTTATTTTTAAGCGAAAAACCCCCTTCTAAAATGTACAGGTCTTAACATAAACAAATAATTTTTATGAATAGTCGTAATTTTTAAGTATTTTAATATATATATGATAGAATATTGTTAAGAAAAATTTTAAACGAAGTCATTATACTTTTATCATATCGCTGTATTTGAAATGATATACAAAAAAAAATGTATTTTAATCAAATTTGTCTAATTAAATAAATAATTTCAAATAAATTATTAAAATATTTTTTTTTTAATGTATCATACGAAAGCTTAATTTGAATATGAAAGTTTCAATTGAACGTTAGTCTGAGAAGGGTAATGATGAATTTTTAAATTCATTTGACTTGAACCTTTCGTAGAGGCTTCAGAGACCTTTTTATAAATTTTTTAAAAGTTTTTTTGCATAATTGAGTGAAAATTAAAGAAAATGATGTTGTAACGGATAAAATATGAATTTTCTGAAAATAGATGTCATTAGTAAAAGTTTTTTTACACAGTTTTCATGTATTACAATGACAATCATCATCATTGAAAAAATATGTATATTGCGTAGTCTGTGTAACTTTTAATGCGCATGACATAAATTCCAGCATGTATTGACTACAAGATTTTATGTGATTTTATATGTAGCACAATTTTCTTCCAACTGTATGATTCTGTAATAAATATATGGAAATTTTTTGTATGACATATGAAAAGCTTACACACATTGATATTTGAAATTGAAACAGAGACCTACAGAGTTTGTAGTACTCAACATACAACACTACTGCTCTGGTGTGTGGAAAAAATTTTCTTTGATTGTTACAAGAAGGAAAATTTTTGTGTGTTAATAGAGAGTAAGCAAAAAAAAAAATAAAAAAAATTAAATTTAAAATCACTACTATTGGAGATGGATATTTAAATGTGGAAAAAGTGAAAAAATGGATGATGATGCCGCATCGAGTCACCTGCACTTGATCTGAGAGTAGTGTGAGTCTCGAAAACCGGCAGAATCTGGATCAGATCATAGTTACTTCCATAACATCTCATCACATCTCTCACCATTATACACAAAATGGCGGATACTGCGGGACATAATTTTCAAAAAAAGACATTTCACAAGCCCACTTATTGTCATCATTGTTCAGATCTGTTATGGGGACTCATTGGACAAGGCTACAATTGTGAAGGTAAATCCACCTCATTGAATCCAATGAAAAATTTGGCCAAAATTATTTTACATTTTACATACGCATAGAAACTCATACACATACACAAATTTTCCACATTAATACTTTGGAAAAACAAAATTTTAGTGATTTGAAACATATGAATATTGTGAAAAGAGTGAAAATTGATAATGAAAATTGAAAAACTTATATTGATAAGTGAAAAATAAAACAAAATTGATGATTAATTTAAAAATACATCAAAATCAAATAATTTAAAAGATTACAAAAAATCATTACATTGGTACAAAATGTACGGAGACATCTTGGAAAATCTTTAGTCATACAGAAAAAAAGACTTACCTGTTTGTGTATAAAGTATCAAAGTGAATCTTTAAATTAAACAATAATAAATTGAAATTTTAATTGAGTGTTTTTTTTTTGGATGATTTTACTGATAAGAATTTCGTTCTGATTTGAAATTTAGTTAAAAAAATTATGAAATGTAATAAGAAAAAATTACAATAAAAATTTCAGTGTTAAAAAACAGAATTAAATTATTTGTAGTTCAACACACTTCAATTGTTTGCAATTTAAAAAAAAAACTAATTTTAATTTTCATTCGATTTAATTTATTTTAGTATGCAACTTTATCGTACATGAAAAATGCCATCAACTTGTTGTAACTCCATGTTCTGGTATTGCTCCATTAGAAATAAAAGTAAATTTTGTGTTTAAATTTCAAATTTTACGTTTAATTATGACGAAATTAAATTAAATTTTACAGAATCCTGTTGCACATTGTTGGTCCGAGCCAACAAGTCATAAACGAAAACTTTTCTGTAATGTTTGTAGGAAACGCTTAGATGATGCACCTGGTGTACATTGTCTGAGTAAGTATTTTTTTTTCTCAATTATATTTTATTTAGATTATAAATGTTAATCAATTTTTTTTATTCATAAAAATTAGTTTGTGAATATTATACACACCTTGAGTGTGTTGACTTTGCAATTCCGGATTGCAAGGAAAATGCCACCTATGTGCCAGGGAAAGATCTTAAATCGGTGAAACATCATCATCATTGGCGCGAAGGAAATTTACCACAATCGTCAAAGTGTCAAGTAGCCCGATGTAGGAAAACATGTTGGTCAACCGAATGTCTAACAGGTGAATTTTCTTGTGCTCTGACATTAATTTAAAATTAATTAACATTAAAAAATAAATATTAACAGGATATCGTTGTGAATGGTGCGGTTACACAGTGCACGGTGGTTGTCGAAAAGATATGACACCAGAATGTGACTTTGGCATATTAAAGCCAATTTACCTTCCACCACATGCTGTGTCCATTCCGAGAACAGAAGTCTCAATGGAAGGTAATTTTCCTTTTAAATTCCCAAAATTCACTATCGAAATGGTCAAAATTTAAGATTAAAATTAATGTTTCTCTTCAATGTTTTCTTTAAATTCAATCAGCAATCATTGGAGTGCAACCTAAAAGTAAGCAAACTCCTATTCAACGTGATTTTTCATGTCGTAAGTATTTGTTTTAGATAATTATCCGATTGTTTGCTCAGTGTTCAGTGACACCATCAAATGATTATATACACATTTTCATTGAAAAATCAGTTGAAAAAAGTATTCGAGTCCTCGTAGTTTAAAATGTCTTTGAATGTCAAAGTTTTTAGAATGTTATGTCATTTTGATATGAACTTAGATCCCAAAATACGGTAAAATTTTTGTTAGAATTTCGAAATTTTATCAAGTTAGTAGCTTTTCAGTGTGTTATTGAATTCAAAATGAATTCCACAATTCATATGTGTTAATCAAAATCCCTGAATGTTAATTTAAAATAGTTATTATAGTTTTTTTTGTAACTTCTTTTTATTATGTGATTTTTAACAACTTTATTGATATTCCAGCTCGAAGTATATCCGAAGAATTTAGTAGTGGTGACGCATCACGCTTCAGAGATGACGAATATGATCGAAAACCAGAACCAAGCACAAGTAGTTCGGCGTGCACACACGCCCGAGCCGATTCAATTTCACACAAAACTGACAAGGAACGAGATAAAAGAGAAAAACGGGAAACGGAAAGAGATGAAGGCAAGTGAACAGAAAATGTATAATAATAATGATAAATATACTTTTTATTTCATTATTATTATTATTATTTAAAAGTTTCATGTTTTTCCTTTTTATCACCATACATTTCAACAAGATTTCATTTATATATTGTGTGAGTGTATCCAATACAAGACACAACATTACATATCATTTTCATTTCATTGATAAAATAATAATAATATTAACAATACACAGTCACTTCGTTTCAATTCAATTACAAAATATACATGCATACGCTTTTTTGTTAAATATATGACATGACATTTAATGTTGATGATATACTCTGTATGTATGTATGTGATGATATAAATTTATAAATCATGAATCAATTTCATATATTTCAATTCATTCATTTTTATTTTCATTCTTTCTGATGTTACACCACTAAAAGTCATCATATCAAACCATATTAAACAAGAAAAATGTCTTTTATAGATCCTTTTCATTCACATGTATGTATGTATATGTGTATGATTAAGTATGTAATAAAAAACTATCTGGATATGTTTTTACAATCAATTGAAAAATGCATGTCAAGTAATATGATAATAATAATAATGAAAAAATAAAATATATGTTCAATTGCAGAAACAATCAAAGTATTTGACGGTAATTGTTCACTACGAAGACGAATGTATAAAGCCGTCACTGTGCCGCGACAATGTAACTTAGAACAATTAATCGAAACTGCTTCTAAAGCATTCCAAATAAGACGTAATCATAATGTGAGTTAATTTTTCATTTTCTATTCATTTTAAGGTTACTTCAATAAAAGATTGAAATATTTCCAGGAATTTTACTTAACGGATTTATATGCACCTGGACCTGAAGAATGTCGAGTTCAGGATCCAACACCTGTGTTAAATTTACATAGAATGGAAGGAAAACGACCAGCTATTATTTTGAGATATCGGTGAGTTTAATTTAAAATTGAGTTGAAAAATACCAGGCGTTTCCATGATGTAATTGTAATTTACAGTGATAATGAAATAGAAAAGGGCTCTGTAAGAGTCTATCCAGGAAAACTTCAACAAGTGAATACAACTTTTGTAGAAATACCGGTAAATGATGGTACAACGGTAAAACAATTAATCAGAGAAGCACTTAACAAATTTGGACTCCGTGATCATAATATCGAAGATTACAGGTGAATTTTGTCATTGCAAATTTTTTTTTTTGTCTTCTTTCAATACTTATTTTTATTTTTAATATTTATTATTAGATGTTCCGAAATATTACTTGATCGAGGCGTGACAGAACGCGTCCTCGACGAACATGAACGCCCATGGGAAATTATGAAACAATTAGCCAAAGATTCGATACGACAAATGGAAGTGATGCGTTTCTATTTACAATTAAAACGAGATCCTCACGGGCCAAATTTAGCATTATTTATTGGTAATTTAGCACCAGGACTGTCACAACGTATCTACGAACAAAGTCTCATGGAGATTTTGGGTCCTGAAAATAAATTTACAAGTATTGGTCCAATTTATTATGAATACGGGTCGTTAGTTATTACATATGAAAATGCAGAGATTGCGGTAAGATACAGTTAAATTAAAATAAAGCAATCATTCATTTTATTTTTATTGTAAAAATTCAGATACGTGCTTTCTATGCACTGCGTGAAGCGCGAGTTGAAGAAAAGAAATTATTAGTACTTTTATTGCCAAATATAGAGCATACTATGGTGCCAGAAGAAGTGACACCATTACTAGTATTTGTAAATGTAAAATCAGGTGGATGCCAAGGTTTAGAATTAATCAATAGTTTTCGTAAATTATTGAATCCGTATCAGGTGTTTGACTTAGAGAATGGTGGACCATTACCAGGGTAATTTTATCAAAGTAAATTAAAATAATTGTTAATAATATACGTTTTTGTGCAGTTTGTACGTGTTTCGTCACATTCGCTACTATAAAATATTAGTGTGTGGCGGTGATGGTACTATTGGATGGGTGTTACAATGCCTTGATAATGTTGGACAAGATTCTGAATGTTCTAGTCCTCCATGTGCAATTGTGCCATTAGGAACCGGTATGACTAAATTGAATCAATTTAAAAGTGCATTGATATTTAATTTTATATGAAAATTATAGGAAACGATTTAGCTCGTGTGTTACGATGGGGTCCAGGTTATACTGGAGGCGAAGATCCACTTAATTTACTACGTGATGTAATTGATGCCGAAGAAATACGCTTAGACCGTTGGACGGTCGTCTTTCATCCCGAAGACAAACCTGAAGAAGCAGCAGCGCCGAAAGCGCCACCAAATCCAGCTGGTAAGAAGAAGAAGACCCAAGCAAGACAACAACAAGCACTTCAATCAGATTCACACCAACCGCCAAATCAACATCATCATCATTCGGTGGCAATCACCACAATTCAAACACAAGGTCAATTGGTGTCTCAAAATCAAAATTCTGACCAAAAAAAAAGAGTTTTTTTTTTAATTAAAAAAGTTGAATGAAATTATATTTAACTGTGTGCTGAATATAATATTTATAGATATTATTTCCCTGTTGTGATTATGATGTCTGTACAAAAAAAATAATAATATAATCTTTTGCATTCAGTATTTTAACATTTATATAATGCTATATATATTTGATTGCTCGGTGTTTTAGTATTTAAATGGATATATTATTATATACGAATTTATGTTGTCTTTAATTTTATCAGATATAAAAAAAACATTTTAAAAACCTTCAGTAGCACTGTGACATAAAAGCAAAAAAAAAATATCCTTCAATTTTTTTTTTGTAAGAACAAAAAATACTGCGAATAGTCATCACCCCCCTTTTCACCCAAATTCATATTATTTTAACGTTATATTAGATCCTGACCCACTTTTATCAATGAGACACCACACCATCTCAAAGTTATTTTTGACTTAAACTTAACAATACATCATCATATTTGTATCTAATTGTAAATAGAAATATCCAAATTGTACAAACTCTCAAGCTCCAAGATTTTTTCATACTAATCAATGTAAAATTACAAAAAAAAGAGGCCTTTGAAATGAAACTCGATTTGAATTAGTACCAAAAGGCGTGTATGATGGTGTAGTGTTATCGTGAACATTGAAACATTACATGAAACTAAATATGAAAATTTATATACATAATCAATGTTAAACATAATATACTTGTTGTTACTCATATTGCTTTAATATATTTTTTTAATATAAATTTATAATCAAATATTTATCGAATATAATTAAATACAAAGGAAATGCACAAAAAAATGTTCCAAATTGCTAATTGATAATCACTGATCATATTCGATAACTATTTGAATTGGATGTATGTGAATTAATTTTATTTTTTTTACTTAAACCTTTCAAATTGAAATAACAGGAGCTGCACAAAGCGAAGACAATTCTCAAATATTTGTAATGAATAATTATTTTGGCATTGGTATCGATGCAGATTTGTGTCTTGACTTTCATAATGCACGTGAAGAAAATCCAGAGAAATTCAATTCACGTACCCACAATAAAGGTGTTTACTTTAAAATGGGCTTGAAAAAAGTGGTTGGTAATAAGAGAAAGCAAGTCAAGGAATTACATAAGGAAATCAAACTAGAGGTAGATGGAAAAGTTGTTGAATTGCCACCTGTTGAAGGAATTATCATCTTAAATATTTTAAGGTAAACATTGTTTAAATGGAAATTGAAAATAAATTTAAATTCTAATACATTTCATTTTAGTTGGGGATCTGGTGCTACACCCTGGGGCACTGAAAAGGAGGATCAATTCAATAAGCCAAATCATTGGGATGGCATGTTGGAAGTTGTTGGTGTAACAGGTGTAGTACATTTAGGCCAAATTCAATCAGGATTTAGATCGGCACTAAGGATTGCTCAGGTATCTCATTGCCTTACTTTAACTTTAAAAACAAAAGGAACTTTCTAACATAATTTCAAATTATTATTATCAGGGTGGTCACATCAAAATACATTTGTATTCGGATATAGCGGTACAAGTAGATGGCGAGCCGTGGATTCAAAGTCCAGGAGATGTTGTAGTACTAAAATCAGCTCTAAAGGTAAGATTTTTTTGTCCACCTCGTCAAATTTTTTTCTGTTAAATCACAAAAAAGTCAAGATAGGAAAATATTTGAAAAAGAATTATAAAATTGTAACATAATTCATAAAAAAAATAAGTTAAATTTAAGTTTGCATGTCATTTGCACGAAATTATCATACACATTTTCTCACATAAGTTCCTTGATTTGTCACTGCTTTTTTAATGCATTTACAATTCAAATTAAATTTTCAAAATAAAACAGTTTGTCTCTTTTTTTTGTGCATGGTTTAATTTAAACATAATTTTTAATTTTTTAATTTTAATAATTTTTTTAGTTGCTCGTAATAAACATGAAAAATTTTCACCCATGACTCCCAGTCAATGAAAGTTAAATGTACCATGGTCGTAATGTGCCTCCCTTCCCCACCACCTTCTTCACAAAAAAAAAATTAAAAACAATGTTAAACTATGTTGTTGTGTCCCTCTCTTATCATTATCATTATTATTATTATTGAAAAAAAAAAAATATAAATTCAACTTTTCTCTTAATAATTAAATAAATAATAATAATCATGATGAAAATTACCAATTAATTGGAAAAAACACATAAAAACGCTGCCACAATTAAATACAAAAAAAAATGCACCATCACCTGTAATTAAAACCTCAGCTGCTAAAAAAGGCTTTTCTAAATTAATTGTATAATAAAATTACTTTAACTAAAAAAAAACATCTTTTTTCCCAGTTGTGAGAAAAAAATTACTGAACATTTCATACACTTTTAATTTTTCTCTTAAAAAAACTATATTTAAACTACATTTACTCATTTATTATGTAAAATTTAATTTGTTTACATTGTAACACTTAATGATCAAAAAAGAAATAAGTTTCAATGAACATATTGATGTTATTATATGTTGCAAACATCAACATCATACTATTAACATGAAATAATTTTATTTTAGTATCTAAATATTACATTGAGAAAAAAAAAGAAAAATAATATTTATTGATATGGAGTTTTTGGGTTTAAGTTCTGATTTGCTTGAGATAGGGCGTGATTTTAGCATATCCCTTTACTGAACAGTGAGTATTTTGATTATTAAAAAGTAAAGATTGAAAATCTTCTAAGCTGGTGAAATTTTTGTGATATATTTCCTAAGCCTCGTGGGATAAAGGTTAAAATATGAGTAATTATGTTTTTGGGTCAATAGGGCCGCGTTATTTTGCTTTTGCTCATAAAGTATTGAGACATAATTTAGAGCACTGGGACTTACTAGGAAATACAATAGTGTTCTTTATTTTAAGGACACAATTAAGAGTTAAGCCCATAGAACTTAATTCTTTTTGACGTTTGAAAATTTGACATGAAAAATTTGAAGTTTTCCGTATGTGTTTCTATAGAAAATAAACGTCAAATGAAATGTCAAGTGAAATTCTATCCTATGGACTTTGCTAGGAACTAGGTCAGCAGATAAGAATTTGACAATTCATTATTACATACGAAAATTTTGACGTTTACGTATGGGTATCTATACAAAATAAACTGTCAAGTTTTACTTGCTTACTCGGTAATCGAAGTATGTACTTGGTAGGTGAAATTTTGACAATTTCTATTACCGTACATAATTTTTGAAGTTTCTTAATGTGTATCTATACAAAATGAACTGTCAACTTTAACTGCTTACCCTACAAGGGTTAAATGAGAATAAATTTCATTTCAAGACTATTACTGGAGACAGAATTTTTATTTTTGCATTTGTACTTTGTACCTTGTAGAAGGTCGATTTGACAGTTATCGACATTGGGAAAGCTGCAAAGCTAAGAACCTTTCTATAGTTTTCATATAACTTTTAAATATTGACAACTATCTACTTCCACAATAGGACCCACAGTTGAGCCCTTTATCTTTCTCCCTAATTTGTAATTTAAAAGTGGACATTTGTACTTTACAATTTTAAAACTTTGTACAGACTTCTTTTTCCATCAATAAAGTTGCAAAAGTAAGAAGGTTTTACTGTATCTGACTTTTCTAGGTCGTGAATCAGTACTTTACAAGCAAATCGAAATTATAGGACCACAAACTATTTAACAAAACTGAAATTTCATGACGTTTTCACATTTTAAATGGAAATGTACCCTCTAATCGTAAAGTCATACCATTTGTCAATCATTGAGAAGTTCAAATCCGATAAACAACCGAAATCTTTGTATCAATTGATATTATTTTCTCTTTACAGACATTTCAAGTAAAAACATAAATAAATAAATATATAAATATGTATAAAATACTTTTTAAATAAATATTTCTCTATCTTTCTCTATATTATGTTTTTTTTTTCATTATTATTATTATTATTACTATTATTATTCACTAAATCACAGGCAACAATGCTGAAGAAAAGAAAATGTAAAAGGCGAGATTCACAAGCAACAACTACTGCTACTATTGCAGCCTTCAGCGCGCAGGGTGGTGGTGGTGGTACTTCTTCTTCTACCACTAGTATTACATTACCAATGTCAGTTATTAGTAGTACTCATGGGACACAATCAGAAAATGGGGACAAAGACAAGGAATCCATTAATATTGCATAAAATTCCCGTCCGTCCGGTCCTTATTCCCCATCTTTTCCTTGCTTTTTATTATGATTCCAATTATCATTTTTTTTTTAAATTTAATTTAATTTAAATTCCTTTAATTTTTTTTCAAATAATAATTTCATCATAATTTTAAATGTTTTGGAGATTTTTTTCTATCTCAATTCAAAATAACAAAACAAGACTTATAGAATGAAACCTAAATTCTCCAAAATATTTTGTTAGAATCATTCATAATGATGTTGTAATAAAAGATTAGAATTTCACTTTTATTTTTTTAAATATTATTCAAAAAAATTTCTTGAATTTAAATTGAAATTTATTACAAAAAAATAATTTATTGCATGAAGTTTTTTAATTACACCTTCTTTTTCTTATTCTTAATAAAATGATTGCTCTTTTTTGATTGCATTTTTCATTAAAACATTCCTATTTTTTTTATCTAAAGTTATATTGCATTTTTTCTTCCTTTAATTCCACTTTCAATTTCAAAATAATAATAAAAATAAAATAAAATGAAAATTTTTTATTGAAATTAAATAAAAATCTGCTTACATTTAACATTATAATAAATAAATAAACAAATAAATACATAAAATTGTATGTATAAAGAAGTCAAATATAATAAATATGATACAAATTATATTTTAAACATTAAAAACGAACAAATATGATTAAATTTATATTGAAAAGAAAAAAAAACGTAAAGTGCCGATGGCCTAAACAATGAAATATCATACTTTATTATATTTAATATGCAATTATAACTTGTTTTTTTTTTTGATAAAAATTTATTTATTTTTTTCGTTGCTAAATTTCATCATTATAATATTATTGCATTGCATTCTAAAAAAAAAACAAAAAAATTTAAACTTCTATACTGACTATTAGATAGCATAATATTCAATGAACTTTATGAAATTTTTATGAAACAAAAAATATTTGAATTAAAAACAAAACAAAACTGAAAATGAACAAATAAATAATGGACCGGACGGTGCTCTGTTTTTTTCTTCTTCTTCTTTTTATAAACAGGCAACAATGTTGAAAAAAATCAAGGGTAAAATGAAGCGTCGCAACACAGAACCAACAATGGCAGTTGGTGGTCCCGGGACACAACTTTCACTGCCAACGCCTCACGAACCTGACGATCTGGATTCAAATAATACGGATTTTTGAATATGGTATAACGAGCGATTGATTTAACGTGCTGATATGCAATATTCAAGTTAATACCATTTTTAAAAAAATTATAATTAATTTAATTAAAATCAAAATACATTTACCTATTATAAAGATGTAATATAATAGATATTTGGTACTTTTGAGGAAATTTCATCAAATTTTTCTTTTCTATTAAAAAAAAAAGTATTGTATGCAAGGGTACGTTTAAATTAGTTGCTCTGTTACACTTATCTGTATTCAATGAAATTAACAACAAAATAATAAAAAAGAAGAAGATCTTAAAATATAACGTACATAAATTTATATATAAATTAAACATGTGAAGGGATTCTAAAAATACTGGATAGTCCTTAAAATTACATAAAATTACGATGAATTTAACACAACCGATTACAATTCATATACGAATCACGTGCTGGACATGAACAGTGATGAGAAAACTCAAAAATAAAAAAAAAATATAAAATTATATATAATATAAAAGTTTATAACTAATTTAAACATAATAATATAAAACAACATGAAAATGAATGATGGAAGTATTAAAATCAAAGAGAGATCAAGTTAAAAGTTATTCGTGAATGTAAAATAAAAAAAAAAAAACACAAATAAAACTTTGTAGTGAAATATAAAGTGAAAGTGTAGTTGAAAAAATGGACTTTTTTTGAAAATTATATTTAAAAAAAATATATATAAATACATAAATAATTAAATTTAAAACAATTACTTGATCATCAATCAAAAATAAAAAAAAAATAAATATATATATTAAAAATTACATGCAAAATCATAACTAGAAAAAAACAACTGAATTAAAAAATTATCATAACACAAACATTAATTATAATAATAAAAAGAAATACATATAATTATAATAAAATTGTCCGCAATATATATATTTTCATCTCTAACACCTTAAATACACTTAAAAGTAAAATAACTCGATAAAATTTGAATTTAAAATAAAAAAAAAATTGAATTTAACATACAGTGACATTATAAAACATTACATAACATAAATATCAATCAGAAAATTAAAAATAATAAAAATGAAAATTGATTATCAAATTGAAAACTTTTTTAAAAGTATAATTATTATTAAATATCATGACAAATTCCCTTTAAATTTGAAATTTATTATTATTATTATTATTCATAATTAAATATTACAAATGTATATAAATAATGTGTATAAAAGTTTATATATGTAAGAAATATTTAATATAAATAATAATGATGATATTAAAATATGAACAAAAAATACGTGACCCACCAATGATTTAAAATAATAATAAAAAAAAACTTAAAAAATAATAACTTAAAAACAACCCATTTAAAGATTGAAATGTAATGAGGAGATTATTACAAGTAAAAATAAATGTAAAAGTGGCCAATTTGATAAACAGTTTGATTATCATTAACTTTTTGGGTAAGAGTAATGATTTTGTAATTGAAAAATTATATCAAAATTTGACAGGTTTCTTCTAATATACAACAAAAGTTGAATATTTATGTAAAGTTATGATTTTTGTTAAGTTATATCTTGTTAAGTTCAATTTGAAAGAGTGAGAGAACTCAAAAATCTATTTATATTAAAATAACATTAGGTATGTTCAAAAATTTTGTTGACTTTTGAAATTTTATGAGAATAAAATTCATTATCATTGATTCAAAAGAGAATCTGTAGAGCAACCTGATCAGATTGAACCGTACTGAGCTCAGAATTAGAGTTGGTATGTTCACAGGTCATTGTACTCTAAACTGTAATTTCAGTCATTTTGACTCAAGACATCCAATGTGCAAATGTTGCTCTGAACAAGAGGAGACGCTGCACATCTGCTTTGTCTATGACCCAAGCATGCCAGATTGCGTGGTATCACGCTTGGTGATTACTTCTCAAGTATTGATTCCATCATAAACGTGAAGGTGTCTGCTCTGTTTAGATTTCTGAGAAGGTTTGATCACTTTCCTGAACTGAACCAGGTCTAGTGGACTTCTTTCTTAAGTTGTTTCTCTAAATTTGGTCGCTTCTTCATCTGATATAATGATAATAGGTATGCCCAATGAACCCGTCTGAAGGTCGAACGCTCACTTCATAATTTTTCTCCAAAATTCCAACAGTCACCTTTAAAAGAAAAAAAATGAAATGAAACAGTTTAACTGGAATGAAGACACAAAATCTGAACATACCTAAATATTATATTGAACATACACATTTTAAATTTTGTTTAAATTTAAATTAAAACTACAAAAAAAAAACCCATCGGTATAAAACCAGGAGATTTGCAATCAAAACCAAAAAAAAAACATACAAATATAATGTATATGATTATGAAACTATTTAGAGAAAGAAAAAAAAAACACGAGAAATTCAATCATGATAAGATGAATCAATTTCATCTGTTAGAGAAAAAAAACAAAAAATAGTCAATATTTAAAATAATAATAAAAAAAATCATTAAAAATTATGATCTACACTCTACACACTTTATTAAATTATTTAATAATATAATAAACAAAAAAAAAATGGTGGTAGGATAAAAAAATAAAATAAAAATTATAAAAAAGAAAAAAATTTTGCTTTAAAAAACCTTATAATTATATAAATATATTAAACATACTAAAAAAAATATAAAATCTAAAGTAAAACTAATGAAAAAAAATTATATATACATTAAAAAAAAATTAAATTAAATTAATAATGATGAACACGATAATTACTCTTTTTTCAAAAAAAAACCCAAACTAAATGTCGATCGTTGTAGTATTAAACAAACAAAAAATGAATAAGAAAAAAAAAATTAACTATAAAATTATGCGATCGTTAAAATATTTAATGATACAAAAAATTATATTATAAAACATAAAAATCCTTTAGTTTTACATATAAAATATATTATATATAATAAAAATAAATATTATTAAAATATTATTGTATTAAATAATTTAAAAAAAACTATATATAAATATATATATATTGAATTTTGATTGGTTGCCTGGACTTAATCGGAATGAGTCTTCATGGCAATTGGTCAATCATTATAAAGAAGAAAAAAAAAATGAAAACTCACCAAGCAGCATATGTAGGGGCTCAGTGGAAATATTTTTTTCGATTCCGAATCAAGCATCTCTTGAGTTTTGACATGAACAATTTGTTGACTGTTAATCACCATAATTAATAATTCTTCATAACATATGCTGATTCAATTGACATTCAATGTTTAGTGTGCTCGATTAATGCTTGAGGAAATGATATTTTCACATACATTTTGCTGAATGGTGACTATATTATACATACATATTATATAGTTATAAATGAAAATTAATTATTAATTTAATTGAAAAAAAATACATAAAATATTATTATTATTATAATTAAAAATCATTTAAAAAAACAAATTTAATAAAAATTTAAATGAAAAATAAAATAACAACACACACATAAACACAAACATACATAAGAACACACAATGAAAGCGCAAAAACTAGTATTTAATAAAATCATTATAATATATAATGAAAATACATAATATAAAAGGAAACTTCATATTAATATATTGACCATTCTTTGATTGATTATGAAATGAAAATTCTGAAAATGAGAGAGTACTACATCAAAAATCCTGTAAACAGTGAAATTTAAATTAACATTCAACACTTAACATAACAAATTATATTACAATAGAACATTAAATTGATGTAAATGTAAGACCGAACCATTAATTTAATCCTCAAAAGAAATATATTCATATAAAAATCATAATAATCAATCTATTTTTTCTTACACATTACATTTCATCCCTTACATAGTATAATAAAATAAAAAAAAATAAACCAAGTTAAAAGAAATACACAAACATAAAAATATTTATAATAAAATAAAGTATTTCAATTCATCCGAGAATTGCCAAAATAAAAATAATTTCAAAATAAACGTAAGATTATAAGGTTAAAACAGTAAAATTAATTAAACTTAGTTCTTTGTTAACTTCTGATTATTTTAAATTATTACAATTATCCGTTATTTTTTATGAAAAAAACTAAAGTTAAAATTATCTTCTATTTTTCTGAATAATTAAAAATGATGTTTCGTATCGTATGTAAAAAAAACTCTCTAAGAAAGAAAAAAAAACATTGAATTCGCGTGAAATAGAGAAGGAAATAAAAAAAATTAAATTATTATAAAAAAATTAAAATCCTACAATTTAACACACAACAACAAGAAAAACAAAAAAAATATATATATATAAAAAATTATAAATATATATAAAATTCTATGTGATTATTAAATAGGTTAAAACTGTGAAAATAGAAAAATAAATGTAATTATGAAAAAAAAAAATCTTAATTTGTTTTCTTTTCTAACACTGTATGTATGTTATAATAACTTCTATCACATGCGTTATTTTCACTTTAAATGCCATTTAGTCAGAGAAATGTTTCGAAACTCGTTTTAAGAAGTCATGTCGACTTCACTTCGGGTTCTATTACGTTACTTGTGGCTGGGATCAATCCTTAGATCAGTTGTAGATCATTGGCCATACGGGCAATCTGTCAAAAGCCAGAAAGGCCGCAGTCGATCGTCTTGTAAAAGTTAAGTTTAGCGTAAATTTTACAGGAAATCATACAGAATGCCAGGGTCGTTAGTAACTTTCAATCCTAAGGCTTAGGATGATGTTTATCACAGCACTTCACCACACCATTAAATTAAATTAAAGGACGTTATGACAATTGACTAGAGTTTCACATAAATAAATACTGATTTTTTAAAGCGTTTTAAAGCAGTTGAATGGACAGTTGTTGTTTTCAATAAATCATTATAAAATTTCATGCCATTGTAGTAAAGCGAATTTTCCTGCTTGTCATGATGATAATTTGGAAGACAGTAGAGATCATTTGTCCTCAAATTGCACGGTTGAGCACTTCTTACACTCTAAGTTGAAATGGCCCCGCAAATCACCTCGTAGTGTTTCACATCCTCGTTATTTGCTTCAAACTTAAGTGCATCCTCAATATCATTAAAGAATATAGCAGGCCATCCTTCAAAAGACATCTAGAAAAATCCAAGTGCATCGCTTGACACATTCTACTTCTCCAGATTTAAATAAAAATATGTTTTTCTTCATTTTAATATTAAATTAACTTCTAATCACTTGTTTGATTGCCTTACTGAACTAATTCCAAATAAAATTTCAACAGATTCAATTTAAAAGTGTATCAACAAGTTAAAATCACGACTCGTCTCGACTCGACTCACAGTGACAGCTCACGACTCTTCCATAAATGACAGTTAAATGTAAACAAAAACAAAAATAAAGTGCAATAATTTACAATTTTGATAAAATTATCATTAAAATACGGTAACAAATGTTGAAATATTGCTCAATATTATTTAAAATTAATTGTTGCAGTGCATTTTGGTATCAATAGTGACCATTAAAAGTGTAGTTTTTAATAAAAAAAAAGAATAATTAAAATATGCTTTGAGTGAAACGTAGTTCCAAATTAATTTAATTAATAAAAATTTGAATGTTAAATTATTTTGATTTCGATCAAAAATCATTGAATTTCAGTTCAATCGAGTTAATCCAGTTCTAATTGAAAATATTAAAGAAAATTCTCTTTCAAGGCCAATTTATCATATCAGTGAAACAATGACAAAGAAATAACCTTTGGACCGAGAGTGATTAATTGTGTTAATTGCAAAATAATGGATTGAATCTCATTTTTCATAATTTCAATCTTAAGTGTCATCAATATCGATTGTTTAATTTAAAATCAATTGAAAGTAAATTTTGTAGTTCATTGACATTGCTATTCAATTAAAACATCTTATTAGCTATTAGAAACCTCAGCACTACTTGTAAGTACAATTTTATAATCATCTTATCTATTTAACTTTTTTTATCATTGACATATATTTTTTTTTATACATTTAAAGGACTAGCAAAAATGATTCACATTCAAATAATTTTTTTTTATTGATAAAAATTTTGATTAAAATTCGGAAAATATGGGTTAAATTTTAGTGGATCAAGATCATCCAAAAAACGCCTCTACACTCGACAATGAGCAATAACAAAATAAATACAATTCACATATTATCAGTATTATACGGATTTTAATAGGTGTTGAAATCATTCATACATCAACAAGAACATGATAATAAAATAAAATAAAAAATTTGAGGAAGGTAGTGCTTATGTGGATTAGAGGTGACTTTGATATTGATCGGATGATATAATTACAAAAAGTATGAGATGCGTGCGTTGTGATTATTTGGCAGATTATGTGTACAAGCCTAAAAATATTTATCGAAGAATAAGGAACTCACTTTTGCTAAGAGAACAAATTGAACTTACCTACGTCTGATGAATCTTTTACTTACTATGCTTTAAAGTCGAATGTATGAAAAAAATTGTATTTGCTATAGGTTCATGTTATCATTTTTCGTGAATTCCGTGTAATCTTGATTTCAATGTATCCATTGACTATCCAAATTTGATTTTAAGGCTCGAGACACACACAATTAAGCTGAAATAATTTTTGAACAATATAAACTTTAAGCCCCTGGTGCAGTGGTTTAACATACAGACGTTCATTTGACTAGGTTAAGCAGCTATGAATGGTGATCGTAGTTGGATGGATGGCCACCTACCAAAATTACGCTACATAAAATTGTCATAAATCTGAATGATGTATTTGGATTACAAAAAGCCCAAAAATATAAAGTGACCGAGGTGACCTTAGGAATTAGCGTTTGATTCCTGGCTAGAACGCTATCGTAACATAACATAACATAACATAACTTTAAGTCCACGCCAATCACTAATCACATGATAAGTAAGACATATTGTAGGGAGTAGATTAGTTCAGATTTGTAAGGCAGCTATTAAGCCTACACTCAGGCCATCAGTCGGGCCCATTGTGCATACCCGTTATCATCATTCAAGGGCTTTAGCTTTGATCATGTCATCCCAAGCAGTGACCACCTTTATCTAGCCTTTAACTCAAATTGAGTAGCCGGAAACAGGGACATTGAAGTTATAAAGTTTGATGACCAAAGCGAGAATCGAACTGCCAACCTTAAGATTGATAGTCCAACACGCTAACCACTGCACCGTACAATCTCCTAAAAGAAGGTAGTGACACAACCCTATACATTTTTTTATTATATTGTATAATACACACAAAACACATGCCGCGAATTATAATATTTAGCTGATGGAAAATTAAACAATCATACACACAATTTAGTATCAATTAATATTCGACACAGTGAAGTTGATTCAATAATATTTTATAGAATTACAAAAAAAAAATCATATTTTAGGGAATTACGACCTTTTTTTTAATTTTTAACGTCAAATTATTGAGGTAAAATTCAGAACAATATAAAATAAAATTGATCATTTAACTGTGCTGATTGACATTCAAAATCAGTTGAAAATTATAACAAAATAACATGTTTCGATCACATACATATAAAAATACATATTAAATTACCGGTGTGACGCGTTTTGTTTGTATTTTATCACTTAAAAGTGATAAATGAATAAAAAGAAAGTAAAAACACACAATTTCAATACATAAATATAGACAATAAATCACATGTTCGTTCGAATACAAGTTTAATGCTAATTTAAATTCCGATTGAAAATTTTTTTTTAAATAAAAAGTGAGACTCAAAACTCACAAGTCATGTCAAAAGATGATTGAACTCCTCATTTGATGCACGCCGCGTCATTCCGTGTTTTCTTACTGATAATTTACATTCTTATCAAAGTAAAATAATTAGGTTACTGGAATATTTATAATTAATGAATAATTAATGAAAAATGTGATGAGGAAATGATTGAATGTGGATTTATTTTTTTTTACTATTATTCCATATTGTGTCATTTATCGTACTCGTAACGTTTCATTACCTTTCAAATATGCTGTTAAAATTAAAAAAAAAAATTAAATGTAAATGAATGACATTGACCATGAATAAAAAAAATTGATATTGAGATTTTTTGCTCTCTTGTCAGTATGAAATTCATATTTGAATTCTAAACGATTACATGTAGGATTTTTTTTATTACATTTGTTTTGATTAAGCACCGGTTGTTAAAATTAAAAAAAATGAGATAGCAGTGAAGTTAGTTCATGGATTTTTTTTTGTATTATAATCAAATCGTGTTATTTAATTGTATTTTTTTTTACAAACGTGCTGAACTTAACATGATTAACGATTATTTGTGCATCAATTTTATAATTCTTATCATTAAAAAAAATTACACACGCTTACAACGATCGCTGGTATGCTAAGTTTTGGTTTTTTTTTTTAAAGAAATTTCCAAGAAAATTTTTTTCAAGGGGATTTTTTGAAATGAAACCTAAATTGCGTGTGATTTTTTTTGTATCAGTGTAATTTTCATACTCATTGCATTTAAAATTGGGAATCCCGATTTAATTTTTTTTTGATAATTTTTTTGCTCGTTTAAATTCATTGAATTGGCTTTCTTTTTTTATGTAATCAAAAATTTTGTTGCACCAAAATTATATGTTAATATTTGCATAATTTTTTATTGGGAGGAACAGAATACGAGTAAATTGATAAACGATTCATTGTGAATTTAAAATAACTTGTTTAAAATGAAAATGCAAAAACTGCCAGAATTGTCTTTGAGTGTCCTGATGTTTTCAACGACCTTCGTGGCTGACAAAACTTCAAATAAAGGAATTCGGCCTTCAATTATTCAAAAACTTTATTGATATTTGTTTGATCGACCAGATGCCGTGAAAGCCGGCGTTTGCTTCTTATCAGAACTCTCTGTTTTGGCAATTCTTGCACTCTCAACCAAAAACCAGTGGAATACCTGTGGGAACATGCTAACCGTTAAAAAACTCTTCTTTCTTATAAAAAAAGTAAAATTTATTTAAATTTTGTACCTTGGATTACCTTCAAAAAAATACTTTAACAAAACAAGGCGTTTGCTCATTTTTCCTGTTTCATCAAAACATTGTTTTGTGACCATCATCGAAATAAAATTATTTTGTTGAGTAAATTTATTTAATTATTTGCAAGCCAGATGTTTTTAATTCATTTCATTTTGATTTTACGAAGTGTGAGAAGATTCAATGCATAAAGAAGACATGAGACATCAAGGTTCTTTTTAATCGACTGACCTAATTTAATTTATTTTCAGACTCTTTTTTATTTAAAATGCATCATGTTAACATTAAAAAAGGGAATTTTACTTAGTCAGCATTCTATTAATTGTTTATTATTTTCATGTAAAAACAATGTTTTACTTCCGAAATAATATCAAAAAGTACTTTCATTAGAAAAGTACTTTCTAAAGACAGTTAATGTCAAAATATTTATTAAAAATGACATGTCTGTTGTGACTTATAAAAATTAATATTTAAATTTTTGAGTACAGAAAAAAATCTTTGAATTGCGGAAAACTTCTTCAAATAAAAATTTATCACAATTCAATTTACAATTCGATTTATTTTTATTTAAAAAAATAGTTCACAGTTCATTGACATTAAAATTAAAATAGAATTGGCACATGATTTATTATGTTAACTGATTTTTTTTTTTTTTCGCATAATCGTATACAAAAGTCAATATACAAAATCATCGTAAATCATTGAAAACCAATTCTCCTTGTATTGATTGTTTTAATTAAAAGATTTATATTGAAATGATGACCCAATTCATTAATTTATGGTAATCTGTGATTTTTTTTCCATGAAAGTAAACGAAAAATTTACTAATTGGATTAGAAGAGGGAACTTTATGGATAGAAATTTAAAACCATAGAAAATAAAAGTTTACAATCCAATACTGGTTGTGGTAATAAAATAGGGAAAAAGTGGGACATAGGTATTAAATGCTAGTGTTTTGGTGTAAAATTACATTGAAATTTCATATGATATGGAAACATGTTATTTTTATGTGATTTTAAAGTAGGGACGATGGATTTTAGTCTTTCTAGTGAATCACTAGACCAGGTTCAGTTCAGGAAAGTGTCCATACGGTCTCAGAAAACTTATCAGGACTGACACAAGGAATCATTTTCCGCTCATAGAAGTGAACCCATGCAACATAAACCTGCTACTCGTAATCTCTATTATTCAACTTAAGCTTAAAATCAGTTTCAATTTCAATCAGTGCCCGAAACCGAAAATTACTTCAAAAATTAACGAATTTTTTCATTGATTTCACTTTAACATCACTGAAGATTGTTTTTAATTCTACACTGCACATCATCACAAAAAGAAAAAAAAAACATACATATAAAATTACATTTTTTTGTTTGTTTCTTGTGAACATATGTAAACGAGTTGCGCTTCTGTTAATGAATTACAGTAAAAAAAAAAACAAAAATAATACTAATAATAAATAACATCATTGTGAACAACGACATACCACTTAAAAAATTGCAAAACTGCTATCATTCAGTCTTAAATTAGATCTTCAGTGAAACAGAAGTCAAAATATTTGCTTAGGTAAAATTTAGTAAAAACAAATAACTTTTGGTGTGATTAATCACAATTTTTCAATGAAAATTAGCGATTTACACAATAAACGAAAGATATTTTTAGTAGCACGTGACCTTTCAAATAAGTTATGCATAGATTAAATTCTAAAAAACGTCATTCAATGAGCTATTGATTTGATTCCTTATCTGTTTGTGAAGAAGGGAAATCTATTTGATTTTGTTTACTTAAGATAAGATTTGGCGGAATGGAATTTATATTTTAAATCAAAAACTTAGTATCGTCAAAATCACTTTTCAAGACCCTTCAGTGCTTTAAATCCAAGGACAGATTAAGAATTTGTCTGTTACGGATAATTTTAAATTTATGAAAGTAAAATTTCATTAACCAACTCAATTAAAAGGGTTAACCCACTTTGGTCTCCTCGTAAAATCACCTCCTACAAGAAAAACTTGCAAAATGTTTGACCAATGAATTAAATTAATTTTCTTATCAAAGATATCTGACAATTTCATGATAGGACGATATACGATTTTAATCATGAAATCACAACATTTCACAAGAAATTGCAATTAATTAGATTAAATAAAAAAAATGAAGGTTGTTACTGATAAAAAAAAAATTCGGTAAAATTTCAAGGTTGTTTTTCATTTAATTAAAGGCAATCAATTACAAAAAGGAATAGTTGTCAAAAAAATTAATCAAAAAAATAGAATCAACCACTTTTTTCGTTATCTTGAATTCAAGGCACTCTTAGGTTTGAGATTCAAACTTAAAAATTTTCCAATTTTTTTTTTAATTTGCAATATTTTTCAAAATGGCGCCAGATTGCCCGTATGGCTAATCCGCCACTGCCTGAAAGACGAATAAATATGAAATTCAATATTTCCTGGCTCAACAGCGAATAAAAAATTGATTATTTTTCGTAATTTTAGTATTTCAATTATCGTATATTATCTCAATTTACTTGTTATTTCCCTAAATGATTCCGCGAACTCAGTTTATCACCGGTTTATTAATTTTTATTGAATGAATTTTTATTTTTTTGGCTAATCATGCTTTGTTTATATTTTTTTGTGAATGCAAAAAAAAAAATGGGAAATTCTAACCACTGGGCGGTTTAGAAAAGTGCATTTCGATGGGACTCGTTTCATTGAATATAATTTAGTTTGAATTTTAATGATTTAGTAAACTTCTCCACCCAAAAAAAAACAAATTATAAATATTTTTAAAATTTTAACCGTTTTTAACGGTTTTTTAGGCTTCGGAGGCTCTGGAGCCCAATCCATGAGCCAAATCTTAAAACTAATGAGTTTAAAATCATCCTTTGTCCAATAAAAAAAACCCGACCTCGCTCTGATGGACCATTCCGGGGTTATGGATGGAACAGATAGACTTACAGAGTGACGGCGGACAAACCGTCTGTAATAGTGCATTTTTTCTTACAAAATGCACTAAAAACTCCTATCATCATCATAATAAATATTAAATAATTTTTTGTATTGAGTCAGACAATCTACTTGCCAAAAAAAAAATAATAATAATAATAAAAATTAATCTATACAATTAGTCATAAAATAATGATAAAATTACGTCTCATGTCGCTTTTGATAAGAAATCACACTGAAAGCTGAAAACGCTCCCCGCAAATCGCCTTGCAGTGGTTTGCAATTTCTTCATGTACGGAGGAAAATGAAAATAATTTAAAGAGCAATGCAAAAATGGCCGGTTTCTTCAACGGAACCGTCTGCGGGGTGACTTGCGGGGCATTTTCAATTTGGAGTGCATGCGTGATGCGTGTGTGAGCTTCAGTTAATTTGGATATTTGTATTTTTCATTCTAGGTAGACGATAAGAAACAGTGGGTTGACTCTACTTCAATAAATAACACCACCAATTTATCTCCGTATCTCATTTTAAGTTTAACTGTAACAAGGATAAGTTAGATTAAAAACACTAACATTAATATAAGCCACAAAAAAATGGCTCTAAACAGGGTGATATTAGGTGTTATTTTAAATGTAATCTTATTACTTTGTAACAATAATGCAGTGGAAGCACAGTTCCTTGATTGGCTTGATCTGGACACCAAAACACAAAATCAATCAAATCCAATTACATTTTCGCTGCAAGACATGACCGTGCTGGTTGAGAAAAGTAAAGAATTTGAAGTTGAAGTGAAGTGAGTTGGAATTTATTTGACCTATCTGATGACGAAATTTAATGTTATTGTTTTACAGTGAAGCACTTAATAAGACATTTACATTGACATTTGAGGAACAGCATGCTGGCTTACTTCTAATTGTGCCACAATCAATTAGAATTGGACCAAATATTCAATCGTATACAGTGCAATTTATTGGACAAGAACCAGGAAGTTTGTTAGTTACAGGAAATTTGGCACCAAATGATTCAATTAGGTAAATTTGAATGTGTTTCAAAGGAGAATTACAGTTAAAAATTATTTTGCATTTTAGTGATGATAATTTATTTATTCGCGTCAAAGTCGCACATTCAACTTCAATCATTTATGTGTCATTTGTAATTGGCTGGATTTATTTTGTGGCATGGTCCGTTTCGTTCTACCCCCAAATTTTCATTAATTGCAAGCGCAAGAGTGTGACAGGACTTAGTTTTGATTTCCTTGCATTGAATTTCATGGGACACACATTATATGCAATTTTCAATATTTGTCTGTATTGGGTGCCCTATATCGAAGATCAGTATTTTGCAAAACATCCAAAAGGATTGAATCCCGTTTTATTGAATGATGTTTTCTTTTCAATTCATGCATCTATCATCACATTGTTCACAATTGGTGAGAAATTTTTACTTTAATATAATTGAATTGATTTTAATCTTCATATATATTTCAAGGTCAATGTTTCATATATGAACGTGGAAATCAACGAGTCTCATATACAGCTCAGGGATTTTTAGGCTTTTTCAGTTTAACAATAATTGTAACGCTGTTCCTTTCAATTTTCGAAACAATGACATGGTTAGACTTTTTGTACACATTAAGTTACATTAAACTTGCGATAACTTTACTTAAATATGTGCCACAAGCCTTCTTAAATTACCGAAGGAAGAGTACAGCTGGATGGAGTATCGGAAATATTATTCTAGATTTTACAGGTGGCATTCTGAGTATGCTTCAAATGATCTTAAATGCCTACAATTACAGTAAGACTTGATTTTAACAAGAAAAATATTGAATTTCATGAAATTAATCACTTATTAGATGACTGGGTGTCGATTTTTGGTGATCCAACTAAATTTGGATTGGGATTATTCTCTGTGGCATTTGATATTTTGTTTATCATTCAACATTATGTTTTATACAGGTGGGTATTTTTACACTTTTTTCAGAATTTTTTTTATTTTTTCATAAAAGTGACTTTTTTATGCTAATTTCCCTTAATTTTCTTTTAATAAAAAATCATGTTTTATTTCATTTCTTGAAAATTTATAGGGATGATACGAAAAAGGTATCTAAAAATAGTTCTGAAGAGGATGTTAAAACTGTTTCAGTGATTGTAACTGACAAATAAATGATTGGTTCACTAAATAAAGGAATAAATACGAATTTAATTGTTAACCTTTGAGAAATAAAATGCATTTTTATATATTTTTTTACTTGTGTATCGTTTTTTTCTTATTAAATTTATATAATAATCTTGTGAGAATTTGAATTTTCTAGAAGAAGATCAGAATTTGTGATAAACGAAAGTACTTTGGTCTCATTTCGATGGTATTGAATTTGAATCGATATTTTCTCTCATTTTGAATGTTAAAAATCAATTTCAAACAAATTAGAAATTCAAAGCACTAAAATTTGAAAATTTCAAGGTATTTCGATCATTTTGAAGTTAGGAGTCCAATTTTTGAGCTCAATTCCAAGATAAATAGATGATGAAAAATTTTCATCAGCTAATCTTTGCAAGCCAAAAAATCACAAACTCATTTTGATCGATTAGTCGTCTGTGAAGGGGTCATGTCAAATTTCTCACAAAAGGCACGAAAAAGTTCTAGGCAAAATTTTAAGTGAACATTGAGCCTAAAATAATGACTGACCTTGAAATTGAATATCTGAATTTTTTTTATTCAAAGATAAAATTTGATGCTATTTTTAATTTTTATAGCACGACCCGCTCAAATGATTGCATGAGCATAAAACCTGATTATGGGCAAATATTGATAGCTTAATGAAAAATAGAAAAAAAAATTCAATCAAAAAGTCACTTTTTAAATGCATACAAACTTCAAATTTATTTATCAAATATATTTTTTTCTATCTTCTTTCAAATTAAATAGAGACAACGTCCAATACGAGCCAATTCTTGGTCGAGATGTAATTGCACCATCGGATTCATCACCAACGTTAGTCGAGAGCTACCAAAATATGGATGCAGAATCAGCGCCTTCAGCATAAACTTCTTCAAATTAAAATGTGTGACTTATTCGAATATGTATACAAATTGTATGTAATTGAATGTAATTCAAATGTTAAGTCAAATACAAAATTAAGCCTCATTTAGAACCTTGTTAGGATGATAACAGTGGGTGATATTTAAATTAAGATGAAATATTGTTAATTATATGTAAGAAAAAGTATTACAATAAATTACTACTTAATAAAAATACATTTTTCTTTGAAATTATTTAATAAAAGCCTTTATTCTCATTTAATTAATACTTAAAAGGTAATTTTATCTTAATTTATTTAGTTTAACTTAATTTTTTTTAAAATAAAGTAACAATTTAATCTACTTCTTCGACGGTTGGACCAGCGCGTCCTCCAAAGCCACCAGCTTGCTGTCCACAATTTGCTTGTGGGCCACCTCCATGCATTTTTGTCATAATAGGACTGCAAACTTGTTGTAATTCTTTCATTTTGTGATCGAATTCTGCTTTGTCAGCTAATGTGTTTGCATCCAACCATTTGATTGTTTCCTCACAACGATCTCTCACTGTTTGTTTTTCGCTTTCTGTCAATTTATCACCAGCTTGGTCAATTGCTTGTTTGAGACTGAAACAATAACCTTCAAGTTGATTTCGAGCATTGACTTTTTCACGTTGTTTGTCGTCTTCTTCTTTGTATTTCTCAGCCTCAGAAACCATGCGATCAATTTCGGCTTGACTTAGACGACCTTTGTCATTTTTGATTGTAATATTTTTGGCATTTCCTGTGCTCATTTCTTTGGCACTTACATTGAGAATGCCATTTGCATCTAAATCAAATGTGACTTCGATTTGTGGGACACCTCGTGGTGCTGGTGGAATGCCAGACAAGTCAAAGGTTCCAAGCATGTTGTTATCACGAGTCATTGCTCGTTCTCCTTCAAACACTTGAACTGTGACACCTGGTTGGTTGTCAGCGTATGTTGAGAAGATCTTTGTCTGTTTGCATGGAATTCTGCTGTTGCGTTCAATCAATTTGGTCATTACACCACCAGCTGTTTCAATACCGAGCGATAATGGAGCGACATCAACCAACAAAACGTCTTGAATCTTTGAATCTTGTGATCCACTTAGAATTGCTGCTTGAACTGCGGCACCATATGCAACTGCTTCATCTGGATTTATCGTTTTGTTGAGTTCTTTTCCATTGAAAAAGTCTTGGAGTAGTTTTTGAACTTTTGGAATGCGAGTACTGCCACCAACTAAGACAATATCATGAATACTTGATTTGTCCATTTTGGCATCTCGCAATGCTTTTTCAACTGGTTCCAAAGTGCCACGGAATAAGTCAGCACAGAGTTCTTCAAATCGAGCACGTGACACTTTTGTGTAGAAATCAATTCCGTCTATCAATGAATCAACTTCAATACTGGCTTCAGTGCTTGATGAAAGTGTTCGTTTTGCTCGTTCACTGGCAGTTCTCAAACGACGAAGGGCTCTTGGATTTGATTTAACATCTTTCATATATTTACGTTTGAATTCTTCGCACAAGTGATCTACTAGACGATTATCAAAGTCCTCACCACCCAAATGAGTGTCTCCAGCTGTGCTGCGTACTTCGAACAAACTTCCTTCATCAATTGTGAGAATACTGACATCAAAAGTTCCACCGCCCAAGTCAAATACCAAAATATTCTTTTCTCCTTTCAAATTCTTGTCCAAACCATAAGCGAGAGCTGCTGCCGTTGGTTCATTGATAATTCTCATGACATTCAAACCAGCAATTGCTCCAGCATCTTTTGTAGCTTGACGTTGACTATCATTGAAATAAGCTGGAACTGTGATTACTGCATCGGTTACTTGTTTGCCCAAATACGCTTCAGCAGTTTCTTTCATTTTTGTCAAAACCATTGATGAAATTTCTTCTGGAGCAAAACGTTTTCTTTCTCCCTTAAATTCAACCGATATTTTTGGTTTTCCACTTTCTTGCACAACGGCAAATGGCCAATGTTTGATATCGTCTTGGATTTTTGGATCATCATATTTGCGGCTAATTAAACGTTTTGCATCGAAAACTGTGTTTTTGGGATTCATGGCAACTTGATTCTTTGCTGCATCGCCAATCAGCCGTTCAGTGTCTGTGAAGGCAACGTATGATGGTGTTGTTCGATTGCCTTGATCGTTAGCAATAATTTCCACTTTGCCATGCTGCCAGACACCAACGCAGCTGTATGTGGTTCCCAAATCAATTCCAATTGCAGGCATTTTTGTCTGTGTTTTTAGTTTTTGTTCACAATTTACTTTGAAATTATTCGATTTAATTTTTTGTTAGTTTTATTTACTTTGATAATTTTGTTATTTTATTTGAATGAAATTTGAATTTCTTCTTCTTTCACTTTTTGCTTCTGATTCGTTTGCTTTCAAATTATATTCTGATTGAGATGCTCTCGGACACCAATATTTATATGAATATTTCGTGCTCTAGAAATTTCTGCAGTGTTCCATTCGTTCGATAAATTGTAAGGTCTTCTATTTTTATGTAGACATCTCTGGATTGTACGAGAAACATCGATAATGTGTTTCAGCACTCCCGTTAACAAATAACTTGTAAGGTTCATTTTAATGAGTCATTTCAGAAAAACCTTACAAATTCTTATTTGAACTTAAATTTAAAAAATTGTCACAGCTCCATGTGACTTGACCGTTAAATTTTTCAATGAACTAGTAAAAAAGAGAGAAATATTACGTTGATTCTCTCGCAACATGAGATGTTGAAGGCACTTGGTATGGCACTGTACCCTGAAGTTTTTCTCAATAAGAAATCAAATGAAACCTTAATGACATCTCAATAAGATTACTATGGAGATCTTATTGAGAAAACAGCTGAAAATATTCCAAGTTTCTTAGTATCAAAATGAACACCGATTTATGGTTCATTTTTATGGCAAGTATTTTTCATTGTTTTATTTTAATTTCATTTCAAATTCTCGTCTTTTACAGCAAAATAAAGTGAAATAATTTTTTTTTTTTTTAAAGTAAAACCTAATAAATTCTATGAATTCTTTTTACTTTTCACTTCTTTTGTTGTTTTATTGGAGAAATTGTGATGAAATTAAAATAAAATAATGAAATTTCTTACCAAATGCGAATTTATAAAATTAAAACTGTGGAAAAAAAAAAAATTTACATCCTCATCCATCAAAGTCTCGATCGGTACTGATTGATCGAATAAAATAAAAATTACATTCAACCTCATAGACACACACACAACTGTAGCACATACCATAAAAACTTTAGAATATTTTGCGTGCTAAAAATGAACCATACATACAGTCTATAGTCGTATAAACGCTAAAATATGAGATTTTGACATTTCTTCTTGAGAAATTTATCAACAGGGTATGGTGAAAGTACAGTAAAGCACATTTAAATCAAATAAAAAAAAAATTGTCAAGTCAAGGCAAACTGGGTTTGATTGTCGAGTTAAGCTTACGTTGAATACCGGGGAATTGTCTGTGTGTGTCTGCAAAAATCGTGACAATAAATTTGTTATGGTTAATAGTTAAAAAGTAAATTAGTTGACTAGAGAAAAATTCAAAATTATGTAACTTACATTCTTATAAATCTTCTCTAAAACGATAATCACTCAGCTTACCTTTAAACTAAGGAAAATCTCATTTGAACTCATCATACGATGAAGGCTCAACGAAAAATCATTCTAATGTAACACGTAATCGACCCGCAAATTAGTCACTTCCATATTTGTTTTATTTTTTCGTCTACTGTTACATTAACACACAATTTTCAAACGAAGATGATTATTTATTATTATTTTTATTAATAATAATGTACTTGAGAAAAACAAATAAACACACTATTGATGTTCAAAATTAATTAAATATGAGAAATAAAATAAAATTAATACTAACACACATTAAACGTGAATCAAATGTATTTTATTTTTATATTTACTTTGAGGAAGCGTCGGAATTATGTGCATAATTGTAATTTTTAAGCATTTTTATTTATTTATCTTTAATTTTTTTTCCATGTGAGATGTATGAACATAAATTTCAGAAAATAAGTTCCTGATTGTAATCAAATCGAATTAAGTTTCAATGAAAAAAATTCAAAAAAAAATTAAGACCCAAGTTCAGTGTTTTTTTTTTCAATTGATTAAATTTATATCAGTTTAAATGCCACCTCATCAGATAATTTTTTTCTTAACTAGGCGAAACAAAAAAAAAATTTAACCGTAATTTTATCAAATTATCTTGAATCAGAGGTGCATGCTGTTACTTATTACTTATATATGCTTATTTGTATTTCGAAAAAGTGATTGACTTGTGCTTGAGGCATTTTTTTTTCTCAATGTTTTCAATTTCTAAATATTTGAGTTTAACTAAATTATGATTACTTTTCAAATGAATAATTGAAGCATTAAATTGAATTATTTTCTGTATCAATTTTTTTTTGATTGAAATTGAATCGATAATTGCATTGCGATCACATCACAAATTGACTTGACTTCGTTTGACAGCTCAATCTGAAGTGACCTTGTAGGTACTTTTAATTTAATTTGAAATTGCATTTTATGGTAAAATTTTGATTAATGATTTAATTTAAATTTTGCAACGGTCAAAGTTACATCAATGACCTTTAACTATCAGTTGAGATAAAAAAAAATTATAACAAAAAATTTAAATCGTGTTGGATCCACCTTTTTTTTCAACTGAAAAGGGTTTAAATGCACTCATTATGTATTTATGCCAAAATTGATTGAGTAAGTAAGATAAATTATTGTGATTTACTTGAATGAATCAATGACTCACTCATTTCACTAACATAAGACAAAAAAAAATTACATTACACGAAACTACTTTAACCGCGTATTGAACACAAATATTCAAAGCACCTTTATAATAATAACAAAACGTTTCAACAAATTTGAATTGAGGTACACACTCTGTTTGAAGGCGGTATATTTTTAAATTGCATTCAATTGTATTTTATTTTTTTTTCATTAAATTACATATTCAAGAAGAGATATTTTTTTGGTTTATGTTAATTTTGTGTGTGTGTGTGTGTGTTGAGTAGCTGTAAAAAAAATGAGATAATAAGTTAAAGTAGCGTTTTTTTGAGGTATTGTTGAGGTGTGCTCAGTTTACCATTATTATTATTAATATTATTGAATTAAATTAAATTATATAGGAAATTTAAAATATTCCACTTATCACGATGAAGTTTAAGAAATTTTGAAGCAATTGCTGTAAGTTTGATTGAGATGAAAGTGAATTTAACTTATATAAATAAATGAAAAGATTTAAATTCTTTTACTTCATCCTTCGTCTATGATTCAAGTTTTCTATCTTTTTTTTTTACTGATGTTAAAACACATCTTAGTTTAGACATTTAACTATATGAGTGGATAAATGCATCAATTTACTTCTCAAAACTCAAACAGCTCATTTTATTTTAATATTCCAATTCACCTTCACTCATTTATTCACTTTTTTTGCATTGATTTGGAAAATATTCGTTTATTTCAACTATGCTTTTAATTTTAGGGAGGGTCAAATATTTTAGTTCACAACGAAAAGTGACCTGAAACACAGTTGTTTGGGATATTTCAAGCTGCAATTTTGTTTTAAGGCCAAAAATGACAATATACAGAATTTTGAGCTCAATTTTATCGAAAATTTCTAAAATGTTATATATTTTCAAAAAAACGAAAATTTCTAGGACGGTGAAGTTTTGAAAATTGGTAAAACTGTAATAAACCGGTAAACGGAGTAAAATCGAACTGTAAACGGTTAACTGTGCAAATTTTCAAAATTGTTCTTTTACGATTAATGACGGTTTCTAAAAGTTTTTTGATTTCTGAAAATATTGTAAATTTCCACAACTTTGATAATTGCCGCAGTTTTCCGTCCTTTTGCGAATCCTGCGATTTTTCGCTGTTTCTGAAAATTTCGCAATTTTTGAAAAGTCCTTGGTTTTGCGATTTTGATATCCATGATTTAAGAAACGTCACGGTTTTCTGCCATCTATTTTTTTTCGAAATAAAACCAGGGCTCGGAAAAACCTTGGCTTTGGCTTTTGACATTTGGCTATTTTGGCTTTTGCTACAGCCAAAGCAAAGCCAAAAAAGCCGAAAAAGCCAAAGCAAATTAAATTTTGGATTTTTGTCATAAAAACTAAAGAAAACGGGTTTTAAGCTACTACCAAGTTAATTTTTTTCGACTTCTTCTCATTTGGGCATTCATTTTTTTAGGTCAATCATGCAAGGACACAACATTACAACCCCAATGGGAAATTTATCCTTAACGGATAACATTAAAATCTTAGCACACCGTGCTACATACGATGCTATTATAAAAAAGAGCATGAATGAACTTGGTCAAATTGAGGCAATGGCGAAAAATATTTCGTTAATGTACGAATCTGTGTTCAAGGACGAAAAAACGATAAAGGCCGAATGCAATCGCTGTCGACGACAGTTAATTTGGCTTCAGGAGAGGAGAAAAAAGAGCTGTAAAATGAGTTAGCAGCTTATAAAGAGGCGGCTCAAGAAATTGGACAAGAGGTGCGACATGTTCAAAGTTGTGGAGGTTATAGTCCTTCACGGCTTTGAAGCCCCATCGTTAAAGGAGCCCGAAAAGATGGGATTTAGAAAGTTTTCCCAAAAACGCCGTCATAGGTTACACTGCTTAACATAATTAGTTTTTTGCACGTGAAATGAAATTCCTTTACATAGGGTCATTCTATATTCTGTATGTATTCTATTCTATTTAAAAAAGTAAAAATTATGTTGTATGTATCCAAAAGCCAAAATAACCAGAGATATTTTGGCTTTGACTGCAGCAAAAGCAAAATAAGAAAATTATTTTAGCTAAATTTATCCATTGCTTTCGTTGATTTATACAAGCTTATTGTTTAAGTGTGACACAGACAGACAGACGACATACTCGTTTTTTTTCAAGTAATAACATTCATTTTAACCCACTCTAACCAAAATTTAACTATGATTTCATATGTATACGAGTAAGATGTTGCCTATAAATACATTTAATAATAATTATTGTCTTATATTATTTTTTATTTTATTTATTTTTCTTAAATGAATGAGATGAAGTATGGTACAGAACCACACATTCATTCATATATGAACTGACATGTAGCAGACTGGAATTATGCATACACGACGATCATTGATTGCTGTTTTAGTTATTTTTTTTTTTTAAATGTTGCTACTAGTTGTTGTTGTTTCAATACATAATGCGTGTGTGTGTGTGTGTGTGTGTTTGTGTGTTATGTAGACAACGCGCATAGTAAAAGAAAAAGCAATATTTTTATTTTTATTTTTTATAACTTCTGCATATTACCGTAAACAAGAATTGGAGTTTCTTAGTGAGTTGTGTGAATTTAAACAAATGAATTTAGTCTTGATTGATCGTTTGCACAGTTCGGATGGAAAAGTTACAAGTGGAAATAAATATAAAAATAAAATTACTTTAATAAAAAAAATTTAAACGGTTAATTTTTTTTTTCTCATCTTTCACAAGGAAAATAAAATCCAAAATTATTTTTCTTTTCAAATTAATACTAAAATATTAAAATTAATAATTGTGATTTATAAATAAAAAATAAAAAAAAGAAAATTAAACTTATAGTTGAAAGTTGTGATACATAAGAAAAAGGAAAAACAAGATTTTCACTCTAAAGGAAACATAAAAGTGAGACAAAAATATTTTAATAATTTTAAATGAATTTCATATGAACACTCGTTAAAAATAAAAAAAAATATTAAATTCGATTAAAATCAAAAAAAAAAAATCTCATTGAAAAGGAACGACATAAAAATGTCACCTAAGTTACTTGTGCTGACAATATTCAGCTTGGGAACGTTACTCTCAAGTAAGTCAAAAATATATTAAAAAAATTAAAATAAAAAAATTGTATTAATTAACCCAAATTTTTAAAGTTAAACATTTAAAAGAATTAAGAATTAATATTTCTTAATGAAAAATTATCATATTTTTTTCAACAACGTTTCACTTTACAAAAAATTAAAAAAAAAACTGTATATTTTTTGTTATTTAAGACAAAAAAAAAATCTGTTATAACTGTAATTGGTCGATCTTCCACTTTGTTGTTGGAAATTATGTGATTCCGTTCGATTTTATGATGTAATCAACATACTCAACAATATTTTATTCGTCTTTTACTGTGTTTATAAAATTGTTTTTTTTTTTATGGCGAGATGCATAATAATAATGTTTGATGTGTTGAAGAGATAACTGCTTTTAATTTGTGTGTACTTAATTTTTTTTCTTCTTCTGTTTGTACTGCTGTTGTAAATGTTTTATTAATAATATTTATATTTTTTGTTTTAAATGTGTGCAACTCAACTTATTCGCGTATTTAATAAAAAATGAATAATTGAAAAGAAAAAAAAAGAATCAATGTGAGATGTTTAGTAATAATTATAATGGTAATGATATTTTAATGGGGTTTTATTCATTTCATTAAAAGAAAAGAAGAAAAAGTTGTCGTGCGTCGTGTTATGAGATGATTATTAAAATAATTATATTTTTTTTTTGTAATTGAGTATTAAATGTAAATTAAATTGAAAAAAATACAGAAGGATTTAAGATTTTTATCTTGATCTGAGCTCTTGAGCTTTCTAGAGAGAAATTTTAAGATTCATTGGACTTGGATAATGATCCAGGGCGAATTGAAAATTATTAACGGCTCTGGCATTCCTTATGATTTTCTTTAAATTTTTCGCTTAACTGAAGTTTTACGAGTCGATCGACTGCAGCCTTTCTGGCATTTGCCACATTACCCGTATGGCCAATCCGCCACTGTTATGAGCGAACAGTTTAAAGTATATTTTCCAAGTAACCCATATTCAGATCGGTTAATAGCGCTCTTAACACAAATGATCATCTTTATCGGATTGAAATCGCAATTTCAGCTCTATGTGATTGCGGAGCGAATTATGAGACGATCGATCATACCATCTGGAAATGTCCACTTATTATAAGAGGAAACTTAACACAAGATTTGGCACAAATGAACATCTGCGAGGACACTCCAATACGAGATATTCTTGAAACCAGGAATTTTAACGCAATTAAGACCCTCTCTGCACTCCTCAAACAAATAACAAGGTTATCTGACGAAATAATAGACTCCCAGTCATCTGAATGTTCCCTATTCTACAATTCCAGACCAATAATGCCAATGTGGCGCAAGGTCAAATTGTCACTCTACTGAAAAATTCGTTGAAATCCAGTTAAATTACATAATCACATGATAAGAAGTGAAAATTCTGTAAAAAAATATTTAAATTTCTCTTATTAAATTAAATTTAATTGTCATTTGTAACTTTTAATATGCATTTAATCATACCACACGCGATAAAGTAAATAAACAAAAGCAAAGAGAAAATTCCACATGCAATTACTCACATCACAATCATAATAATTTCATTATTTACGTTAAAAAAGTCACATTATTACATTTAATTTTTCCTTTAACTTGAAATAAAAATCAAGAGACTTGACTCGATGAGAGCAAATCAAACGAGGAACCTTTTTTTTTCATTGAAATTTTATCAATGTGACGTCAATTTCCGTTTTAAATTAATATCAGCACAAGTCAAAGTCGCACATCTTTTTGAAGATCAAAATTCACACAATTTTGCATATCAAAAGAATAAATAAATTTTTGTTGCAAAAATATCAGAATTTAAAAAAAAATCTTCTTGTTAAAATTTTGCCGCCTATTTGACATTAAATTCAAAGAATCACCATAACAAATAAAAAAAAATTTAATTTATTTAAAATTAGCGATAAGAAATGTGTTAAACATATAGCAAAGTGTTAAGTATTTATTGTCGGCACGATTAATCCTCACAATATTTATTGATTTAGGCCACCTTTTAGTCCAATAAAATGCAAGTGACACACCTGAAAACGAAACACATAAAAATATTGATAGAACTATTAATAGAATTATACCAGAAAAAAAAATTAATAAATTGATAGTTTCACACTTTGACGGTTATTTAAAAGATTAAGTAAAAAAATAAACAAACAAAAAAGCCGCATGCTAATAATTTATATTAAAAAATAATAAACATGTTGTTAAAAATCAAGAATATTGACTACTGATAAGAAGAGTTTTTATTTGAATTTTGACAATTTGTCACAAAATATAAGCGGATTATTAATGGTGATTTTCGGCAAAAAGAACAATAGAAATCTTGTCTCGGTTTCTCTTTGTGTCATGTCATAATTTATCGATAAAATGCTCTTTTTTTTGTACAATTTGAATTTTATTAGAAGAGATAACGTTTTGTATACAAATCGGTTTGTTTATGACTTGATTTTATTAATTTCGATCATTATTTTTGGTGATAAAAATTAAAAAGTTATTCTCGAACACACCTAGATTTGGATTTTTAAGCGTGTTACACATTAATTTTTCCTGATTCCATTCGGATGACAGCATAAAGGCACCTGAAGGCGTACTGAGCACTGAGAGCTCGCGAGTTGATGACCTGGGTTTTTTTTCAGCTTGTTTTCTTAATTTTATTGTAATTTTTTTACATAAATGAGTTTATTTTAGAATCTGGCAGATTTTTAAAAAGTGTCAACTTTGCCGAACATTGTTTTAAGTGTTTTGGTACAAAAAACTCGATATTTTATCGAAAACTCCTCAAAAGTAGCGTTTCGTTGGTAAATTTTGGTCATTTTAACCCAGTTACATTGAATATTTCACTGTGACATATTCTACAAAAATATTTCCCTATTTATGCTGAACAACGTTGCCATACATCATTTTTGTGTTTTTCTTACAAAAAATTTTAGTTTTAAGTGAAAAACTGAATGAATGTGATTTTGAAAGAATGCTAAGCAATATATAACTGTCATTTTAAATTTGTTAGTATTATCAGCATTTATCAACAAAATACACTCATGGTGTATTCAGCAAAGTTGTAGGAAATTAATAGTTCTTCAACTTTTTCTTTGGTGACTTGAATGATTTTCATACAAAAAAATGAAGTTTTTATCAGAAAACCTACCTAAAATTTGGTATAAAATTGGGGATTTTTCGATTTATATCGAAGTAACCACAATTGAATTTATTGAGACTTAATTTGAGCTTCCCTCATTACTTTCCATCATTCAAACTTTTTTCTAAGCCATTTTTTCTGGATGAAAATGAATGAAATGGCTCTAAAAGGTTTTTAAATAGAGGAATTTCTTTAAAATATATGCTTTGGTCGATTTTTTCTAATACTTTCAGTGTTCATATCAAATTCTGATACTTTTATTCAAATTATGATATTTGAATACACAGAAAAATTTATTAAAAACATAGAAAATATAGGTTAGCCACAAATTAAATGATAGTCCATTAGCTCTCGTTTGTAGATCTTACTTTTTTGTATTCATTCACATAAGCAATGAGTGTGTGTGTGTGTGTGTATAAACGTGATCATTTTACATTTCATTTTCTATCATCGTCGTTGTTACTGATACAATTTTATAATATATATATTATTATTTTTTTTGTCGATATCTAGGTTAAAAATTTAAAGTATTCTTCTTTATTATGATATTTCTTACATAGTAAATTGAAATGACACACATATTTATGCACTACAACATACTGTGAATCGAGAGTGAGTGGTTCAAAAAGTAAAATTTTATTTAACATAAAAAAAAAATTATTTAGAATGACATTCAAATGTTCTTTTTTTTTCGAAGAAAAAACCCTGAAAATACGTCGCAATTATGAAATGAAAAATCTGGCGCCATTTCAAAATAAATTTATTTACAAAAAAATTATTTGTTACACCCAGTTTTATTTTATTTTTTTTTGTTGAAAAAGTAATTTGAAAACATTAATTTTACTTAAAATGAGACAAGAACGACTTTTACTAAGACCAGTAGCATTTCATCTGAAACAAGGTCCGCACACATCAAGAGAAGCGAAACATTTTAACTTTTTATTAGTTAATAAATTTTGATTAAAATATCACTTTATTTATTTTTTTTTAATTTTATCACAACAAAATTTGTTATTTTTTTCTTTAATAAAATTAGTAGGTTTTTTTTTATTTTTATTATTGTTGGACATCAACAACAAATGAAGATGTTCTTAAAAGCGGTTAAATTCCGAAAAACCGTTAAGGAGTGGTCTAATAAAGAAATATAAAATTTAAGAATATTACTTTTTGACGCCGTTCATTAATAAAATTAAAAAAAAAGATAATTCTATGTCACATTTAATGCTCATTAATCATGATGTTTGAATGGAACCACTCTAAAAATGGAGACTAAATTTAAAGTGTTTTGACGAATTTGAAGAAAAATCCGATCATGAGAATTTCAATACAAACCACATGAATTGCATTTTATCAAATCCTCCCACAAAAAATAGAAATTTTTTAGTATTTTTAATTTTATTTTCCATGAATTTGGATGAGATCAGAAAATTACGTAAATTTTTGTTTGAATTTCGTTCTATTTTTGGTCAAGAATTTGGACAAGTGCAGAATTTTTGTATGCCCACTCAAAGTCGCGAAAGATAGCTCCCATAAAGGAGATGTTTATTTATATTTTATTTTGGAATTTTTATTTATTGCAATGATGTAACATGATTCCTCTTATCGAATGTTTCAGTCCCATATGAGTCAGAGCCATCACTCCTCATACGATTCTGAAAGCTAAGTTCAGAAAAATTTCCATGTCTGTAATTAAATTGACTCATTTTTGTCTTGTATCTTGATTTTACTTTCAATTCAACTCTTTTTTTTTTGTTTCACCTTTTTTTACATTTAAATTTGTTCTAAATGATCTCTAAAATAAGAAATCAAAACAGAGAAAAAACTAATATTATGTTAATGACCTACATCCAGTTAATGATTTTGTTTTAATCACCTGTTTTTTATGTGTTAATGGGGTGTGCTAAATTATATTTTAATTATTGCATGATAGGATGTTGTCATCATAAATTTAACTTAATATGGCGCCTGTTTGTGCATTAATTTGGATCATTTAAATTAAAATTAGAGGATTTTTCGGAGTTTCAACTTGTTTCTGTTTAAATTTAGATGTGATGACTCAATCGCCTTGTTGATTATTTTTTGCAAGTGAATTAGAGATGCTTCACGAACAAGGAAATCACATTTCAAATGATGATGATGATGATGACAGTTATTTCTTCCTATAAATTGTTAATGTTTTTTCTAATTACAGGTCAAGTTGTTCAAGGAACCCCCCTTGAATACTATGGAACTCGTATTGGACCACTATCACAATTACATCACAAGGTGTCTGGTGAAGTGTTTGCCGTTGATTCACGTACACTTTTCATAAAGAATTTCAATTATGATGGTGAAGGACCGGCCGCATACTTTTATGTTGGCAATACACGTGCGCCCAGTAATGAAGGTGCTTGGCGGTTACGTGACGAACGTGGTAATGCAGGTGTTATAAAAAGGTATCGTAACAAAGATATAACACTTTCCTTGCCAGAGGGAAAGACATTGCGTGATATTACTTGGTTTAGTGTTTGGTGTGATGAATTTGCGGTAAGTTGAATAATAATAATTTGAATTTAAAAGTAAATCAATAAATTTTGTGGTGTGCAGGTCAATTTTGGTGATGTTAAGATTCCAAAAAACTTAGATTTCCCTAGGCCACAAAAAATCGCCGGGCTTAAGGGAATTCATGGCGTTACCTCAGATCCAATTGTTCTTGTTGATGCTCAAACTCTTCTTATCCCAAATTTTAGTTATGATGGTGAAGCTCCAGGTAAATTACATTTGATTCAATTTTTTGTATATAAATTTTACAAACCCCTTTCATAGATGCCAAATTTTGGACTGGACATGGATCAAAACCCTCACCACAAGGCATTCGAATTCCCGATGAAAATGGAAAAATTGATCCCCTAAGAAAATATGACAAAAAAACTATTGTACTCACATTACCTGGTGATGTAACTGTATTCGATGTCGGTCATTTTGGTGTTTGGTGTGAAGCATTTACCGTTGACTTTGCCCATGTAAAGATACCAGAAAGTGCAAATGTCCCACCATCACTCAAAATGTTGGGAATCAGTCCACAGGTAAATCGACCTCAATTTTTATCGTAAAAATAATTAAATTAACAGTAATTGTAAGATCCAAAATTTCCTTTAAACTTATTTCATCCTGAAATTCTATTGCAATGCAAGATATAAATATTCTAATTGGTAAAATGTAATCAATATTATTATTCCTTCTAGTTATCCCGAAAATCCAGAAGTGGCTTCTTTTAATAATGTAAAATAAAAAAAAAAAAATTAATACGAAAAACATAAAATTTATATTTAAGTTAAAAATTAAAATGATTATTATTTTCTAATAAAAACCAAAAAAAAAATTAAAATGAAACAAAATGAATTTTTTCACTCATCACACACTCAATGAATCCATTTTACTCTATGATCTGATACACATACATACTCATCAGTCATCGTAAGTGTGTAGAACTTTTCTTCTATTTTAATTGTAATTTAACAAAATTCATTAACTCTTAACACCTCACTTATTTTTTTTATATAACTAACAGGCTTTCATGCAATCGCAATCATTAAAATTGTGTTCTAACTAAAAAAAAAAATAAATATTAATTAAAAAAAAAATCATTCTACACATTTTTGATGAACTGATCAGAGTTTTTTTTTCATCTTGTTTCATTTTATGTGTTTTTTTTTAACATTAATTTATAATTACAAATTCATTCATTTCATTAAATGCTTTTGGTGCTTTCAAAAATGACAAATTGACCTTGAAATTGCATGATGTGTGTTTAAAAATTAAATTTAAAATGTGAAAGGTGCTGGAAGCTAATATTTAATTGATAAGTTATTGAAATAATTTTGCCTTAAAGCTTTGTGTTAAATTAAAATAAAATTAAATAATTTAACTAACATTTAATTGTTTTGTTTGTGGTTTTTTTTTTATTTTTTTTTGGATATTAAATCGAATATTTAGTCAAAGTTGAATTGTGAGGTCTTGTTGGATGATATTGCATTTGAAGTTAGATGGGCAGTGGCTGGGGAAAGTGTCGTTATACAATTGGTTGCAAAATTAGGTGAGTAATTTAATATTTTAATTGTGAAAAATTTAATATTAACCCATTAATCGACGCTGGTTGATTTTTCGACCAGTAACTTTTCAGCTGATATTCTCCTAGAATTAATTAGATATGTTTAAGAGATGTCGGGCCAGTTATTTTGAATTTTTCGATTAAAATAAGAAAATTATTAACAGAAATAAGACGATAAGTCATCCAATTTTTTCCTCTTCGTACAAGAATTCTGTACGTATTTCTGTGATATTGTACGACACTTTCAACCGGCTCTCACGTAAAATTTTTGTATGAAACTCAAAATTTTCATCGAAGAGAAACGTATTCACTTAAACACAAAGAACAGATCCTAGAAGAAAGTTTTGCTCCAAACTCAATATTTTTAGGAGAGGCGGTTAATGGGTTAAATTTGATCTGAAAAATCTAAAAATTCAATATCAACAATTTTTAATATGATTTTGTTTTCAAAAATGCCATTTAATTCCAAAATATAGCTGTAATTTCATAATTCAATCACATTACGACTTAAAACACGTTTCTAAAAGACTTTAAATCTCATTTTCAATTAATTTTATGGTTAATTCGTGCGTATCATTTTTTCTTATACCAGACACCAAAATTGAAACGTGAAATTACTGTATGTGATTTTAACCCTTCATGACCGAATTTTTTTCATATTAATTGTAGCAAATCACTTAACCACAAATAATTGACTTTGATTTTCCTTGTAATAAATCTCAAGAGACATTAAAATCTAAACAAACATTTATAAGTGACCACAAAATTACAATTCAGTCAATAACCTTTTTGATTTTTTCTCACGATTAATTACGTGTGCAAATTTTTTTGTTTGTTTTTTATTTAATATTTTTTTTTTTTTTACATAATTTTACAATTATATGGAGTGAGATATGAATCTTAGTCATGTTTAATGATTTTCTGTTTACATTAAAATGGAATTTGAATTATTTTTTTTGCTTATTCACTTTATATTTAAGGTTAATTGTCACATTTATTGTGCTTTACTTTCAATTTCCTCATATGAATTAACCTTTTACAAGGTTCTTCAATTTGACAAAAGCTGGATGAAAAGACATTTTACTTGACAATACTTTTCTTTTAAATTCCACTTTTACTTGTGAATGTCTTTCCAATTCCATACAAATTCCATACAAAGGCAAACAGGCTTATGGTTATTATTGATGCAAGTATGCAACATGGCGAAAATAAAACATATGTTTAAACATTAAGCCATTAATTTTGATAAACGTATCATTTATAAAAAAATGGGTGATTATGTAACAAATATTTTTATTTTATTTTTTTTTCTCTCGTTAAAAAAAACTATATATAACATTAAAATATTATGTCAATATATGCAAGTTATCGTAAATTTATGGCGAATATTGATATTATTATTATAAAACTTGATATTTTTTTTTGAGCTAGGTCGAAATGCTTTTTTTTATTATTTCACTCTGTTTTCTTCGTAACAACACATAAATCTAGTGGATTATGCAATTTTATGCTAATTTTTATCAAAGTTTTTTATGTTAACATGCAATGAAGATTCTTAAGTTAATTTTTATAATTATTAAAAGACTTTTATACATGTACTTGTCAAATTTCCTTTACTGAGAAGGTGTGATCACTTTCCTGGACTGAACCAGGACTAGTGGACTTCTTTATTTAGTTGTTTCTCCAGATTTGGTTCCATCTTCATCAGATATGATGATAATGGGTATGCACAATGGACCCATCTGTAGGTTTGAGTGCTGGTTCTCTTCTGAGTCCGCCCTAAAATCTGATCATATGTACCATGGAACGTCAAAGGGTTAAATTTAATTACTTTAACAATTATCATATTAATTGCAATTTTTTTTCTTAACACATACAAAAAGTAGAAAAAAAAGATGATCAATTCAATGCAAATTAAGAATACAATTGAATGTTTAATTCAATGATTGAAAAAATCAGGAACTGGGTCAAGTATGAGCAATTAACTGAAATAAATAAACAAAAACTCATAATAAATTCTTATCTCATATAATATAAAATTTTTTCAAAAACAGGAAAAAACGATCTTTTTATTTGAGAAAAATTTCATTAAATGATCGAAATTTAATTCAAAAAATTGCGATTGAAAAAATCACATTTAAAATGATAGCTGCAAATATTTGAGTATTAACTTTAAATCTTGCAATTGAACCATTACACAAATCCTTTTTGCATAATGTACATTTAGTTAAATTCAATTTTCTTATTTGCTTTGGATAACAATGATGGTCTTTCACTTTAACTCTTGAATCACTGCAGTCTTTTAAATTTGCTAAAAATTCATGACCATTGATCATAACTGAAAAAAAATTAAAATTAACCAAATAATTTAATTTTATATTAAAAAAAATTTGAACCTTTAGTTTTTGCGCTAATACAATGAAGAACATTTTCTTTACAAGTTTTTTTCACCATTCTTACACAACGATCAGAATTTGCAGTGTTATTTTTTTCAAGGTTAACTTCGAGACATGCATAACATTGAATTACACTCTCAAAACTCGGACAATAAATAATTAATATTGAAAGGATTATTATTTTTGTATTCATTTTTGTTTGAATAATTTGAGCGAAAATGAAAAAAAAAATCAGAGGTTGCTTCGGTAAAAGTCGCTGCACGTTGATTACAGATGAGCAAATTAAATAAAATGAAATTTTCTGAGGTCTTTTTTCCGGATCATCGCCTATTAGTCTGAATTTGACGTTGAATTTCTTATCAAAATTCACTTGAAATGAATTCACGTCAATGAAATATCGAAAGTTGAATCAACTCCAGTTAATCGATTGCATAAATTATGAAATAAAAATGATAATTAAAATACGATCAAGTGAATGATCTTTTATTTTTTGTTTTGTTTGTTATTTCATTCAGTGTCATTATTTTTTGAAAAAAAAACCGGTAATTTTTTCCATTCACCTTTTTATAATAAAAAAAAAATGAATATAAAATTTTAAGTATGTTTTGTTTATTTTTATTGTTTAATATGAATTGCAGATGAAAATGATTACATGTCGTTTGGAGTGTCACCTGATATTGATAAAAGTGTGATGATTGGTTCGGATGTTGCTGTTGCATGGATTGATAAGTTGAGTGGTAAAGGATTCGCTCATGATTACTATTTGGAAGCAAAATCACAATGTTCTGGTAATCGAGGTAGTTGTCCTGATCCTGTTTTTGAGGTAATTTTCACAATGAATTTTGCTTACATTAAATTTAATTTTTATTTTATTTTAACAATAGAAAAATACAAATTCGATTCGTTTATTGAACGCAGCAATGGTCAATGGATTTTCAATTGTGACATATCAAAGACCATTAAAGGCATCTGATCGCTTTGATTTGCCAATTCATACAAATAGATCCCAAGCCATCGTTTGGGCTATTGGACCATTGAATGATCGTACTGAAACTTCATATCACTCAAAGGTGTTACGTCAAAATCGCCTTATCAATTTTGGACGTCAACCAACATGGAATTGCCCTGTGCCAGATAGTGAAAAGAAGGAATTTGAACGTGACATGGAAAGTTCTGAGGAGGAAGAGGAAGAAGAGAAACCAACAAGTGAAAAGTTTGTTCAAACAGCTGATCGACGTGGTTCAAATACATATTATTCGGAAAATAAGCAACAACCTCAAGAACAACAGGGTTTGTATGAAGTGACACAAAAACCTAAACCAAGACCCGTTGCAACTCCACGTCCCGCTGCTAAAGAAGGTGCATGGCAAATCCCACCCATTCAATGTTATGAACCAGAAGATGGTGTTTTTTATGCACAAATGGGACCAACTGGAGGCAAACAAGGATATCCAGCGATTACAGGACATGTTGGATGGGGAATTTCAATTTACATAAATGGACTTTTAATACCAGAAATTAACGTTGTACGAGGAAAACAATATACTTTTGTTGTCGAAACTGGAAATGACCCAGATGTTCCAGCGAAATATCATCCATTTTATATTACGGATGATCCTGTGGGTGGATTTGAACACAAAACTGATGAAGAACGTGCCGTAAGTAATTTTTATCACATTAAAACTTAATTTTGAACTAACATTTTATCATATTTTACCAGAAAATTACAATTTATGCTGGCGCCAAGCGATTACGTAGTGGAGAAGTTGTTCCAACAGGTACCGGTCGCTTATGTAATTGGGAACCAGATCTTGATGGTCCTCCATCTGATGATTATCCATCATTCGGTGCATATCAACGTAGTTTGACATTGAAATGTGACGAAGGAGAGCCAGGTGTCATTACATGGATTCCAGATGAAAATACGCCAGATACTGTCTACTATCAATGTTACAGTCATAGGTATGAACTCAATATCTAACATGAAATTCCTATAAATTATCTTTTTTTTTCATCCATAGATATCTTGGATGGCGTATCAATGTTTTGGATAGTTGTGATGAAGCCGGACAGGCAAGTGAACAAGTTGAAACATACTATGATAGATTTGATGCATTGGAACCGGCTGCTTCAATTAGACACGAATCAAAAATAGCACCTTCCGAGAATTTTATTAAAGCAAATCAAAAGGAAAAGGAAGTTTTTAAAAACCATAATATGAATGAAGCACCTGCTAAAGTGAGCATTGACTTGCAAAAGAATACAGAAATTTCTAAGATAATTGCTGATGGTATTCGAGCTGCCGAAGCTTTAGAAGATAGTATTACAAAAAATTCATCAAGTATATTGAATAACAAGGAAATTTTTCGACCTGATTACCCCAGAATGCCTGAATCTGGCATGAAACTTCCCTCACATAAGCCTCCATTTAACTCTAATGGAATGCCCGTGTTTGTTCGTGGTCCTCCACAATCTTCACCTCCGTCTGGATTAATGCACAATCAAGGTCAAAAACAATTTGGAAGACGTCCCGTGCATATTGAACGTCGTCCTGTAATGTATCAACAACAGCAACATCAATATCAACCATTACAATTGCAAAAAATGCCACCAAGACCATTTCAAGTTCCACAGCCATCAATGATTGTGAGCCATTACACAAAACCAATGCACAATCTTCAGATGCGACCATTTATGCAAAAGCCACAATACCAATCAATTCCACAGGTTTTGATGTTAGGTGAACAAAGTGAAATTAAAATGATGAAACGACCTCTGGAAATGATGTCAAAAGCCCCTAAGCCTATTGATCTCCCATATAGTATTAGTACGAAACAAGAACAAAAGCCAATGTATCAATATCGCCAAGAGAAACCAGTTAAACATGAAAAAATTTCAATGATTGGAAAACCAGAAAAGTCAATCGCTCAAAAAATCGTGTACAAACCCCCATTTGAAACTAAAAAAAGTGCAGTTCCATTCTCGTCACGTCCAACGCTGCATCATCATCATGAGGGATTCAAACCTGACTCTGTTGTAATTGAATCTGGTTTCAAGCCAATTGTGCGTCGACGTGAAGATGAAATTCGAGTTGAGGAAGAGGATGAATATGAAAATGAACGTGCTCCATTATTTGCGCGTCGGGACTCACATCCACGTAGCAATACTGCACACGAGAGAGATGTGGAAATTGATGAAATAGTTCAAAGTGAAGGCGTTTACATTGAAACTCAAGCACAGGACAAACAATTTGAACCAATGTTCAAACCATCACCTTTAGAAAGTGTAGGTCATGATACAAAGAAGAATAAAGGTAATAAAAAAGATCCACAACAGGAAAAATTGACCGGGGATTTACGTGAAATGAATGTTGAGGAAGGTGAAGATAAAATGGCAATGGCTGCTGAACATTTCGATCCACTTTATTTGCCTCCAGGCGGTTTTCCCGAAGGTTCTGTTGTTACATTTGATGGAAAAGCTGTTCTCGATACCTCATTAGTCACTGCAGCAAATGATGTTCGACGTATTAATGGAAGATCAGGTCTTGAAAGCTTAATTCGAAATAAACCACAATTCGGTCCTTTTAGAGGTGAAATTCCTCCTCTTAGTCCTGAATTCGTATCACCTGATTCGAGTGCTCCAATCTTCAATAACATCAAAAAACAGCCAGCATCACAAAATTTCAATCCTTATGTGCAACGAAGTAATTTACCTCAGACTAAACCAGAAGAAAAACCCATTTCAACAAAATTAACAATAATTCGACCGGAATCACAACCCGCTTCAAATCATACAGACGAGGACCCAGCTAAAAATAGATATCGACGAGCTGCTCATCACCATCCAGACCATCATGGAACCGATGACCAAGATCACAGTCATCATGATCATCATCAACATGCCTCATCAAATGCATTTTCATTAAATTACAGTTTTTCATTCATTTCGAGTGTGATGATTATTTTAACGGCTTATCTCCATTAGAAATTTGAAAAAAAAAATAATGTGAATTATATTTTAATTCTAATGAAAATTGGATGAATTATTTTAGTGATGGTCGGTCTAATATACATGAAAAAAAAAATACTCTCTCTTTATGGTTAAATATTATTATAATGATTTAAAATTGATATATATTTTGATGTAATACGTAAGTTTCTTAAAAAAAAAATACATAAAAAATTCAAAAAAAAATACAAATGTAAATATAATTAATTATGTGCTTAATGCAAGATAATTTAAAATCTATGAATAAATTTAAATAAAATTTATACAAAAATTATCATATTTCTATTGTATTTTAATGTATATTTGATGTGGTGTAAGAATTTCTAAAAGTTCCTCTCGATCTTGCAATTTAGCATGGTCCAAACATGAAAAATTATTTTTGTCAATTACAGTTGGATCGGCTCCCTTTTCAAATAACATAACAATTAATTCAATGTCACATTGCATGACAACAGCTCTCAGTAACACAGTCCATCCACAAATATCTCGCAGCTCAATATTTGCCCCTAAATCTAGGCAAAATTTTAGTAAATCATATGAATTGTTGTCTACTGCAAAATGAGCTGCGGACATTCCACTTTTATCCTGCAAATTGATATTGGGACGTTTTTCCATCAATGCACGTGCCATTTTAAGATTATTCCGTGAAATTGCAAGCATTAGAGGTGTTCTCTGACTCTCAACTACCGGTAAATTAACGGATGCTCCATTTTCTAGGAGGAATCTTACAGCATCATCATTATTGTAAATAACTCCAACGGCAACTGCACTGGCACCACCTTTTCCAATTGCGTTAATAAAATGTGGTTTACTTTGAATACAGCTTTTGATGATGTATGACTGGTGTTTTTGAACGGCACGATGAAAATTTGTGAGAGACATTTCAGGTAGTGTACAAACTTGAATTTCTTCAGAAAAGTCGATTGGTTGATACGCCTCCGAATCACGACAGAGCACAACAACTCGAAAGGTGAAACAAAGATTTTGTTCGAGTTTTGTAATTTTTGCTGATGGATTTTTGCCCCAATATTTGCGTGCCCAATTATTCTTCCCATATCGTTGCTCAACCTTGAATACATCGAAGTCCGGATTCAGATAAATCCATTGAAGTGTTATGAAAGAAACACCTTTTTCTGTTATTTCAATTTTGAACGACATTAAAAATTCCTTTACACAAAAATATTTTTACTTAAATTTCAACTGAAAATCAACAGTTGGTTGTTGAATCGATATCCATGAATTTTTTGTATTTCTCTCTCATTTGATTTGAATTGAAGAGAAAAGTAACAGTGACATCTAGTGACATTAAATGAAGTCACATTTAATTTTAAAAATAAATTTATCTTACAGATCGTTTCAATTCATGTCTTTTTTTTATTAAATTCTTTAAATTTAACATAACAAAAAAAAAATCAAATTTATTGTCAAAATTAACATTCAAATATAATTTAAATTTTCTTATTTTAATTGAAAACCAAATCATTATAATTGCTCAAGAGATGATATGCTGATACTCTGCAACATGTAGTTGTTCGAACGACAGTTCCACGATCAGCACGTTCAAAGTTTGCTTTGACCGTTTCATAATATCGACCATCACTGAAAAGTGCAATTAAATCAGTGAATTAATTTTGAAAAAAATTGTTTGCACTCACCAAATGACCATGCATCTCAATTTGAGACATTTTACTCGAAGTAAATCGATTGCCTTTTGACTCTTATCTGAGAATCGTAGATTTTCTGGATCCCATCTCAATTCAAGGCGTTCCAATCTCATACAATTCGTTGCAATGGCATCCATTAACTGGTCAACATGGATATTGACACCCAATCTTTCGGTAGTGCCCATGACAAGTATTTTGGCATTCTTCAACACTGGTAAAATGCTCATCCAAAGTTGATCTGTAATGTGTGGCATTCCCGAGAGAATACAAGCGGCAAGTTGTGACCCATATTTTAGAATGAACTTGAGTAAGCCTTCATCGGTGATATTGTCATTTGAATCCAGGTCAAGGACAGATAATGATCTTGCATTTCCCTGCTCCATCCAAGCTTTGAGAACAGAATCATTCATACCGTTAATTTGGCCAGCACTCAGGTAACGTAATCCTGGAATACGGGTAAGCAAATCAATAAGAGACTCAGTTGAAAGATCTGTAGCCGAAATGTCAAGTTCTTGAAGAGCACATTTGTCCCATTCAACTTCCTTTATGTATTCGGATTGCAAATTCGTTCCATTCATTAACAAACAACGAAGACGCTTTGAGCGCTGAATTAACGTTTTCAAGGTTGATCCGGTTACTTTATTGCAGTAATTTACTGCAAGACATTCAAGCTACATGAAAAATGATATTCATATACCGAATCTTTAACTAAAATTTAAATTGTTACCTGAATACAGTTGGAACTGAATGCATCAATGTGTGAGTCGTCAATGAAATTAATGCCATATAAATTGATGACACGCAAATTTGGGGTGGCTCCTTTCAATTTATGAACATTAATTACCTCATAAATTTCTTCCTCTTCTTCCTCAACCTTTTCATAGGTTCCAATTAAATGGAGAGTCTATAATAAAATAAAAAATCAAGGTTAGAAGGTCTATTTGAAAAAAATGCGCTGGTGTATATCGGTCACGATCACATTCTAAGTGAAACTTACCTCCAAACCGTTAATAAAATTATAAATTTTCCGCATAAACCCTTCCATGAAGATGACTTCTGATAAACAGATGCACATATACTTGAGTTTCGCTGGAAATGACTGCATTTCACTGAAATCGTGCAATTGCATAGCTATAATTAAAAATTAATATTAAGATTAAATTCAAAATTCAAGGTCATCCAATTCACCAGTTGAAAAATCCAGTAACATATGCGTCAAATTGGGACATTTAGCTGCCAACTCATGCAAAACCGTATGCGTAATCAATTCAATTGGTAACTCAATGTATCTGAGAGTGGGTCCAAATCGAACTGAGATGAGGGCAAGGAGAGATTCCAATGAACCAACATGCAGCCCCGAAACTTCAGGACGTAATGATACATTTTTCCATAGACGCGTATCATAGGCAATTTGTCGCCAGCGCTTGCAAACTCTTGCCATCCGACATATTTCCAGGTGTGATAAATACGAGAAAATGTTGAGAAGAACCTTGTCCGGAAGTTTTTCAATTGTCTATTTAAATAAATGAAGCTTAATACTTTGTTCAATGTACAAAATGAAAGAATTCACAATGTGTGGGTTAAAGAAAAGCAATTGAAATTAAATAAGCAGTTTTTTGTATTGAAAAAAAAACAGATAAATAAAAAGTTAAATTACAGTATCAGCAAAGCGACTCTTTTTATTCCCATATTCGTCTTCAAAATATAGTTGGGATGCCTCAAGGGCAACTTGATTCCAAACATCAGAACTTAAATCCATTTTATTTTAATTTAAATTGAATTGAATCGTAAAATGCAAAATAAAAAAAAAATTAAATTAAATTTTTTTAGTTTAAAAAAAAATCACTGTTAAATGTTTCAAAGATGACAAAAAGAGACTAAAGATACTAAATTTAAATCATCAGCAGATCTTCCAAAATATTATTTTAAAAAAAATGAAATTTTTAAATTATATACAAACAAGCAGTGTCCGTGTATTTACAGATATATTTTTAGATATGCTCAGCTCGCTCACTCAATGAATTGTTTTCATGGTGTTACGCACGAGAATTCATTCAATTTTCCAACAGTAATTGTATCATCTGTGTCTCAATCTCAATTTAATTTTCACTTTTAGTAAGTGAAGAAAAAAATAAACAGATGGTTTCAATTTGAGTAAAATTTTAATAAATAATGAGATTGATTTGAAAGTTAACCGGTAACGTGAGTGTTAAATTTAAGTGAAAATTAAAAGAGATCAAATGAGATTCGAGGAGATTAAATTTGAGTTTGGGAATGATCTGAAATTTCAATTTCTCACGATTTCTTATGAGTTTCTTTTATTTTTTTTTTAAAAAATATAATTTTAAAGCTGATTATTTTGCCGTCACAATGAGGTCGGTATCAATAACTGTAGAATGGTCGATCGGAGCGACGCAATTTCACCATCATTGATTGGTTTCTGGTTCGACTCAGGATTGAGCTCTAGATCCTAAAAACATCTCTTCTTAACTCCATAAGTGTTTAAAAGGTGAGCTCATGAGACTTTCTCTTATTGAATTTGGGATAAAATTTTTGGGATAAAAAAAGCTTTAAAATTTAAAAAAACCGTTAAATTTTTAAAATCCAATTGTTTAAATTCCTAATTTCTCTAATACACGTGATAAGGCAACATCAATAATTTTTTTTTAAATGGGCACAAATACGTGACATTTATTGTACATTTTTCATTGCACATCATACTTTAAGAAGAAAACTTTTACCTGTTTTTTACTTCTCCTCGTTCGATGATAAGTCGGTGATTGTGTGTGCTGTGTATTTGTAGTTGCGGTCAACAAAAATTCAATGTGTCGATTCATAGATTTTGTTTTTATTTATTTTTTTTAAAATATCAATCAGCTGTGTTAGTTTAAGTGTTAATTTTTAAATTAAAATTAAGCTATAAGTTGAAAAAGTTTACGTTTTTTTGTATTTTATCGATTATAGAGTTCGAAAATTTATGAACTGGAGATGAAAATTAAAAAAAATATTTAAAAATGATAAGTAACATTAACATGGAAAATGGAATTTCAAACATTTTATTCAAGGAATCTTACAATTTGACATGAATTAGGAGTTGAATCAAAAAAATTTAATGAAATGTGAAGAAGAAAAAGAAGTAATGAAGGAATTCCACATCTAGATGGGTAAAAAAATAAGAAATTTTATTTTTAAGAATTTAAAAGGGGGAAAAAACTAATTTTTAAAACATCCCATTATCTTACAGTATTAAAACAAGGTGATTTTGGACGACCCTCACTATCAACCTGTGAAATGTGAAATAAATATTCAATCAAAAATCAAAAAAATATTGCAAAAAAATTTTTTTACAGAAAATGCATTTTAAAGTACTCTCGATTAATAGAAGCAAGATGTAAATTTTATGATACAAATGAAAGCCAAAATGCTGTCAAATTAAATTTAAAATCATGAAATAGCCAAAACATTATAAAAGTAAACCAGGAAATCAATTATTTTTATTTGTTGTTAAAATTTAAATTTAAATTAAACTTAAAAGAGAAAATGTTTCAAAAAAGCAATCGATGAAAGCGTGAATTCAATTGTGCAGTGTCTTACCAACTGTGCTTTTCTTTTAAAACTACCAGGATCATCTCTGATTGCAGTGCTAGCCAAATCAAGAACACCCCATGAATCCATATCTTAACTTTAAAAGATAATTTCTATGTGAATGTGCAAAATTTACTTTTTAATATGTGAATTACATGTGACTTAAGATAATAAATTGATAAATTATGTGAGTGCAAAAATCAATTTTTTGTTCTTTATACAAGAAAATTTCACGCAAACATGCGTGTACTTGTCAAAATTACGTTGATAAAGTTAAAAGTGCTATCTTTAATCCAAAATATGTGTCCTTTTTATGTGGTGAATTAATATTAAAAAAAAAGATATATAAAATTTAAGTATAATTGATGTGCAAAAACAAGAAAAATAAAAAAATATTGAACAATCACTGAAAATGATTGATGACTACAAGTAGGGTAAAGTAACTCTCGAGTTAATATTAATCAAATTATAAAAATTTAAATTTCAGATAAATTTCAGTAATTTAATGTGAAGCTTTGCTGCGCTAAGGAGATCAGTCGGTTCCATTGTACCTATCCGTTAACATCATCCAAGGGCTTTAGCTTATCCTGTTACCTCAAGTGGTTCGAGATGATTTGGAGTCTACTTGATGAGGCTTTTATCCAAATTTCAAAATTCATATTTTTGGCCAATTTAAAAATATTCTAGGTGGGGTCGAAGTGGTTCGAGGCAGTTTGGGATCTACCTGATGAGATGCAATCAACCGATTTTGGATTTCTTTGAAAAATTTTGAAATTTTGGAACTCGAAAGTTGAAGCATGAAAAATGCAAAAAATCGGTGAAGGTAAGGCTTTTATCCAAATTTCAAAAATCATATTTTTGGCTGATTTAAAAATATTCTAGGTGGGGTCAAAGTGGTTCGAGATGATTTGGAGTCTACTTGATGAGATGCAATCAACCGATTTTGGATTTCTTTGAAAAATTTTGAAATTTTGGAACCTATCCGTTAACATCATCCAAGGGCTTTAGCTTTTATCCTGTTACCTCAAGTGGTTCGAGGCAGTTTGGGATCTACCTGATGAGATGCAATCAACCGATTTTGGATTTCTTTGAAAAATTTTGAAACTCGAAAGTTGAAGCATGAAAAAATACACAAAATCGTTGATGGTAAGGCCTTTCTCCAAATTTTAAAATTAATTTTTTGGATGATTTCACTGTTTCATAACCTCATGTTACTTTACCTTACTTTTTTTAAAAAAAAAATCCTGTGCCATAATTTTATAACAGAAAAAAAAATAAAAGTGCCCATTTTTCAAGTTAAACCGACTCATGAAGTGCTCATCAAAAAAAATTCCACTCAAAACGAAAATCGATCACCTCAGGATCAAGTTCAAACTCGGTTACTTCTTGTTGTGGTTGTTCAATAAAGAACGCCATTTTATTCGATATCAAATTATGAAAATTCTGACGAAATGACACTGGTGTTGATTTTAAATATTTTGTTTTATTCAAAATAAACAAATTTCCAAAGTGTTGACATGTTTTTGAATGAAAAAGAGAGAAAAAATGAGTAAAAAAATATTTCGTTTATTTATGTGTTATGAATATAAACAAAACGTAAATAAAAATGAACATCTAAACAAAAATTCATAGAAGAAATTTCTATTATTATCTAAAAAAAGAAACATTCAATTGAATAATTTTACAGTGACCAGTGTGGTTCAAACACATTTAAAATTTGTTTTCATGATTTTATGAAAATTTGCACAAATTTTTAATATGAAAATTGTCGTTATTCCAATTTTATTTTTTTTTATTGTTGTATTATTGACACAATTTCTCATTATTAATCGTTAGTAAGTCTTCAAAATTGAAAACAACGTTTTTTTTCATTTTCTTTAAAATAATTTGATAAAAATAACAACAAAAACGTGAGATACAATAATTTTGGGTACAAACAATAATTAACATAAAAATTTTGGCAGATTTCCCGGTCTAAGATGACACACGCGATTCATAAAAATTTTTATATTCGTACTATTCAATAGAATTCGTCAAAAAAAAAAATTTGCACATAACTAATTCCGAGTACAAGAAATTTGATTTGATTTTCTTCTTTTGCTTCATGAATTAAATTCAGTGTGAGAATGTGTTGGTGCCAGATGATTTATTATGGAAATACTTGTCACTTTGATCTTGTTTTATTAATAATTTAATTTTTTTCTATTTTATGCGCTGGAATGTGTCAAAACATAGAGAGAGATATGATGTGTCTTTAAAATGTATGAGAAAGTGCGATAATAGAAAATGATTGAAAACACGCACTTTTCTTACAGCTTTGATTTTATTTTTGTGTGTGAGTGACAATAATTGATTTTTTTTATATTATTATTTTTTTATTTCTCTTTATTGCGATTTAATTGAATTTTCTTTTCAATTATCTTGGGCTTTGATGTTAAAATAACGAAATACTTAGGGAATATTAATTTCATTAGATTTTCATTTGATTATACTTTTTAACATGAAAATTAATAAATTACTAACTTTTTTCTTATTAAATTATTTTTTCTCAATCCCTTTTAAATGAATTTTCACACCAAAATTTACTTTTTACGGAAATAAATTGAACCGAAAATCACACACAGATCAAAAAAAAAATTAATTCGCCTCTATAGAACACAATTAAAAATAAAATTAAGAAAATACGTCGCGACCGAGACCGTCTAAAACAATGTTTTTAGTTGCGAGTTTCTCAATAAACTAAATTTCTTGACTCTTATAAACAAAAAATTGATACACTTTTAAATGAATCGAGTAAGAGAATATGAAAATGTGTGGTCAGAGTCATTCTAATAATATTAATTAATTCTAAATTTAAATCTCATTTGTAAGTAGGGTGACTATTTATTTCATTTTATGCTATTTTGAGATTAAAAAACATTGAGTGATTTTCTCAATTGGTGTGAAATAACATTTGTACGTTAGTTAAACATAAAAGTGAATTTAATGAGATTCAAAGATCTTTAAGGTGTGGTTTACCGTATATTGGTAATGAATTAACCACATAACTACATGATGTAGATTTCGAATTTTCATGTGGGTTCATATACGTGTGATTTTGTTTTTTTTTCCTTAAATGGAGTATACTGAAGCTCAGTGCTCGCACTTTGAACTATAAGATTTTTTATGCTTCTACTTACGAAGGTATCTTAGTTCTCTTTTAATACAATTTATGACAATGGATTCCAAACTAAATTTTAACGACCATATTGATAAAATTACATATGACAGCCGTAAAACTTTGGCATTTGTAAAACGCCGCTCCAGAGAATTTAAGGATCTAAATGTAACTAAACTGTTATTCTGTTCTTTGGTGAGATCGAAACTTGAATATGCTTCAGTTGTTTGAATAATGGTTGGCACTGTAAATTTCTCAAGAATTGAATCAGTTCAAAAACAATTCTTGTTATTCGCCCTACGAAACCTTGGGTGGAGAAGAGACAGTTATGTCTTACCAACATATGAAGCAAGACTAAAACTTCTTGATATGGAAACACTACACGCAAGACGAAGAAGATTTGACATAACGTTTTGCTATGATCTGACGCATAAAAATATAAAATGTGACATACTCTGCAATAAAATCATTCATAATCAATCTGCTCCACAAAATCTGAGAAGACGAAGACTCCTACAAGTTCCATTTCATCAACGGAACTACACTTTTAATGAACCTTTTAGTAGGATTGCAAGATCTTTTAATGAGGTATCGGCCTTGACTGAGGATAATCCTAGCAGAGCTGTTTTCATCCAAAAATTAAAATTAAATTAAATAAATTTCTGTAGTTAAAATTTAAGATTACTTTAGGATCTGTGTTAATTACAGTAAAAGGAGATGGAAACCCCTCCCTGAAGTAGCGAAACCACACACTAGCCAATGCACTCACACTCACAGAGAATGTGCTGTGAGGTTTCATCCTCTTCTAGGCAGAGCCTGCAGGTGCTTGAATCACTCCTCCAGTAATTTAATTTGAAACATAAAACTTTTTCATAAAATTTTCATATGACTTATTAAAGAAAATTGATATTCAATCATAAAACTATTAAACAATGATATACACGTTGTTAAAACTCTGAAACACTTCATTTGTTCAGTTTGCAAGTTTCACTCACTTTTCATCTTTTATTATTTTCATTTTCATTAATTTTACTGATTGTATGGGAAAAGTTTTATAACTAATTTAAAAATAATAAAAATAATGTAAAAAAAAACTTTGAAAGACAAAGTTTAATTGAATTGTAGAAATACTTTAATATTGATGTGCTTTTGGTATTTATTGCAAGAATTCAATGCAATATACCAAATTTGATAAATTTTCCCAATGCAAAATTTCTTATCGAATTAAGTCGATCTAAAAGTAATTAAACAAATTTTATTGAAGTTGAAATGTTAAAATAATATTTTTTTATTGGCATAAAATTTCATTTTTAAAATTCAAAGAAAAAATTGAAATTTAATAAAGACAAAAAGCACTTTAAGGATAAATATGTTCCGGAAATTAAACAATTTCCTGAATTTTAAGGGATCATTTTCTTTAAATTTTTTTAAACAGATTTATTCTCATTTTTCTCCACAAATGACCATTTTCCTTGAAAAAAATTAAAAGAGACGATAAAATGACTTCTTGATGCTCTTTGCCATTCTTGTACTGCCATCAGTTAATCATTGTCTTCATTTTATTTTATTTTTTTCCATCCATTTCAATTGCCTTTGAAATTTCAGTCAATTATAAAAATAATTTATCATACAACAGAATGTAAATGTAAAAAAAAGGCAAAATCACATTGAGGGACTGTAAATGACATAAACTTAATTTGAATTCTCTCAATTTAGTTATGAAATTATTAATAATATTATATCAAGAATTCATTATCAGTTTAATAAACAGTGCCTGGAGTGATATTCTGATTATTGATATTATATTGAATAGTTCATGTTTTTGAAGTTTTATTGAATTTTGTGTTAAGGCATATCAAATATTGTCTGGATATAATATTTTATGAAAGGAGTATCTTAAATCTTACATGTAAAATTTTAAGATAGTATTTTTTTGGTTGGGTATTCACAATTTTCTTACATTCAGGAATTTTTTATACATCCCTGATAAAATTGCATAGTTGCACGAGTTCAATATTAAATTTATATGTTTTTGCTCCTAAACCACATAAAATCTTATTTCATGCAAGTTATGAATTTTGTGTTTTTTTTTATGGTACATGAATTTTGTATAGTCTAATAAAAGGAAAAGTTTTTCATTATACTGAAGATATGTGTATTGGATTCAGGGATGTAAAACTGTACCCTGAGACCTCAAATAGCTTGAGTGAATCAAAAAATTTTAATAAAGCTGTAAAAAAAATTCTGGTTCAAAAATTGTCCAATTGTATTGGAAAAAGGATTAATCTTGGTTTAAACCCCCAAAACTATGCAATCGAATTTTAATTTAATTGAAATAGATCAATTTTGTAATTTATTTGGCTATTCTTAATTCTTTTTTCAACTGAGACTGAGCAATTTGCATTAAAAAATGTCAAAAAAAAAAGGTTAAATGAAAATAAATTTAAAACCATCATTAAAATACGAATGTATTGCATACTTTTAGGTAATAAAAACTCACTTTTGCATTGTAACTCAATTTTTTCTTCAGATTTTCAACAGCTTTTACAGTGCAAGGTGTTTTGCTTGGCGCTTACATGGCATTAAATCAGGTTTTTAGTTTGAATCTTACCCAATTTGAAGCTTAAACGAAGTTCGTGCCGATTTCAAATAATTTTAGTTTAAAGTAATGAGTCAAGTAGTCCACGTGCTTGGTGAAATCAAATTAGAAGCTTATTACGTTTCTCGAAAGATGACAAAATTTCCTTATCACAAAATTTCAAAATAATTTAAAATTCACATCACTGATTTTAACCCTTCTTATCATATTTTTACAGAAACTCTATCATACATATTCAATTTAGTTCCTATAATGTAAAAGTTATACACATATTTGTTAGATAAGTGATGTGTAAATGCATGAAGAGAATAGACTTTGTGTCTGATGATGATGATGATGTTGATAATAATCATAAATAATAGAAAACCAGCAGTATTTATTATGTATTTCAAACATGTCTTTTAAAGATGAATAGCAATTATTCATTCTGATAGAGATAAGGCAATATTAAATTTATTTATATATACATATTTTTTTTCTTCATCCTTAATAAAAATGATAGTAAAGCATTATTTAGTGGTAATTTTTTTTTTGTAATATTCAAACAAAAATGATGGTATTTGAAATAGGTTTGATGTGTTGGTATGTCAATGCTTTTCTTACAAGCACCATTCAACACCAGTCATTTTATAGATAATAATCAGACTCAAACTCACATACATACAATAAAAGGGTTGAAATTAAATGATGAGAAAGAATTTTCGCATAAATTTATTTTTATTAATAAAATATTTCTTGTGGAAATATCTTTCAAAAAGAAGTTTTCCTTGTTTTTTCTTTTCTTTTATTTCATTTAATTTTTTTCTTTTGATAAAAAATTTGTTCTTCAAAGTACAGAAATAGAAATTTTCACATACTTTGAAATGAATTCTAATGCTTTGTAATGGAAATATAATTTATTTTGTCCTTTTTCTCTCTCTTTAATGCAAGATTCATGTAATTTTTATTTTTTTTATTTGATTTCTCTTCTATGACGCTGCTTATTATTGTACTTTCTTTGCATATAAGTGTCCATTTCCTTCTTATCATTAACTCGAACAATGTGATATGAGGATTATTTTTCGTGCTAATGTAAGTTAATGGAATATAAAAGGGCCTTCACATTCAAATAACAGAGAAAAAAAAGCTTCAAGCAACATGTCGAGTGAAAAAGGATTTATCTTAATGCTGACAAAGTAAAAAGTGAAAAGAAAACTAAGTATGAAGTATGACCCTTTCTTCCGTTAAAATGAATAAAATACTATTATTTCAAGTATGCCACACTTCAAATGTTTTTCTTGGTAAAATTATTGACAGGCAACACAAAACAATACACAGCGAATTTTTCCATTTTACCACTTCCTTTTAACATTCATTCAATTTTTTATTTCATCATCATATCACACTTCATTTGTGTTTGTGTCCTTGGTTGAATTGATATCACACACTCACAACAATAAGTGCATTCACTAAAATAGATTTTTTTTTTAGCTGGAATGAGTCCCTGATCAATCAATGGAATCACAGTTCATTGAACTGTTAAATTACTTAAATTTGAATATTTATACACACGCGAATTGATGGAGAGATGATGAGAGATATCACATTGTGGTAAATTCCGTTGCTCTGTAATTAGGGTGAGATTTTCATGTGCTTTGATGTTCATTTTCGTTATTTAAATGTAATATGGGAAAAAGTTTAATTCTATTTTAAATCCATAAAAACCGAAATCTGTAAAAGAGTTAAAAAAAAGTATCAGAAATTGATTTAATTTTTTATGAATTCCGTTGAAAAAAAAATCAAAACAAATAAATTTTTCCATTAAATCATTATAATTGAGTCAAGTCCAGTCCACACGTAATTTATCATATTTGCATGTTTTTTATCATTAATGCTATCAAAAAAAAAAAAATTACTTTAATCGTCATTTTATTGTTTTGTATTGTGACTTCCCTTTTTAATATGTTAAAATTAAATCTCAATAAAAGGTCATTAAAGGTAGCACAAGATATAAACTACGAAATATTCGCTACATCACATGCGAGTGAGTCAATGTCTCTATTTTTTTTTGTCTATTATAAAAAAAATCATACAGCGAACATGCAAAAAAAAATCTCTCAACATGATTTTAATGAGTTATCAAATTTTACATGTCGTGTAATGTTACGGTTATTGTTCTTATTTACATTTAAAAGAATTTTGTTTTAAATTGAAACAAGAATTGCTGAATGTAATGAAGAAGATTCGTTTTTTTTTGTATTGAAGATCAATTATTTTTGCTTGTCAAATTTTTTTTGTGTAGTAAAAAAAGCGGTTAATAACATCTTGCTGTATTTCGTGTAGTCATAGGTAAAAAAATAGTTTAAATTTAATGTATGGACCATATAAATATACAGTGTTTCTTGTAAAAGCTCACGAGATAATAACTATTATTATCGTTAATGTGGTGTAATTTTTACTTATTATAAATTCTCGTCATAATACAAATTTCAGCGAATATTTAACAAAAAATTGATCATACATTCATGTTAGAACCAATGCGAATTCTATAATGATGATCTGTTTCAGTCAGAATTTTACCGTTGATTATGACGGCTCGTTGATATTTTCAAGCCCAAATTTAATTTTAATTTGAAATTTTAATTTTTTAAAATAAAATGGATAAAACTCTGCTTGACTCACCATACTCACAAGGAGAAAATGAATTCCTGCCACGAAGTGAAGAGATTCCTGCTGCATATGATCTCAATCCGACAGATACGTCATGGATTTTGTTGTGTGCTTTCATTATTTTTACAATGCAAATCGGTAAAATGGAAAAATAAGTAATTTTTCAGTTTAAAATTGAATTTTCAATGAAACTTTTTCAGGATTCGGGTTACTTGAAGCCGGATTAATTTCAACGAAGAATCAAGTCAACATTATGATGAAGAATATCGCTGATGTTGTGCTGGGAGGTCTTACATATTGGTGAGTGATTTGTTTAATTATGATAAAATTTATTTTTATTAACTTGAATGTTCCGACAGGATTTTTGGATTTGGAATGTCTTATGGAAAAGCGCCTGGAACGAATCCTTTCATCGCATTTGGTTACTACTTGTTTGATCCTGATTTGAAAGATCCTTCAATGGGTGGAATGTACACCTCATTTTTATTTCAATTATCATTTGCGACAACAGCTACAACGATTGTCTCTGGTGCAATGGCAGAACGATGTAATTTTAAAGCGTATTGCATTTTTTCCCTTGTCAATACAATCGTATATTGCATTCCTGCTGGCTGGGTGTGGGGTCAACATGGATTTTTGTTTCAGCTGGGTGTCATTGATATTGCTGGTAGTGGTCCAGTTCATCTAATTGGAGGTGCATCATCATTAGCTGCTGCAATTATGCTTGGACCACGTTTAGGCAGGTATAAAAATGGACCAAAGCCACTACAACCAGGAAATCCATTGTTGGTATGTCACGGTTTCTTGATTCTCTGGCTTGGCTGGCTCGCATTTAATTCAGGATCAACATATGGCGTTACAGGTGATAGCTGGAAATATTGTGCGCGTGCTTCGGTTATGACAATGCTAGCATCATTTGGTGCTGGACTTGCAAGTTTAACGTATACGATGACGATGAATAAAGGACAACTTGATATGCTTGATTTAATTAACGGAATTTTGGGTGGGTTAGTTGGTGTAACAGCAGGGTGCTTCATCTTCAATGCATGGTCATCTATTTTAGTTGGAATCATTGGTGCATTATTAGCGAATTTTGTGGGTCCAATTGTAAGTTATCAGAAATTTTCTAAAATATATTTCACCATTCACTTTTTAAATATTAGTTTGATAGGCTAAAAATAGACGATCCCGTTGGTGCAACTACAGTTCATGGCGTTTGTGGAATTTGGGGTGTTGTTGCAGTGGGACTTTTTGCCGAAAATGTATCACTTGGCACGACAAATGACCGAACTGGATTATTCATTGGAGGTGGTTGGTATTTACTTGGAGTACAAACACTTGCATGTGTTTGTCTAACAGTATGGGGTTTAATTTCAACATTTATAATTTTGTTTTTAATTGACAAAATTACACCCTTGAGAATGGACGAACATGAAGAAATATTAGGAGCTGACTATGCTGAACACAACATTAAAATGGAAAATTGTAACTGTCCTTGTAATGTCAATGCAAATGTAAAAGATTCAAATGGCACACTTGACCACAATTCAAAAGTGCGTCAGAGAAATGTTTCAAATAATATTTTTGAAAATGTTGCATCAAAGCGAGAAAATGAATTCAGAAAAACTGGCTTTGATAATCAAGGTTACGAGGGACGATTTAGAGTACAAGAAACAGATTTTACTAACAGATCACAGGAAAATCACGCACCAGTTTAACATTCACAGAAAAAATTAACTCACGTGTTTTTTTGTGTTGTGTATTGTTTAAATTTATTAAGGTAAAAATTGACAATAAATTATAAAGATTATTATTTTCATATTAAAATAAATTGTCAAATTATATATTAAATTACTCAATGAATGATATTTCATTCCATCATTATTTAAATCAATTTATCATTATTATATTTGTTTAAAATGCCATTTTTTGTCTCGTTATTTTTATATCATGATGGGTATCAGAATCAACAATCCGTAACAATTCAAAACATGCCTTTCTCACGCCATTTAAACAGGAAAATAAATTTATTATGATATCTGAGTAATTTTTAATGTAAATAAAATTATTTTATGATTCAACGAACAATATTTGAAAAAAGTGGAGTTTAAAAAGTTCTCTCATTGTGAGACGTAGAAAAGTAATAAGAAAAGTTATTTACAGAGCAAATTTTTCTTAGAGACAAATAAATTCCGATTTCAAATGATGATTTCTTTATCTGTAATATCATTTCTTTCTATTTTATTCTTGTATTGTAAGGTGCTGAAACACACAAGATGAACAATAGAAATACCACAAACAATTTACCATCTTATTTATTTTGTCATTTCTGTCTGTTGTTTGGTATTAGAATAAGTGTTAACTACTAAACAGGCAAATAATTTCATTTTAACATTTGCGGTACAGTTTTCTTTGCATTTTCATGCTCATCTGATAACATAATTGGAATTTATATCACTAGGATTTTTCATTTAAAAGTTTAAATGCATTCTTAAGAGTTAAGTAATTCGTTATTTCATTATCAGGCAAAATGAAAAATTATCTGCTTGTCTTTCATCGAAATTGATTTTAAAGGAACGTGGACTTTGTACATGCATAAAACTTTGCTTTTGGACAGTTTCATTCAGGTTTTGGCGAGTTTTTTAAAATTTCGTTAAGTTTAAGAAATTTAAGGAAATTTTAAAAGAGTTTCGTTGAGTTTTTGTAAAGTTTTATTAAGTTTTTGCAGAGTTTCGTTGAGTTTTTGTAAAGTTTCGTTAAGTTTAAGGAATTTAAGGAAATTTTAAAAGAGTTTCGTTCACTTTTGCAGAGTTCGTTGAGGTTTGGGAGAAGACCCATTCAATGAATCCCAAGATTTTTAATTGAGCTTTATTTTCTGGGTATGGTATTTTTTCCATGGGAATCCAGATACTTTGCTTCGTTTCTCAAAAAGAGCAGAAAGAAACACAAAAATTTATTCAATTCAATATTTCGTTTTAATGACACACAACTTACAAATGGAAGTTTTTTTTTTTATTAAATTATATACAAACCCATATGGTGCTCGGTAAATCAATTTTGGTTATTTGAATAAGGAAGAAGAGAAAGCATAATAATTTATCTTCAAACTCAATTGTTATTCAAATTAACACATTTTTTCATCGGGTCTTTCTACTTTTTTTAATAATGGTTCCAGATTTTCAACGTTTTTTTTTACTGTTTTGCTTGAAAATGATCCCATTTGTTTCTTATATTGATAGCTATTTCCTTTATTTATATTTTTATTTTAAATAACTTTAGAAGATTTTGAAACTTCAATGAAAAATATACGCTTTGGAACAGGAATTTTCAGTTATTGAATCTGAGAAATAAGGAAGTGAATTTCGTTATTTTCACCCATCATTTGATTTCAATTCCAATGAAATTTGTATAAGAAAAAAAAAATTAAGTGGTTAACTGATGATTACGTTTTAATTTCATTTATTTCTTTGTTTTCTTATGTTCCATGGAAACAAAAACAATTTTTTATTGTAAGTGGATAAAAATGAGATAAAACAATGAGTAAGCAAATGAATGATAAAAAATTGCTCTTAAGCACATAAATTCACTTAAGATTTTGGCCATTTATTGTTAAAATAAAAAAGAAACAAACAATAAAAGGAGGAAGTAAAAAAAAATCTAAACAATAGCATTGAGTGCATCATTTTGTCATTTATCACTGTAACGTTTAGCTAATCAATTTGGTAAATAAAACAAAAAAGCAGGAAAGAAAATGAAAGAATCGTTATAATAAGAAACAAAAAAATAACACAAATTTATTCAATATTTAAGAGATATTCTCATAAAATTTTATGGAAAATAACATCCATACAATATATTGTAACAATAATATGACCAACTGAGTCTGGTTACAAGGAAAATGTAACATTTTTCGTGTCTACTAAAATGATAAGAGGAAATAAAATTCAGAATGGAATATAATAAATATCGCATTAGCTTTTAGGTTACTGCTTACATTACATTATCATCATTACAGAGATTACTTTTTTTTTGTTTCTTGCAACACTCCTTTTTTTCATTCATTTTCATCTTAAATAAATAACAAAATAAAATATACAAGGAATTTTTCTCTTCCTTATTTGTATTCTCATTTTTATGGCGTCAATTTATTCAGTGGTGAATGCATTAAATTAGCAATGAAACATTCGCTTAAGTAGAATTAAATTAAAAAGAAAAACAAAAATCATTCAATAGCTTTCCATCTTCCGCAATTTACAATAATTGCTCAACTCAAGTTCGGACACACTTCTGACAACTTAACAAGAGTTAGTGATAAAAGCACTGTCTTTTTTATACACTTTTTCACACATTTAGCATTTTTTTCTTTTTCAAATTGATTGATTAAATTAAAAGCATTTTATCGTTCAACACTTTTTTTTTGCTCGTTCTAATTTATTTGTGTAACGTTTTTTTCTAATTTAACACCTTCAATCATTCTGTTATGGTATTACATTGAATTCTCATTAAAACTTCAAATTGTAACAAAGATAGAAAGGTTTTAGCGCACTAATTTAATATAAAAATTGAAAATGACACAAACTCACACTCCAACAGTTTTTAGTGCATTTCGTTAATGTGAAACGATAAAATGCGATTTTAAGAGATGATTGGGCTTGGTGCCACTCTTTAATGAGGCATCGTCCAAAAAATGTGGGATTGCATTTCGGAATTGCGATTGGATTAAAAGTTAGTTTCATTGAAATGGACTCTGATAAACTGTTCAGTGATTGAAAAATTGTTTTTTTTATGGAAATGCACTTATATTTTAAGTTTATGCTCACATGTTGTCATGAAAATTGCAAGCTAAAGCAGACTGAACCGAACGAGGTGAAATCAATGTACTTTTTTTAATAAAATCGGACTAAAAATAATTGGAAATACTTTTAACGGTAAAAATTTATGCGATTGGAATTTTATTGCATAGATGTGTGGATTTTTTTAACAAATTGCTTGGAAAGTTGTTCAATTTGGGTGTGAATTTAAATAATGGATTCAATTTAATCAAAAGAAAGCAAAGCTTAAAAACCTTGATTCTCTGAAAAAGTCGAGACACACACTATCAACCCAAAACCAGTGGGGCACCAGTGGGAAAGAGTGCTCTTAGTTTTGGGGAGAGCGCATATTTTGGAGTTTTTACTTGGCTTCTAGGTCTTTTGATCTTCAAAGGTTCTCGTTACAAGCATTTTGAAGCACCTTGTGCAAAATAAGAAATGTAAAAAAATTCCACCCAAAACTAATGAAATTCGCTTCTCATCTGAAGTTTATAAACTTCGAAAATTAAAATTTTTCGAAAAGTGAACTCAAAAACGTAAAACAAAGCAAAACCCAAAAATGAGCTCAAAATTGTGTATTTTGCAATTTTTGGCCTCTTAATACATGAAATATCGACTTGGTCAGTTCAGCAAAGTTGCAGCTTGAAATATTTCTTACAACTTTGCTTCAAGTCACTTTAAACTAAATCGTGCGAAAACTTCTAGGAAATTGTTAAGACACTATTAGGACATTCAAAAGTCCATTCAAAATCATTTTCAGAGCATTTTTGACGAAGATCATTCAAATTCCATTGTTACTTGAATTCCATTCTCGAGTATGCATTTTGTAAGGGATTAAAAAATAACAACTCAGGAGAAATAATAACAAACCAATATGATATAAATTATAAATATGTAAGAGGTTAATGGAAAATATATGTTTGTATTATGTTTTATTACAATAATCCACATAATCAGACGTAAATATTTATTTTGCAACATAACAATACCGAGAAATAGCAACAATTTAACCACAATATCATAGTTCAGAATTATAAATCCACTTAACATCAACATTTTCGTTCAGAATACAAAGAAAAAAAGGATTGTTCTATGTATGTGTATCTTTGCAGCAACACGCTCATTGTTGATTACATTCCTCATATCGTTTTGTTCTCAAAAGCACACACCCAACAAAGTGGCTTTTCACAGTTCTCTTATAAGAATGAAGAAATGTATATGAATATAAACGTTATGAAGTTATAAATAAAATAATAACGCATATTATCCAGAAAAGACACATCAAGTATATGGTAACGGAAGGAAAAGGAATTTCAAAAAGAATTTTCAGCATTTTCTTTCTATAACAAAATTTTTTTTTATTTTTCTTCCATCATTCTTCAGTAAAAATCCATATAATTTTTGTTCTCTTTTTATATTGTGAATATAATGAAAATATTTTCTCGTATCAGTTTTCAATACGTGACTAGTTTTGATAAAAGTTATAAGTAAGTAAGAAAAATGTATAATAAAGATCGTTTTTATCTCATGGTATCTTTACTAAATAGTTGGATTATTTCTTTTTCCGTTCCATCCTATTTTTAAAATAATGTGTTTTATTATTTTTATATTATTCACAAATAATGTGGATTTTTTTATCAATTGTAATGAATTTGTAGGATTTCGTTAACACTGATGATATTTTTATCCCATTTTTTTCTCTCATATTCAATGAAAGAAGGAAAAAGTTTTCACAGCAATTTTATTTGTTGAATATGAAGAGATTGAAAAGAAAAAAATTAATAAGAATGCAACAGAATTTTTTTTAATTTTCACATTTTAATTATTTGAAGTAAAAAAAACTCTGAAAGTTCTCTTTTTTTTGTTTCAAGACATTTGAAAAGAAATATTTCGCATACACTTGAAATGCGTGGAGCACAGTTGAAAGTTTAAATTACAAGACAAATAGTGCAATATCTTTTTCTTTGAATTATATTGCACTCTGATTTATTTAAAACTTTGTATAAAAGACAAAAAAAATAAGTTTTGAAGAGCTTCAAAGAAAAAGTTCAAAAGTACTTTTATACTTTAAAGATAAAAGAAGTTCTAACAAGGGTAAGGATGAAAAGTTAAGTTTTTGTTCAAATTTGTTTTGTTCTCACTAAAAAGTAGTAGTTTTAATGTGCATTTCATATCATTTGATTTCTATGAATGTTACATTTTATTGTTATTCTCATAATAGGACTTGACATTTGTCTCATTCAAAGCATGATTCAAAGAATAGAAAAATTCGAATTTTTTGAACGTTACTTTTTCAAAATATTTTTTTGAAAAAGGAAAAAAATCGAAAAAAAAATTTCTTTACCCTAAATTTGGAAATGGAAATCGAAAGAATTATTTTTAAGTTGAAATCTCTTCGCAAACCAACCCGCAGTGCTTGACGACTGACTCCGCATCGGCATGATTGCGAGCCTAATATTTATTTTCTAAATGTAATTTTAGTTAATTCAGCGGATTTTCAAGAAAAGTAAATAACCGTGGATACCTCCATAATGGCGGAAAACCGTGCACAATCGTTGAATTTTCAAAAACGACAAAAAATTGCGGAGAATTTTAAAAATTTTGTGAAACCTCAGAATTTTAAAAATTTTGAAAACCGTAAATTTTTTATAAATTTTATATATCGCGGAAATTGACAATTTTCCGAAATCACAAAAAATTCGAAAGTTTTTTGCGGTATTTGATTTTATGAGTTTTTCGCACTTTTAGAAGTTTCACAGTTTTAGAAATTCATTTGAAAATTATATATTTTTAACCCCGATGGTGCGTTTTTGTGTGGTTAAAGTTAGGAAAAAATAATTAGGGCAAAATAAAATGTCTATGAAATTACTCAGCAAAACAAAAACTTGACGTTTTCATCTCATAAGTAAAAAACCTGACCACAAAAAATTTCTAAAATAATCATTCACTTGTCAGAGATTAAAATTTAACTTTTTTTTCCATACAGGCAATAGTCAAAAGGATATATGAATCCTGTGTATATCCAACGCTGTTTTTACATAAGAATACATTGTTGGATATACACAGGATCTAGAAAATGCCTGCATACAAAATAAAATAAAACATAAGAATCAGCAAAACCGAGCATGTAAATCTCACTTGCATTGCAATAAAAAGTTGTGAACATGCAAATGCGGTTTTAAAATGAATTACAAACATGATCTAAGTTTTATTTTACATTTCAAAAGTTGAAGAACTGATAACAAGTTTAACCTGTGTATTTTGTTCTATGCCATTTGTTGTGCATAAGAAGAAAAAAAAATTCAAAACAATTTAAGGAGATGTTACATGTTTTGTTTTTACATATTTTTCATCATTTTCATGTGTTAAATGTTCTTTGTCATATTTTTTTTTATTCTTTCTTGGTTGCAATTTTTCTGCACCAACAAGCACATTTAAATTTCCTTTTTTTTTTTGTTTTTTTTTGGAAGGAGAAAAACTTTCATATGAATAAATACAAATATGATGAAAAACTATGCTGGTTTTTATTTATATGAAAAATAGAGAAAAGCTTTGTGTTTTCTTTGACATGTTATTCATATGTGTAAATTTTTGTTTGAATTATAATTTAAAAATGGAAATGAAAAAAAAAAAAAATTAAAATTAAAAGAAGCATGAAATTGTAATATCTGGCTTTGATGACGATGGTTATGTTAATTTCCGAAAATGTCCCATGCAGTTAGTTAAAGTTTTTTTATTCATGAAAATATCTTATTATTTAAATGATTAGAAGAAAATTTTCAGCAATTTTTCAAAATTTTGTCATATCGACCTTGGGGGTCAGGGATGTAAAAAAAATTAGTTCAACGAAAAACTATCGAAAAAGGGGAAATTGTCAATAATTCAACAACAAGATAGCATACAATTGTAATGTAAACACATTTAACATTTTCTATCAAATTTCAACATTGCAACGTCTTTTTATTTGCCACTTTGTTCAATTCATCGCATTTAGACATGAAAAACGAGTTTTTTCACACACTCTGAGACGAAAATCACTACAGCTTTGATTTTTAACGGTAAATAATATCAGAGCTGACGCCTTTTCATTTGATGCCTTTATAAAATTTCCTTGCTCTCACGGAAATGAAGCAACAAAAACAGTTGTTCCCTCATTTAAAAAAAAGTAGAGAGAAGTCTCTTTGCACAGATTGAATTGCAATTCAATAGAGTAATTCATTGATGTAATGACAAAGTAAATAACATTGTAAAAAAAGTACTCTTCTGTAAAAGATTTTATTACAATACGTGATTGAATTGAACAGTCTTTTCCATTGAATAGTCAAATGAGAAAAAAGTAGAAAAGAAAATAGTTGGAAAAAAATAGAGAAAAAAATGTTTAAAAAAAATAATGTTGAATAAAGAGGAAAAATTAATCCTTTAATTGAGCAATTAGATTCCATTTTAATAAAAATAAAAAATTACATAAATTATAAGAAATATCGATTCAAAGACTTAACTTAGTCTAAGTTTGAGGCCATTCCAATATTCAGTGTCCAATTTTTGGTGACAGTACGAATCAGAATCAATGAAAATTCCATTACCTATGCATTTGAATGGATTTGAACACACTTTTCACTTTAAAAGACACTCATTGTTGAATTTAAAACTCACTGAGCATCGGTTGAATAAGCACACCGCCACTTCATTTTTAATTGGATTTCATGCCATTCAAGTCCATTTAAAAAATGTTCGCGTCACATACTTTTTTTTGTATTATTATTGGTGATAACAATGAAGAGCCGGAATCAATAATTAAATTTTTCATTTCTTTTGTCCTTTTTATTATAATAGTGATGGAATTTTTCTCCTCTCTTTTTTTTATTTTTATTTTAATATTGCATGAAAAAAGGAAAACTTGTCCATAAGAAAAACCGATTTGTTGATGTGTGGGATGGTGATTTGCCATTTAAGCACATTTTTTTTTTAAGAATCATAAGGAAAAGAATAAAATTCTTAAAAAATATTTGCAAAACCATAAAAATCGTAATAATAAAAGTGATGATATAAAGTAAGATGCCTTCTTACATTCTTTTTAAATTATTCTCCGTTTTTTCCTTCTCAGTATTATTCAATTTCTTTAATTTCTGGTATGAGTTTGCATTTACCATTTAATTTAACATCATCTGCTTTCTTTAAATTCATTTTAAATATTCAAGAAAATAACCTCAAGGTATTTTCAATTAGAAATAATTTGTATGACACCATTCAATTTTGTTTTCTCCCTCTTATAATTTTCTTTTTTTAAATTTTTCAGTTTAACAGACAAATGTGGTATGGAAAAAAATTTAATACAAGTGTTTAACGTGACTCGGACTTAATTTAATTAATTCTAGACTTTATTAATGTTAAAGATGTGATTAAAAAGCATTTTCTTTTACATTTTAAATGTGAATTGAGAGAAGAAAAAAATCAAAGAAAACTAAGAGAAAATTAAAAGTCATTGATACCTTAACAGACTTTGCTTTTAAATTGTCTTGGGAGTGATACTCATTCAAATAAATAATAAATAAGAGAAGAATAAAATCATGAAAGAAAAATTCAAACGGCGATTGGAAAAAAATTGTAATTAAATGTGAAAAAAATAAAATACAACAAAAAAAAATATAACAAAGGCAATTTATGTTCAATGCAGAGGGAATTAATCATAGTAATTTCTCTGGAGAATAAATTATTGGTTGCTAGATTTCATTTAATTTTTCTTTTCATTATTACTGAAGTTATTAAAAAAAATAATAAGTACAATGACATTTGATAAGGAAAAAAATCATTAACAATTCAATGGAAGGATTTTTTTTAATAAATTTAAATCGGCTTATTTTTGAAGTCCAGGAGCTTGGTTGTGATACAGTCATTTTTCGTAAAAATCATTGCGATTGCTAAACAATCGATGTATCTCGAGAGCTTTTTCGATTTACATCGATACGATGAGTTTTATTGTCATAAAGAAACGTAAATGGATCATTTGATTTTATGAGAATTTCTTAAATTCATACAAAATCTCAACATGGTAGGGACGGATTGAAAATTATTAGCGACCCTGGCATTCTGTTTGATTTTCTTTAAAATTAACGATAAACTTAACTTTCACAAGACGATCGACTGCGGTCTTCCTGGCATTTGCCAGATTGTTCGTATGGCCAATCCACCACTACAACACGGTCAAAAGCATTATCAACATATTTTCAATGATTAATTTTGCCAAAATCAATATCATCATCCTCGAAAAATAACAATATTTTTTTCCTTAAAACCGGAAAAAACACCTATGAATAAAAATTCCTACTCAATTTCACATAAAAAAAAACAGAAATAGTTCAAAAAACAAGTTTTCTCATATATTATTTTGTTTTCGAAGAAACGTTTCAGAACTTAAAAAAAAGTAAAAAAATAAAATCACCATTATTAAGAGTGTGAGGCAGAAAAAAATTAAGAGAAAAACTTTTCTTGGAAAGTAGAAGAAAAACAACCATCAGATGATATTGATACAGATAATGATATTTTTCAACTTATATGGATTTTGTATTTTTTTTTATGACGTGTATTTGTGTGTGTGTGTGTGTGAGTGTAAGTGGGTGAAATTTGAAAAAAAATACAATGTATTTTTGCAATATTTATCATTCGATTAACCCTATTTTAGTAGACATTAGTAATTTTGACTACACCCTGTAGTTTTTCTGTTATAATTTTTTAACGGCTAATCACAACTGTTTGTAACTTTCTATAGCTTCATGTTATGTAAAAATGCATCGTGTGGTAGTATAATTTTAAACTTCAAAGTCAGCATATATTATGTAATAAGATTTTAGTAGTCAAAAAAACTAATCTCTGTCAAAAACGAAAGTTTTTTTTAACAAAGATGGTATGTACTATGCTGTATAGTAATTTTTGAATCCTTACTTGAATCCTTACTCTTATTTAGTATACAATCAAAATTTTAATAGTTTAGGTGCGAAACTGACAAACAGAACCGATTTTTTGATTGTTTTGGCAGAATCTCTGATGAAACCATGGTTGGAAGAGCGGGTTAAAATACCAACTTTAACCCGTCCATTGAAGCAAATTATACAAGATATTTTAAATTATCCAACTGTGGAAGTGAGCTTTGATGTTGCAGAAACGAAACGTACTATTTGTAAGTACTGCCCCTACGCTAAGCATAGAATGACAACCAAGTATTGTGACCTATGCAAAAATCCCATCTTCAATGAGCATCGCTCAAAAATTTGCACTGAATGTGCAAAGGAATTATAATATTTGTGATGTAAAACTTTAAGTAATCTCTAAAAGATGAAAATTAACAGATTTAATTGGAATAAATACGTTGTGATAGCAAAAAGGAGTATTTTTAGAGTGTTTTTTTTTAGTCGTCAAATTTACTAATGTCTACTATAAACGTAAGGTGAATTAACTCTACTAAAATAGGGTTAAGTAAGTTTTAAGTTGTTGGAAGAAAATCCAATGCTTGCTTACTGAAATCCACATTTGAGTCTCAAAAACTTCTAGCTCAACTCAACTCACGAAAAAATAACTCTAAAAATTGTCACGCTCTGGAAAAATGTTTCATCAACGACTTTGAACCTGAAAAACTCTTCCAAAACCGTATCATTGCAATAACCCTAAAATCTTTGGTTATCTAACGATATCCATGTAACCATGTTTGTCAGCAATAATTCAACCCATAATCAGATGTAAACAATAAAGTAATTTGAAAGTATAGATGAAGCAGAAAAAATTTCAAATAACTTTAAAAACATTTCCACAATACACTCATAATTTTTACACTGATCATCATAATAATTTTTTTTGGAATCAGTTTAGGAAAAATGTGTGGTGTTGCAACAGATGTCACTTCATTTCTTTTATCTAACATACGGATATCTCACATTTTTCTTCTTTGATAATCAGATTCAACAAAAGAAAAGCGAAAATATATGAGTGTAGTTAAAAGTTATCTCATATCACATTTAGTTGTTTATGATTTTAAAAGGGAAAAATTTTTTTTTTCATTTAAACTTTTCATACAAATATTACAAATATGTGAAAAATGTGAGAACAATAAATAGATGCAGAAAAATGATGATGATGGTTATTATTGAATAAAATATTTCATATAACATATCGAGTGGAAATTTTTCATCTCAAAAAATAGTTGAAAAATAAAATGAAAAAATAGACTGAACACAATAATGATGTGGTAAAATTTTTCAATGTGGCGAAAAAAAAATTAGATGTAATCATTTATATGAGTATTATTTTGAATTTCCTTATGATGTTCTTCTTCTTCTCTGCATTTTGTTTGTATGTGGTTTTGTTGTTTGAATTGTGAACAGACAGACGGTTATCGATGAAATAAATAGAAAATCAGATATAATACAGTTATAAAGATTGATGATTCATCGTGTATATTTACATGTGCAATGTGAAATATGAAATGAAATACAATAAAATAACGATGATGATGATGAAAAAAACGGGGGAAATCGATTTTTTTCCTTCATTTCCTTACACACATCTGTGCTGTGTGTGTGTATTTAAAATGATTGTTATGCAATAGGTCAGTTGTGTGATTTGTTTTCCTTTTTAGACAAATTGAAATTAAATGGCGAGTAAATGAAACGGGACATACGATATGGAAATGAGTATTTTGGTGGAAAAACAATCGATATTCAGTTTTTCAGTTTCTCCACTTTTCAAATTAATTTGTGTGTGTATGTGTATGTGTGGAAATTGCGCAGGCCCTAAATTGGTAAGAGCAGGTCGTAAAATTTTCTGTTGAGGTATGACACTATGCATGATCCTGCTTGAGCCCAATTTGAATCCTGTAGGCCAAAGTAAGATAGGACTTATACCAACATTTAAAATATACAAAACTGTAGTTATCTCATTTTAGCTGAAAATACTACTCGTAATTTGGTTATATTCATGGTTCGAAACAGAAAACAGACACAGTTCTCTCCTCAACCTGTATACTAGCACATAGTATGTGTATTATTATTATTATTATATTTTAAATATATATTATAAGGGAAATTTGTATTTTGAGTGTATGTGAAGAAGGAAAAGTTTGTGATCGATGCGAGTGCAACAACACTATTAGTTTCATTGTGTATGGTGATAAGCACAGATCCAATATTATTTTTGTGTATCGGGAAATAATTATTATATATTACTACACATATAAAAAGTAAATATATAAATTAATGTAATATTGTGTTATTTTCTCCTATTTAATCAAGAAAATATCATAACTGTATCTCGCATCAATCATCAGAAAAAAGTAAAACAAAATTACAAGACATTTTCATATTGAAAAAGAAAGAAAAGTGTGTGTTATTTGTGTTTTTCCGATATTCGCTTTAATTACACAGAAAAGTCTGTACGGTAATACAAACACATATTCAGTGTGACACACTCCAGTTCTCTCTGTTTTTGATGAAATATCATTAATCAAGTATTTTATCATATGGAATATACACGATATGTAATACAATGTATTTGAATCAGGGATATTCAACTCAGATTTCAATGCCCATTTTAATATTCTTTGAATATGATTTCAAATTTAATTCAATTTCCTGTAAAGATCAAATTATTACAACTGCGAAATTTACAAAGACCTCCTAATTTGGTGAATTTTAGTTTCAAAAATGTTTAAGAGTCTTCTTAATGGGTTCTTAAGATGAAAACTTCAATACTGAATCAAAACATGATCTTGCCATTTAGGTTCATGACTAAGAGCATTCCATTCCGGTCTCAAAATGCGCAAACTGCGCACTTTTAAATTCAAAAACCTAATTTCCATACAATTTAAGTGAAATCCATAATTTTAATGACATACCAAAAATAGGAATCAGCTGAACCTAGGTTGAATATCCCAGAATATTGTACAATTTCAATATAAACATTGTATAAATATATATACGCATGCGTTCATTACGTCATACTTTGGAATATACATGACAGATACATTAAAAAAAAAACCTTAAATTCTACATCGAGTATCGAAAAGTCTAAGCAAATTTTCTGTATTTCCTTATTGTACTACAATTTCCATACAGCTACACAATTTGTGTGTATGAACCCGCTATTTTGACTTTAATACATAGTTTTTTTCTCTTTGGGAGTTGGCAGTTCCATATTTCGTTGTTAAAATTGAAGAAATTTAACAAAACAACTAAAAATTAAGAAGACTGTGCTTCTAAAGTGAATTTAACTTATCTGTGTGTTATCTGATAAATTATTTTGTTATCATATCGTTTTTTTATTGGTGTGTGTGTGTGTTATTTAATGTACAATATGCAAGTGATTGTGTGTGTGTATGTAAATGTGTGTAGTGTGTACTATAAAATATTATTTTGACAGATAATACAAAGATTTTTAGTACATACTACCAACATTTAGACAGTAACTGTCATTATTTTGTTTTTCCCTTCTAATATATATGAATTTTGTGTGTGTATAAATTTTTTTTCGAACAATTAAGCGATGAATTACATGTGAAAAGTGTTTAAAATTCAATAAATAACTGTGTAAAGAGATAAAGAAAAACATTAAGTGAATAAAAAACTGAATCAATTGTAATAAAGTGTTAAAGGATTCTCTTACAAATTTCAACACTTATCTTATCTCTTCTATTTAGAATATTGTTGTACTTTTTTCTGTGTAATTGTGTTGTTACAACAAAAATTTACTATCGTTCTACTACAACCAAGCAAAAAAAGAGAGAAAATAAATAAATATTTTTAAAGAAAAGCACAACAAAATTTTAGCTTGAAGGCATTAAATTTCCGATAAACTCACTAAACATTTTTCGATACAGAGCGACAGTAAAGCAAAAAAAAATTGTTTTCAACATAAACATAAACTAGAGCAAGCAAATTTGTTCGATATTATCTGATCTCATCTCTCTACATATTTTTGGTATGTATGTCAAAACTTTTACATTTGTATTTTACATTTTCTAACAATTTTTTCTTCATCTACTTCTTATAAAATAAAATGAAATTGTATTAAATTGAAAATATTCATTTAAAATTTTTTCTTCATATTTTTTTTCCTTCGGTAAAACAGATATTGTGTAACTTTTAACGCATGGTCTGGTGTTTTTGCATTTATTGTACCGTATATGAAAGAAAAATATTGAATTTATGATAGACGGTATGTTACGTTTTTTTATGTATAATATGTTTGTTGGAGTGTTTTTTGTTGTTATAAGGGGTATTAAGTGTGTTTTTAGTGAATGTGATTTTAGGCGCCTCCATTGAGGAGAAAATTATTTTGAAAAACACCAGGCGTTTCCATGTACTTTAAAGTAATATTTATTGGTTTTTGTTAGATTAAAGTTTTTGTTGGGGTATGAAACTTTTTAATAATGTTTGTTTAGTTTCACAGAAAAATACCAGGCGTTTCCATTTAACTCGTGTCATAAGTTTACTTTACTTATATGACATGCCACACGAAATTTAGGGAAATTTGAAAATCACGGAATTTCATTATCAGTAAAGATTTGTGGAATTCTCAAAAATTGATAAAATTCGAGAAAAACAGAAATTTTCTTGATATAATTGATAAACAACCAGGCGTCTCCACATTCTTTTTTTCATCAACATGCTTGTACTTGTTTTACCTGTTTGTACTTTTTTGAACCTTTTACGTATAATTTTTAAATGTACAAAAAATAAGTTTAAAATTCATCGTTAAAAGTAAACACATTTCCTCATATGAATTTAGGACCAAAAAAAGTATGTTTTCAAAAAATACAACAAGGGCTTAAATTTCACCTGTCAGCTTAATGTTATTTGACTACTCAACTTTTTTTCCTTGTATGGGTGATAAAATACAAACAAGCAAAAAAAACATAAACATATCAAAACATACGAATGCACCATAACCATCATCATCATAAACATACAAGAGCGACTAATATCAGTTACATAACAAAACTGTTGTTGTACCAGATATAATTTTAAAAGCCTAAAGTATAGTAATAATAATAAAAAATATAAACAAACATCTGAGTGAATCTTAAAAAAAAACACACATACGAAGATTCATTTTTATTTCGAATTATTATGTGAGGTCTTGTAAATAATGCAAACAAACATACACACACACACGCACATCTGCTTCGGTTTATTTTCAACTCACATTACAGCTATTTTCGTTACGAAAGTAAATTTTGAGAGCATCACATTCTCATATTAGACAAACAGATATAATACAGCAAAAAAATGAAAATATTTACTTTTATAAGGACATATTTTTTTACTGTTTTTTTTTTGAAGAGCAGACATTAGACACGAGACATGAAAAAGGTTGGGCAAATAGAGTGTGTTGAAAGGTAAACGATGTAATACACTGATGAGGGACATTAAAAAAAAATTATGTTTAAATACACATTTTACTTTTTATATGTAAAAAAAATATATATATTTCAATAAAAGTAAATAAAAAAAGGCGCGTTTCATTTTTTTTTTTAAATTTTAATGAAAGTCGATGCAATTTTCATTTAATTAACATAAGTTTTAAGCGTTAAATAAATATCAGCGTTCAATGTCCTTTTTGATATGCTCTGTTTTTTTTGTATTATATCGGTTGATGAAACTTTATTATTACATTTTAATTTAATGCAACATTTGTTACATGATATTGTTATCATGGTGCAGTTTCTGTCAGAATTTGTGACATATGTTTTTGCTATGCTTGCAATTTTACATAAAAAGTCAGTCTTGTGTGCGCATTTTATTAAAATAATATATGGATTACGTTTGGGTGGAACAGACACAATGATATTTTCATTTCAATTATTTACATAAATCAACACTCAAATACACAGACATTGAATAATAATGATGAATTTTTGTGAAATGTAGGATGGGTCGATTGCTTTTCAAGGAATATTAAGGTGGAATATCTCTGTTTTGAATCGGCTAAGAGATTTTGAAGAATGGAGACGACGAGTTGACTGATATCCTGATATTCAATCAGTGTTTTACCAGCGGCATCCAAAGTTTTTGCAAAGTTATTGTACTATTGAAAGTGTGGGTATAGGCGAGATCGGGCTACAATAGATCGGATCTTTAACATCAGTTTAATTCTACAGATAGGCTTAAAATTCAAAGTCCATACATAAAACCTTTTTATTGACTTCAAGGCAACTTACGACAAAGTCAAACACGTGGATATGAAAGAACTTGACTTTCATCATTACCGTATACGACTAAGGGCCATGACTCTTACTAGATCTATGAGCAAAATAAGGCTTGTAAATGAAGTGTCAGAATCTTTACGATCAAAACAGGGCTTTGACATGGCTTGCACTGTCAGTTGTGTTATTTAACATACCCTTAGAAGGGACAATGAGATGGGCTGGCAGCCAAATATCCAGAACGCTCGCAACTGACCTTGCACAGTTTTTTCTACTGAGCTCCTTTACGCTATTCAAAACGTCCGTCTCATGGCTGTCAGCATACGGGACCAAATGACTATCTACAAACCTTAATAAACCCAGTGACATGAACATCGGTCACTGTCATTTTAATGCAATGCTCATTGTCCTTTCATATTCCTTTTGTCTGAACCATTCTATAAATATATATGTGAATACAATTTCCATAAATCTCCATTCCCTCTTTGAGAATTTGTAATTTTATGTTATTTAATATCCATTTATGGTAATTTGAGAATCTCAGTCTTCATTTAAACGTTCTTGGAATAACATTATCTTCTTCCTTTATTTTATGCAAAATCAACTCAAAGAAGGAAATTTAGAAGATATTTTAATTAAAATGAAATTATTTTATCAACAATGATATCAAATTTCTCTTTTGATTCCAAGAAACCAATTAAAAAAATAACATTATCTTTGTTGATCTATCATAATAATACGGAAAACAATAATAACAGCAAATAAAAAATATTTTTTTTTAAATTTAGCATCATTTAAAGGCCAAAAAATGCTTGTTTCTTAAATAGACTTCTTTCGTAGAAGTATAAAAATGAATGAAATATCTTAAATTTTATTTTTATTACACTAATAAAATGAAAAGAATAACTTGAAATGAGCCAGAATGTGAAAATTTGTGTCATTCTTCTTCTTTTTCTGTCCAATGTTCACTTGCATTAAATGTACGCAATATAAAAAAAGAATAATAAATATATAAATAACCGATTATTTTTATTTTATCATAAAATGTTTCACATAATACTTTTTTTGTTTGACTCCCACGATACCTGAATTTTTATGTCTACATGTTTTTTTATTCCATATCTGCAAAGTTGTCTGATTATCATTTTTTTTATTGTATCGCCAAACAATGTCATTTTATATTGTTGAAAGGTTGTTCAAATATTTCCTTTTGTAAATTATTCTCAAATTATCTGAAATAAAAACCAAAATTTGTATTGTTTTATGAATTTGGATCGTTTTATGGATAAATTTTGCGATATCATAAGCTGACTGTGCGTGGGATGGTAAAATGATGAAAAATAAATGTATTTTACATATTTAATGTTGAATTTTTGGGATATATGTCAAATTGAAACAATGTTAATGTTGCGTATGATGTCAATTTGCTTTTTTTTCAAATGTGTTATTTTTCATTGTTGAAATTGAGCTTAAGAGGACTGATTGCGGTGAAAGGCACTTCTGAATATAAAATTGAAATGGTTCATATTTTGAGTCAAAATTTATTTTTGGTGCAATTTCTGAATTCGATTAATCTCGATTGAGAGAAACTTTTCAACCGGAAACATCCTGAGACACAATTTTTTTCAATTTCATGTTCATTGTTATTTTAAAATGCGGGTTCAGTGTGGAAATTATTAAATTATATTTATATTTTCTCCTCGTTTCACGAGTTTCCTGTCAAACAATTTTTTTCATTATTTTATTAATGAACCGAAAATTGAATTTCTCTTCGTGAAAATATTACTTAAAAAAAATATAAGTTAAAAAAAGCGAAATAAGGTCACTTTGAAATGCTTTTTCAGTTGTTATAAATATTTAATTACTATAATTGCACACTGTAATTCTGTTAAAATGAATGTAAGACACTGTGTGTGTGTGTGTTTGAGTATAAAACGAATAAAATTGCAATAATAGAATGAAATTGAATTGTAGCACGAAGATGTTTAAACTTAATATTTAATTTGTATTTTAAATATTGAAATATATAAATTTTATTGTACTTGAGCCATTTAAATAAGAAAATTTTAAATGAAATTATAAAGAAAATACATCTTTAAAACATTAAACAGAATTTAATTTGATATCCCTTAAGAAAATATTTTTAAGTGATTTGTCATTTTCTTCAAAGAAATTTATCATTTTTTAATATTTTATGGATTAATTTTGAGAATTTATCATTAAAATTTAACTTAATCAAGTGTTTTTCTGTTGGCTAAGTGATGAGAGTGGGCTAATTTTATGAGTTTATTCAAAAAATTGAGATTTTTGACATGACATTTTAACCCTGGCTATTTTTGCCGATTAAAATTCAACGTAACTAGTGGCAAAGTCGAATGCGCTTAATGTCCATATTCAAGCTGAATTTTTTTTCAAATTTTACTGTAAAATATTATTTTCATCTCTTTTAATTAATTAACGACTAAGATGATTATAAAGTAAAACATTGATTTTCTTGTTTTCTATTTTCCTAATGACAAAAAAAAGGTTTTAATTTCCTTGTAAAATGATATCATTTTACTTTTAATGATAAAATACATTGAATAACACAGTTATACAAAATACATCACTTGCTAGAACAAAGCTCAAACTATGAAAATTAGAAAATACACTAAAAATAAGCCGACACGTATTTCGGGGTTTGGCTGTTATACCCTATTTAAGCCTTTTAGAGCTAGGAGGCTCATTTTTACGTTTTTAGTCATAACTTTTTTATTTTTAAAGATACAAAAAAGAGGAGATACTCATTTCGATACAGCTTCATATCATCTAAAACTTCTAGAAGAACAAAAAAATTTGTTTGATGGAAAAATTTTGGGAAAAATTGAAAAAAAACTAATGAAAATGCTTTATATTTTGCTTTTTCTCAAATAACAAATTTTTTATTAAATTTATTTATTTTTTCATTTGTTTTTGCGATTTTTCCCAAAATTTTTCCATCAAACGAATTTTTCTTTTCTTCTAGAAGTTTTAGATGTTATCAAGCTGTATCGAAATGAGTATCTCCTCTTTTTTGTATCTTTAAAAATAAAAAAGTTATGACTAAAAACGTAAAAATGAGCCTCCTAGCTCTAAAAGGCTTAAATAGGGTATAACAGCCAAACCCCGAAATACGTGTCGGCTTATTTTTAGTGTATTTTCTAATTTTCATAGTTTGAGTTTTGTTCTAGCAAGTGATGTATTTTGTATATCTGTGTAATACATCAAAACCCATAATCATTCATAATAAATGATTTCTTGTGTTATAAACTTTTTATATAGAAGAACGATTATTTGTGGTTATCATCAAATTTATGTTCGAAAATGACGCAGCCAAAGAGTTGTTCACATTCCTTGAATAAATACTGATGTCCTTTCATATTGCTTTTGCACTAAAACAAAAAAGAAATTAATTTAATATTATGTTGCCTTTAATCACATTAAACATCATCAGGAACATCAATCAAAGTCATTTAGACCAGTTGGGTATGCAGCAGTAAATAATTTTTTTCTTACTTTAATGGAAAAGGTACAATTAAAATACCCACATAATAAGCTGCTTAACGAAACGTAACGATATGACGACGTTTAATTTAATTTAATTTTATAAGGTACATGTACAGAAATTTTGGGGTTTGAAAGGTATTTTCAAGATATTGCTTTTTATATTGTCCGTATATGAAAAGACCTTGGTGACAGATTATTTTTTTATTTACTTTCATTTTTGTTAAAGGTAATTTTTAATATCAATTATTTTTAGACTCATATAAAACAAATAAATGGGACATTTTTTAAGGGAAAAAGGAGTCAGCTAGTATAAATTTTTTTTCATCGTAATCCTTTTTCCAGTCAACATTAGTTGATTGATCATCATGTGAAATCAATTTATTTTCCTAGTTATTTTTTTTTTGTAATATGAAATGTAATCATCAAAGACTGTCAGAGTTTGACAAATACATGAAAAAAAATTAAAACGTGAAAGATAAAAATGAGCGCATTCTATGCAAAGAATTCGCTACTTATGTCAAAAAATTTAACACTAACCGAAAAGAAATTGTCAAATTTGAGTTTTATCGTTTTGAAGGTAAAAATATCGTTTTTTGGGTTTTTTTCATACATTTTTCACTGAATTGCGACATTTTTCAATGATTTGTGACTTTTTAAATGATTACCAACACTTTTCAATGATTGGCAACATTTTTCAATGATTGGTGACATTTTTCAATGATTGGTGACATTTTTCAATGATTGGTGACATTTTTTCAATGATTGATGAAATTTTTCAATGATTGGTGACATTTTTTCAATGATTGATGACATTTTTCAATGATTGGTGACATTTTTCAATGATTGGTGACATTTTTCAATGATTGACAACATTTTTAAATGATTACCAACACTTTTCATTGATTGGCAACATTTTTCAATGATTGGCAACATTTTTCAATGATTGGTGACATTTTTCACTGATTGGTGACATTTTTCAATGATTGGTGACATTTTTCAATGATTGGTGACATTTTTCGATTGTTCCAAGACAAAGTGACTACCTTAAGAGGCCACAAAATGCTTTAGCCACAGTTTTGATCTAATATAACGGTTTTCTGCTATGAAAATTTCTCGGAAAATATATTTTTTGGTATATAATCAGATCAATCATCCCAATTTCAGTGTAAAATAAAATTTTCTGGAAATTGAAATTGAACTTTATTGAAAATATCATATAAAAATGCCAGACAAAAATAAAATATTTCATTCCAAATTGTAAATTTATTTGAAATGATATTCCTATTCCATTTCATTTCATCAATAAAATTGGTAATTCTTGGAATTACATGAAAAATATGCTACATGAATTTAAATCTGATCAAATTTGTTTAAAAATAAACAATTTTTTTTTGTTTATCATTGTTTTGTTTTGACAATTTTCATTGTGCTGGACATGCAAAACAAGAAAACATTAAATATTGCTCTGAGCAGAGTATGATAAATATTAAATGACCTCAAAACCAATGGAAATTGATGCTGAAATTGTTGTTTAAATGTAAGATGTTTGGAACACACACACACACACACACACACACACACACACACACACACACACACACACACACACACACACACACACACACACACACACACACACACACACACACACACAAATAAGAAAATCTTGTGTGTGGTACTGTTTTAAACTGATCCTTTTTTGTTTGAAAAGTGTTTTAAGTTTAAAATCGGTATTTTTGGGTGAAAATTATCAAAGAAAATAGGTTCTGTTAAAATAAATGTCTCCTATTATGTTTTTAAAACCTCTCATTTAAACAAGATTAAACGTGGCAAAATTACAGATATCACACACAAACCAAAATAGCATCTTATAGACCTTAATTTTGTTTTAGCACACACCCACACACACTCAAATACCTGTATTTTGGCTGTAATTTCATTTCATAAGAGAAAGTATAAAACTAATTGAACAAATTTAATCTAAAATAGTTGGACATTAAAAGCTCAACCCTTTTCCTTCTTTAAAAAAAAATGTTTTTTACTCATATAATAAATTTTCATGTACAAAAATTTATAGAGAGAGAATATAAAAGCTCAGTATCTTCAAGACATTTGAGTCATGTCATGATGTCATCTTATAATCTAATGATAATATTAAGGAATCAGATTCGTTTTCATCCTTTTCATCTTGTAAGAGGATGATTGTCAGTTTAACAATTTCATAAGGAGATTTATTTTTTGTTTATTTCTGTCTGTGTATTCTGCTAACTCATCCTTTTTAGGAAATTTTAATAATAATATTAATGATAATAATTCAATGACAATACAAAAAATATTTCTTGGAAGATCTTGAGTACGGAATTTTTGGTTATAAATTGTTTTTTACTTAACTTTTTGTTATTAAATTCTAAGGAAAAATATTATATTTTTTTTCATGTCATTTAAATTTATTAAAATTCTCAGTAAAAAATATTGCATTGAAATTTCAAATGTACTTGCAAAGTAACAGACATCCACTTATTGACCTTAATGTAATGTCACATAAAAATAATTTAAATGAAACAAAAAAAACTCAGAGACTACCTCATTTGAAATGAAAGTGATGAAGTTCAAAAGAATGTGTGTCAACACAGTTTTTAATCATCACTCAAAAACTCATTTCAGCATTAAAATAAAAATATCTACTCACTGGAAAATTTGTGTGTGATTTTCAATGATTTTAGTTTAGTTTTTTCAATTACTTTTCTTTAATTTTATATTCTGAAAGATTTTAAAAATGTTTTGAAAAGTCATTAAAACTTACACACAAATTTTCCAGTGGGTAGAAAAATTTCAACATTTTTTTTCAATATTCTATCAAAAACATGGAATCATGAAAGAAAATCTGCAAATAATAATTTTCCAAGTTTGAAAAGAAATAAATTGTACGGGAATGATGAAAACAGGATAAAAAAATAGTGCTATTAACTTCCGTTATTCATATTTTACTTTTTTAAAGCTTTTATTTACATTTTGCCTTTTGATTTTGTCATTGTAGATTTTTTTTTTCAATTTGTGTGGTTTTTATGGTGTAATGAAAATGTAAAGACTAAAATGTATGCCACAAACGCGCTGTTCATTAAAAATAAATGTTGAAGTAAAAAAAATGAAGAAAAAAAACAAAAGAAATAAGTCAATGGAAAAAAAAATTACCACTGAAATAGGAAGTGGAAAAAAGTGAGAAAAAATTATCACGTTTCATGTGGGTTTCTCCATGGTTTTGTTTCAATTCAGAAATTATGACAATCTGAACTGAGCCCATCATTCTAAGAAAAATATGTAATATGACACACTTTTTTTTAAAAATTGATTGAATTCTTTTCCATGAAATGCCAACCAACCAAATCAAAATTTTGTTATGGAATTTATTACAATGGCTAACTAACTTGAAATTATAAAAAAAATTTGAATATTAAAAAATAATCAATTTTGAATCGGATATTTCGTTTTCTATGAATCGAAAAAACTCTGGTTAAATTTTCATTTTAAATAATTTTTTTTTAATCTCATGTCGTAAAATCGAATATGGTTCAAAAATAATATTGATAACAAGCTGTCACAATAAAAAAGTATGAAGTAGTTGAAAATGTAACAAAAAAATGCTGTATTTGATTATTTGAAGAGATAAAAAATAAAAAGCGAAAAAAAATAAATTATAAGACATTACTTGACACACTTGGAGTGAAATACTTTTTGCAGTTACTAAGATCGAGCTCGGCACCTATGCAATGTAATGCGATACAATCGCCACAATGACTATTCCCACTGATGAATGAAAAAGCTATTGTGTTCCATTTTAATTGGTACAATTATTGAATTGAAACCATTCAAAAAAAAAGTAGAAAAAAGAAAATAATATAAAAAAATTATAACAATATCATTAATTATAAATAAAAGCCTATTTTCATTTCAAATTAAAGAATAAAATACTGAAAGTATGCAATGAATATTGAATGGAGCATTTTTCAAGAACGAATTTCAATTCAGTTAATAAAGAAACATGGAAACAATAACATTTGAACAATGACTTGTAAAATAAAACTTGAATAGACTTTTTAAATACTTATAATTTTGTTATTTTTATTTTATTTTTTTAAGTATTATAAGTTACTCGAGAATTTCATTCATGAATTGTACAAGCAAAAGAGAAAGAATTAAAATACTAACCAGAGATTCAATGAAATGTAAAAAAATTTCACCTTCATTTCGTTATCCGTTTTTCTTATTCTGTTGAGATAAAAAAAAATATAATAATCATTAAGATTAATGTTTAAATCTGACAAAAATAAAGAAGATGAAGGTTTTTATTTCATGTTTATATCAGTCACTCACTCTCATTTGATATACTTCTGTCTGAACTTTATCTTAGCTGTCTGTCAAAGATATTAATGCGTATTTATTTAGTTTATTATGCAAGTATTTTTCTTTCCTTTCGTATTTAAATGAAATTTCAAAGGATTTATGATAATATTTCAGTCAAAAGAACTTTCAGTGAAAAGTTCATTGCATACTTTGAGGATTTTTTAATTAAATAAACACTGAAATACGCTTAAAATCAATTTTTAGATAACATTTATCTGACAGTATACGTAAATGAAATTTCAAGGGATTTACGATAAAATTTCAACAGAAAAACGTTCAATGCAAACTTCATTGCATACGTTGAGGATTTTTCAAATTGAATTCAAACACAAATACGCTTAAATCAATTTTTTGATATCTTTCATTTTACTGTATAATTTTACTGGTACTGTTACATTTGCCTTGAGAGAAAACCAAAATGAAAAGGAAATTCTAAGTATCTTGTCCGGATAAAATCAAATCAAATTTAGATTAGGGAAATATCCACTCAAACCCTTGTTACACTTTTTTTTGTAAGAACTCATGAAATTTTATTTGTATTTCCGATTTGATGAAGAAAATTGGATTTTTTTCGTACAATTTTGAATTTTATTTAAAAAGAACCTTGAAACTTTAACTTTTTATAAACACTTAATAGTAAAATAAATAAATTTAACCATAAATGCAAATAAATAAACATTCATTTAAGTAATAAAAGCGTAATTACATTATAAAGCGTTTTAAATGAAAAAACTGAAGCCATTATAAAATGAAATATGTTTTATATAAATTACAATAGCAAAAAAAAACTTGTTAAAACCAATTTATTAACTCTATTATCGTTTCTTATACAAATCCGTTTCTGTAAGCTCTACAGATGAGAATTAACCATTGATTATTATAAACAAGAAATAAAATGCAACATGGAATAGTTATTCTGTCAATTATGGCTTATATTTGTTATTATTTTTCTTTCTTTCCGTTAAATTGAAAATTTTTTCCTCGTAGTTTTCGTACGAGTTACGATTTTATTGTCAATTGAAATATGAATCAGTATAAAAAGTTGCTTGATCAATACAAACAAAAAAAAAAGAAAAATATATTGAAAGAAAACATGAAAAGTTGCAGAAGAAAGCAGTTTTACCTGGTTAAATCGATTCTTGTTTCCTGTAAAATATGACAATTGAAAGGAGAAATTGTTAAAAAATAACATGGAAAGCACTTTGGTTGAGTGAGTTGACACTCTGTAAGGGGTTGGTTAATAAATGTCTATGCAATTTTTGACATTTCTGTAGCTGTATCTATACAAAATAAGCTGTCAAATGTAATTTTTTTAATGGTTTTGAACCAGAGATGGATTAAGGAGAGTAAAACATTCTAACTCTCAATATTAATGAAATGTCATAATGACAGTTGATTCCAAATGTCATATTTGACAGCTCCATGCAACTATTTCCTTGGTCTTATGTCATTCTGACTGAATTTCGATTCGCGCTAATAAAATGAAAGGTCATTAACAAAAAATCTAATTTATTTTCTTGTTAAAGAACTGAAATTTGATGAAGTGTCATAATGACAGTTGATTCTGAATGACACATTTGACAGCTGTCAAAGAAGACTTTAAAAATAGTTGTTCAGAAACATAATTCTAAAGAATTTTATACTAAAATATGGTTTACTGATCACTCATATCCAAAAATATGATAATTAGAGCCCTGCTTAAATCTGGTAAATGTCTTTATTGATATCTCATTTTCATGTACCAGGATATAAATGCACTGCATAATAATAATAAATATCAAAACACAAACTAACATCACTTTAACAAAATTGATTCGCTTTCGGCTAATATAAACAACAATTTGATCATGATATATGTAACATGTTTCACTTTTTGCCTTGAGCGACATGTCAATACACTTACTTTAGTTTGTCTCTCACTAGCACAATATTTGATGACAAATATCTATAAAACGAAAATAAATACTTATAAAATTTATCGAGTCTTTAATTAAATTAAACGATAAATTTTGTTTTCAAGGTATACATTATTAATTTTAGTCGTACACACACACATACACGCTTAAAAATGAGTCACGCAAAAATAAAAATAAATTTTGTTGTCGTATCATATTATGATTTTAGTTTTAATTGCGGTAAAGTTCTATAATGAGATGAGAGATGACGGAAATCAGTTAAATTAAATAAAATTTTGCTTTCAACCTGAATAAATATGATTAAAACTGTTTTTATAACATTTAGTATTGATTTTTCTTCGCTTCATTTCCTTGTGATACATAAAAAAGTGAACACATGCCAAAATTTTTCGTTTTCCTTTTTTATTTTACTTCGCTTCTCATTTGAACACGATATATTTCTCGAAATAAAAATACTTAAAACCATATCAAAGAAAACATGAATAAGAAGAAAAGATCAACCTTGACACAATATTGACATAAAAACTCGATTTAAGATTGATGATACTTAGGTTAAGATTTAAATTGATCTCAATTCAAACGAATGTTAATGAAATGAATTGAAATGATGAAACGTTAAAGCTCCGATTTGGTTTCAAACCAAACTCATGATGATTCACTTCACAAGGGAAGAATTTTCATTATTTTAAATCTATGGAAGTGGCAACACTGTGTCTTGAATTTCGGACATTGTTATTAAAAAAAATATGAAATGATAATCAGGAATAAAATGTCACTTATCATTATGAATAAACATAGAAGCTTAAATTCATAAATATTAATAAAAAAAAATTTGGACAGTAATTTTTTGTTAAGAACAGAATAATTTCTGTATATTTCTTGTAATAGGAAAATTTCCATAAAAAGTTAATAGCAGAAAAGTTAATCTTTTTACGGTTGAACATTTTACCATTAGTTAATTGGAGAATTAGGATCATGACAAACATGACACTTTGTGAATGTTTTCTTACCTTACATTATTTAATAAGAAATTAAATTGTGGGTACCTTTGAGCATGAATTGTTTAAAATACAAAACTACCAAATAAATACAGACAACTGTCACAAAAATTTAATTTTTTTTCATTTTTACATTGAATTTAAATTTATTCATGCAAATCTCAATTGAAAACAATTTTCTTATATTTGATTCAATTTTATGATGTTGCAATGAAATGAAATCAAATGAAATAAATTGAATTATATGAAAACACAGAGGGACACCAAATAAAAAAAAAAAAAACAAAAACTTAAATGAAAACAAGTTTTATGAAATAAAATGAAAAAGGCTGCTTTTTATTGTTACTTAACAATTCATTTTAATTTAGAGATTCAATTTCATTTGAAATTTATCTCTTTTTTTTCTGTTTATTCAAAATCAGGATTTCATTGAATTTGATTTAATTTTGATTGAAATCAAAAAAGGACACGATTTTTGTTTGCGTTATCATATATTTTTGTTGAAATTTATGTTGCAGTTTTAAATTAAAAGGGAAAAAAATAAATTTTGATTCGGTTTCAAATACACGGTTAGTAGGAAACGTGACGGTGGAGGGCCATTCGAACAGTGTATCAAAGTTCCCTTAAAATCATAATTTGATCAATGCAACGTTTAGAAAGATAGGAAAAAGGCGTCACCGCGGTCCCCCCGGGTCCTACTGTGATATTTGTTTTAAGGTTAATTCAAATATCGTATTTTTATTGAATGGAAAAAAACGAAACAAAATGATTTCACTGAAAAGATTATTGTAAAATGGAAAATATATTACAAAATTTAGACAAAGCGGCATATAATCGGAATGAATAAATCCTTAAAATATACAAATACAGCAATAAATGAGTTTAATGATAATAAAAAAGAAAAAAAACAAAATTGAATAAATAAAGAAGAAAAATCATGATGAAAAGAAATCCTGAATTCTAAAGTTTAAACGAATGTTGTATTTCATATAATAGAAAAAATAATAGGAAAAAGAAACATCTCTCAATTGAATACACTGATTTAGGAGTGATGGTTTACATTTATTAGGTGGGGATTTTGACGCATTTGCCGTTGATTCACAAAATGATGAGATAATTGAGAGCTTTTGAGCCGTTGCCGGTTAGTGTCAGTTTGCATGAAGTCTTGTTCAGAAAACTTGAATTGAAAGTCTACAAAAAAAAAACTTAACGAAAAACTACAAGCAAACTCAACGAGCGTCTACAAAAAACTCAACAAAAAAAACTACAGAAAATACTCAACGAAAGTCTACAAAAAAGCTTAACGAAAGTCCACAAAATAAAACTCAACAGAAGTCTACGGAAAGAGCTCAACGAAAGTCTGCAGAAAAAACTCTACGAAAATCTACAAAAACAAAGTTATCGAAAGTCTATAATCAAACTTGGCAAATGTTTACAAAAAAAGCCCACACAATGAAACTTAACGAAAGTCTACAAATCTGTCAATTCAAAATTAATTCAATTAAATCAAAAGAAAAAACAAAAAAAAATCACGTATCCCTATCTAATTGAAATATACATCACTTTTTACAAAAAATACACACTTTAACAATAAATGATTCATTTTGTTACTGTGAACAGCTTAGACAGATCCTAGATAAATGTTTACATTGCTTGAAGCATTTCCTTCTTTCCTTGTTCTCTTGATATTTTTCCTTCAACTAAAACATATTACTTTTTTTTTCGTTGCAAATATCTACAGTTTTCTATTACACAATTTTTTTTCCTATGTCGTACATAAAAATATGTATAAATTTATTTATTAAGCAAATTTTGTTAGTTTTTCTGCCATTTTTTATGTTAAAATATTTATATATTGAAGGAAAATGAAAGAAAAAAAATTATTACTTTGATAAAATAGTTTGTTGAATACATTTTTCTATTATTATTATTACACTATTCTACAAATTGGCGAAAATCGAGCCGCAGAGCGGCCACTATGATTTTCAAAAACTGTGGACAAAATGTGATCGAACGAGCCCTGATAGAGATCTGCAGCACGTCAGAGATGGTAGTTATCGTGATTCGGATTTCAAAGTAAATGAAGCTATTTTAGTGCACTTGGAGATTTTTATAAAAAATTTTTTCTTATTTTTTTAGGTTTTTATGAATTTATCGTTAATAACAAACAACAATTAGAAGATTTTCTAAGTGGAACTTTTTTCATTTTCGCACTAAAAAGTGAAAAATAAGGTCTTCAATTTCATTTTCTAACTATTCAGTAATGCCTTATTTTTCACTTTTCAGTTCGAAAGTGAAAAAAGTTCTAGGAACAAAATTTTCTTAAAATCGTTTGTTATTTACAATTAAATCATGAAAACCTAAATAATAAGAAAAAAAATTTTATAAAAATCTCCAAGTGCACTAAATTAGCTTCAATTTCTTCGAAATCCGAATCTCGATAACTACCGTCTCTGACGTGCTGCAGATCTCTATCAGGGCTCGATCGATCACATTTTGTCCACAGTTTTTGAAAATCATAGTGGCCGCTCTGCGGCTCGATTTTCGCCAATTTGTAGAATAGTGTTATTTTTATTATTATATAATATCATCATCATGGTCTATGTTTGTCAGTGTGTGTTACTGTAATAATAATGTTATTATATTATTATTATGTTTAAAGCATAGAATTTTTTGCACTATCAATATTGTATTTTTTTTTCGTCTTCTTCTATTATTATGTATAAATAACATCCCTAAAATGTATTCTCATGTCAAATACTAAAAATGAATGAATTATTTTATGAAATTTTTTTTTACAATTTTTCTTTCTTTAGCAAATTTTTCATTGTATTTTATTTTTCCAAAGAAAATTGTCACATCATGTTCAACAATGACTGACACAAAAATAGATGAATTTTCATATATCACGTTTTTTTTCCTAGTATTCTTTTTTTCTCATTTTTGCACACACACTCACACACACGCTCTGGCAAATGATCTGAAAGTTCGTGATCAAATCGGTTCTAATGACATTCTTATTGTTGAAAAAGTATTTTTTTTCCTCCTTCGCTTCTTGTGTTGATTGTGATACTTTTCTTTTCTTTTCCATTATTATTATTATATTATTTTTATTATGGTGATTACGGAACAAATTTCTTCAAATATTTTTTTTTTGTCTTTTTTTCTTTTACAAGTCATTTCAAATTATATGTGGAAAAGAAAATCATGCTTAATTTACAGGTAAAAAAGGACATGACTTTTTGATGTTTCAGCATTTTTTGACTTGCTTGTAATTTGAAGGTGACTTATCATTACCTTTAATTTAATACCTTTTTGATGTTAAACATTCTAAGATGAATATTTCAATCAATTACGTTTAAAAGCAAAAATTTATTAAATTCACATGAAAAATAAATTAAATTAAAATGAAATAAATCAAACATGTACTGATCTTCTTACATTTCATTAAAAAAAAAATTGATAGGCTAAAGTCACAGCTTAACATTGTATGAATTGCCAGAATATGTCAGAGATCAGAGTACGAGATGTCAAATCCCATTGGAGCCAATTAAGAATCTACTTATTATTATTATGATATTACAAGAAAAAATATATTGTTAAGGGATTTCACATTTATTTTTACATTTCTCCCACATAATTTCATACTGATATTTCATTACTTGAAAATGAAACAAAAGCATAAGAAGATAAAATGTGTGTGTGTGGGATACAAATATTTAAATTTAATTTTAAGAGAAGAGAAAATCAGCTTTTACGTGGCTTTAATTTTATGATATTTATTTTAATGGAATTTCCATTGTTTTCATTCAATGAAACTTATCTCCATTTACGTATTTTTTTTCTATTTTCATTTTATTTTATGAAAAAAATTTAAAAGTTAACATAAATTTCATTTTCAATGTAACACGTCAATCATATTTCTGCTCTAGTTGTGTTCTAACATGCTACGTCCCTTTGTAACCTTACATGTCAATTTTATTGATGGTAAACATTTTTTTTGATTGTTGATGCTACAAAAAAAAATAAAATTCAAAAAATAAACAAAGAACGAGCTTTTACTCGTGTTTAACATTATCATCAACAGTTTCTCGTTTCATTTCAGAATATTTTATTGATTTCATGTGTTTTAATGCTTCATTTTATTCTAGTTTTCTCTTTCACTGTGTGTTAATATCATCCATTCTCAACATAGTTTTAAATGAGTCTCAATTTGATGTTATTTTCTGTGTTAAGCATAACTTTGAGGCGCCATTTGTCTAGACCAAGTGGCGTAACATGGTCGAAAGGAAGAAAAATAAATATTAAACAACATCTCAGTGTACAGAACATTTAAAGCTCTGTTAATTCGTTGTTTGTTCTCCAGATTATAAATAATGTGATGATGTGATGTTTTATTTTATACCATAAAAATAGAAAATGAAAACATATGAAATGAGTTTAAAATGACATATTTTCTATATTTATCGCTAACCAACTTCATAATATGAAAAATTACGTTTCATTAAAATGACGATGATGATGATGATGATGCAAATGATGACAAAAATGTGATATAATGATTATAATTAAATGAAGAAAACCATTTTAAAGCTTCATTTAACAAAAATTTTATATTAAAAAAATTTAGAAGCGTTTAAATGAATAGAATATTAATCATTTTAAATGTAATACAAAATTCGTCCTACAAACATTAAAAATTAATTTCAAAATGAATTTTCACTTCAAACTCACAATAAAAAAATAAAAAAATTATTTTTTTTTTGTTTCAAACATTTTTTCTTTATTTCTCATTAAAAATTTAAAACTAAATTTTATTTATCGTTCCATGTGATGTCATGCTACGAGTCTCGACAACAATAAATACTTTAAAACTTTGTCTGAAATTCAATTAAGATTACACTGACTAAAGGAAAATACTTTTTTTTTCAAGTAAATTTAAAAACAAATACAAAAAAAAAATTCCAGTAGCCACATATTACACAGTTGGCTGCACACCAATTTAGTCCATAAATTTATAATGTCTGTAACAGTGTGTCGTTTTTTTTTTGTTTGTTAGTTGAAAGTTCTGTTGTACATAAATAATATAAAATAGTAACAACAAAAGGTCAGAAAACGAATAACGGACACTCGTTTAGTTGAAATGTGAAGGGAATTGTGAGAAAATCCATAAAAATTTTACTTTGTATGTGTATGTGTGTTCCTTCATTTTACTTCTACAAAACATTCTCATTCTCATTCAAATCGATAATCGATATTAATGTACCTGGCTTGAATTGAATTTTGATGTTACAATTTGTAACATGGATTAGAATCATAAATAAATAAATAAATCACTTGCATGTGAAGTGAATAAAAAAAAAATAAAATCCATATAATAGAAATGATGATAAACTTGATTTTTAATGTAAATATTTTTTTTTCTGTTTGATTATTTCCAGACTATATCTGTTGTTCTTCACTCAACTTTGTAACATTTCTCAACTTGACTTAATTTCACTTTCAAAAAGAAACTAAAAAAGAAAAACAGCAACATGGCAGCATTCGTGGCTAAGCAAATGATTGGCAATAAAATGAGTGCCGTAAAAGGTAAGTCAAGTTACTGTGATATTGAATTAATTTTTTATGTAAAAATGCAGTAAAATTAAATGTAAAAATTTTATGAGGTCATGCTTTGAATAAATTGTGGTATGCTTGAAATGAATCTGAGGAAAGTGTAAATGTGGGTTTTACCATTTAAGGAAGGACATTTTAGGTTTCCGTAATGGAACCCCCAAAACGGAAAAATATCATTGATTTTGGTTGACCTTAAGCAGGGGTCGATTGAAATTTATTTTCTGCGCTCTGTTTTATTTTATTAAAACTTGCTTTTGATTTTAACAAGACGCCCCATAGCTAGAATTCTCTTATGACCAATCCGCTTTTGGGCCTAAGAGCTGGATTAATTTAAAAAAAACATTTGCCTTAGTAAAATTAACATCATTTTTCATCTCAGGGTTGTTTTTTCTTTCACATTCCAGTTTATTGTAACCTTTAATTGGTAGTAATTTTATGCGATTACTTGCACGATAATTTGTTCATTTTGATTATCCAACTAAGTGCAACTAAGGATAAGGAATCTTAATATCATTATATGTTAGGATGGCCATAAATTTACAATTTTTATCAAAATCACGAATGTAAACTTTTTTTTTTAATTTTATAACAATGACGATCTAGAACAAACTATCATGGTTCATAAAAAAATCATACCAAACCATCATCTTCCATTATAATGTGTTACTAACCACAATCACTCCATAAATTTAAAAATTATATCGTCCCTGAATAATTTTCTTATTTTCTTTATCGTATAATTTTATTTACTACACTTTTATCGCATGGTGTTTTAGAAAATCACACCACAATGTAAAAAGAAAAAAAAAATTATAAATATAATAATAATATGATGACAAATCTAGTGGAAAAATCATTTGCGTGAATTTATTTTTTTTCTTAACCTTATATTTTTATTTTTATACTTTTTATATTTTTTTTTTAACTCGTGCTCAAATATCATGTCTGTAGAAAAAAAATGAAAATGAAAAAAATTGCTGTTAAAGAACTTTCAAACAATAATAATTTTTTTTCAATCCTGTTAGCTTGTGATAAAAATACACAACAAATTGTAAGACTAGAACTTTGACAACAAATAACAATAATAAATGTAATGTAAGAATGAACTGAAAGAAATAAAAAAAATATTTATAAAGAAAATAAAAATATGATAAGTATCTGTGAAAAATAAAGGTACATCAGAGTTCAATGTTCTGGAATGTAATTGAAGAGAAAATAGTGTGTTGTGATCATTTTTTAAGGTTTCTTTAAAAAAAAAAAATCTTTTTCATATTTTGTTGTAATGTAGCAAAGTCTTTCATTCTGAGGCTTGCTAAATGTTTCTGGATGCCATGAAATTTGTAATAAAAGGCCAATTGTCAAGTTTCAACGTATCCTGTCCGTTTAAATGATGCAGTTATGTTAACGTGAGTTCAAACATGTCCCTTAGCAGGAATTTTTAAAGGTTGTGCCCTATTGTGTTGCTCATCACATAACGAACAAACAGTATAAAAAAAGGATTTTGTTAATTTCCAAATGAAACAATTTCTATGCATAAAGGGATGATACCTGTCAAAAATTTGTTGTCCTTTGAAGTGGTATTTTCCATATTAATTTGTATGTAAATGAGCGTGAAAACGTCGATAATTTGTTTGCAAAAAAAAAAATAAAAATGAAATTTCATACCTTTTAACCACACAAAAATGCCTCAAGTATTTCCTTCTTTATTTCATTTTACATTCCATGTTAGTCTTTACCTTTTAACACAATTCAAATAATACCGTAAAACAAAAAAAAACTGTGTAGGCTTTCGGCAGGTATTTGTGGTTTAAATAAATAATATGATTAAACATTTTTCTTAACTCAAATAATGAATTTTCAAGTTCTCAATTTAATTTAATGTAATTTTTTTTTGTTATTTTGTTTTATTTCATTTTATGATGATTATGCTCTCGACAGTGTTTGTGTGTCTGTAAAGTTATTTGAGTGAGAAAATTTGCTTAATTTAAATGAAATCATAATTTACATGAATATTATTGTATATTTACTTTTAATATTATCAACACTAACTTTTTGTACTTTTTTCCAGTACACAGACAATCATGTTTTGATAACGAGAATAAAATAATAATAAAAAAAAATATTTTGGGGGAAAAAAAGTAATGAAATATTTTTGTTTTAAATTAAAAGGAAAGTTATTTTTGGTGGAATATTTTCTTTAGTGTGCCTCGAGAAAAAAAATACATGATATTTTTGAATAAAAAGTTGTCTTTTTGAGGGTAAAGTTTTTTTTGGTATTAAAATACAATGAAAATATTTTCAACATAAAATAATTTACAAAATTTTTAATATTGTTACATTCGAAATTGTGACCTTTTATATGGTTTTTAAATGATTTCAATTAAAATGTTCAAATTAGGTTGTCTGAGGTCTTTTAACAGTGATTATATGAGAGTGTCAGTCATATAAGAAGAGGAAGAATTTTAACTTTTACAAAAGTGGTTGTCTTTTTTTTCAAAATATTTTTGTTTTAATTTTGAATAACAATCATCCTCATATCACGTTCTATTTATTTACATAATGAACAGAATGATCCACATTTTTAACAAAAACAACATTCTTCAGTGTAAATAAATTATGTTAAGTCTGTGCTGTAATGTAAAATACGCAGAAACACGTCAAATCAACATAAAACCTATATCAAACTCAATTATTTTTCTTTTTCTGTTGTGTTGTTTTTCCTAATAAATTTTCATTATCGTAACGTTAAATTACAAAAAAAAATAAGTAGGAAGCAACAAAAAGAAATTAAAATTTTTACTATAAATAGTATCAATCGATATTTTTTTAACTTACTAATAAGCTTACTCAAAAAAAAAAATTGTTATCAAAGTCGCGTAAATCACTCGAAATACTGTTTGTATTCAAAGAATTTTCAATGAATTTTTGCATGAAAGCTCTTGTACACGTGTTTAATATTAAAATGAATACAAGGTAATTTTTTTGCCCAATATATTAAAATAATTAATTTAAAAAAAAAAATTAGACGAGTAAGGAAGGAAAAGATCAATTTCAATGAATTTATCCATGCTTTTTTAGGGAAAAATTACAGAGAAAAACGGAAATTTAATAATTTCATGATCAAAAAAAAAAATAAAATGTTATCCTTCATCCTGTCCTAAGATGAAAGCTGAGTTCGTTTTAAGGGTATTTAGCATTTGAAAATGACGGTTGCCTTCAATTTTAGATGTGTCTTGTAGAATTGAAGCACAATTCAAATAAAAAAAAATGACGGCTTAAAATTTATTTTATAAAGTTACAGAGATTGAAAATTCCCTTGACTGGATAAGAGTTAAAATTGAAATTTATGTTACTCTATTTATGAAAATCATAATTATCCCAATTTTTCATTAAAACCTATTTAACTCCCTTTTTTATTTCATACTTTTTTTTATATTTATTTTACAAAATTCCTGCTATAAATATAAATAATGATGAAATTTACACATTTTTGCATTTGATAGCAATTTAATGATAAATTAATTATTACTATATTTAAAAGTGCCTTAATCCATAGACTTAATAATTCAAATATTTATATTCATATAATGATGGCAAATTAAACTCTTTTTTTACAGAGGACAAAATATTCATGTACTTTGTTATCGGACACGAATTGATGTGTTTGGTATGTTAGTTGTCGTTGGATCCGGGGCAGTCGGGGTACTCTGGGGGTCACTGCATTCGTGTGTGACAATCATGATCATGTCCATACTTCCGACATCTATGTAAGACTGGAGCATGGCATGTGTCCATAGCCTAGGCTTTTGGGTGGACGTACCTTATGCGTACATTGAACCAAACGAATCCAATGTGCACGGTGGCGGGATGTATCTGGCTGTCGAAATGAATTTTGTATAGGGTGGTGCTCTGGAATTTGAGTTCTCGTTGTAACGAGGCAATTGCTCAACTTTATTTATCATCTGGTTTGACTTTTCTATCTGCTCAATGGTTGTCCATTTCAAGTCAGGAGCCCAGATTAACCCGATTGATTCATTTAGCGAAGTGGCATAACTAACAGTCACCGGGACTGTGGATTTTAATAGCTTAATATCTGTGCATGTTAAGAATTTCACGGTCTGTTCAGGTGATTTTGTCTTCAAAACATTTTGGCCTCGTCTTTCATCGACTTCATGTCTGAGATTCCATTGAATTGACTCTTGAGGAAGTTTTTGATTTCAATGACTGAGTAGTTGGTAAAATTTTCATTGGAGTTGGTTGGACCCGAACATATCGACCATCCTGTGAAGTTCATTGGATCTGGCATTGGACATTAGCTACTTCACACTTTTTCAGAATTTTCCATGTCATTGATTTTCACAATAAACTGCATATAAAAGTTTAAAAATAGATTGATGAACACTCATATAATTAATTGTTGGTTAATTGAGTGACTATCACAATCCTTCTTTTATATGCTTTCATTTTATTTTGCGTCATATTGAACAAAATATCAGTTTTCTTTTTTTTCATCATAATGTAAGTCAAACTGTAACACTTTTATGTAATCAAAATGATTATTGATTTTTTTTTTCATTTCAATTTTTTTTCTGTCTCTCTGTTTTTTTTTCATGATAAAAGTAATAAAAAAATAAAACATAAAGATAACGTAAGAATAATAAATGATAAGTTAAAAAAAATGTGACATGAATATTTTGATATTTTTTTCACTCTCTCTCAATTTTTTTAATGTTAACATTGAAATTACAAAAAAAGTTAGATTTCAGTTTAAACGCAAGACAAATCTCATATTTTTTCCATTTACTTGATTGTTAAATCAATATTTTCACATAAACTGAAATGACGCAACCAAGAAATATGCTCAATTTAGATACAAGTTAAATCTGTGACCATTTGAGCACAAATGAATTATGGTGTACATTCATTTTTCCTTATTTTACAATAATTTGTAATTTATTAGTAATATTTATCATGTTTTAACATTTCATTGAGTAAGATTTTGATTTAATGAGCTTTGTTTCATGGCATTCAGCATTTTTTTTTATCATCCAAGCCAAGCAACCGTAATGAGCTTATGAATTTTTACATGACTATACCTTGAATGTATTGAAATGTTACATTAAATAAGGATTAGGTTGATTTAAATTAGGTATTTTTTTTGCCTTATTTGTACATGAAAGTAGGTTGATCATTGAAACAATGTGTCCTATTTTTCTATGCAATACAAAAAAATCCTCCACCTACTGCAAAAAAAAAAGATTAAAAATCTTGTCCTAATAGAGAAATATCTTATTTCATTAACTTTATTTTAATATTTTTTTGCCATGTTAAATTATTTGTTCTGTACACAAATAGCCCCAAAACATTTTATTTTTTTTATTATTCTCTTCCTTGTCGTTCTTATCAGTATGCGTATAATAATAATAATAGTAGTAATTAAACAAATTAGAATTCCCAATGAATTTAATATTCCTGATTCTGGTCCCATGTTAATATTATTTTTTTTAACTCTAATGTACGTCAAGGAAAAAAGACAACCTTATTAAAAATAACAAAAAAATCTTACGAAAAAAAATATATATTACATTTTTTTCTTTTGCTGTTTAACAGACTTCAATTCCTACACCCTTGTTATGATGATGGTTTTTGCTTTAATTAAAAACTTGAATGTTAAAAAAAAGAAAAGTATGATAAAAAATAAGATGATTAAATGCAAAGTATAAACGAGGAATAATGAAAGAATTTGACACATTACGTATTTTAAAGACATGGAATTAGAATAAAAAATGAGATTGTATTACGCTGGTGTAAGAAGATTATATTTTTTTTTCATTCTTATTTTTACAGTCGATTTATTGGGATTATTTTATTGAAATTCAAATTTATTTAAATGAACGAACGTTATCCATTAATGAAAGGCTTAGGTTCTTTTTTGTCTAAATGATAAGAAAAAATTTTAATGAGAGAATTGTATTCAAATCCTCTCTCGAATATGATTGTTCTCACATCTCAGAATTTTGTTGTAATTCTCTCTCTCTCTTTCTCTTTTATCTGCTCTTAATATGGCTCTTTTTCAATCATCTATACTTTGGCAAGAAACTCTTCCGCGAGAGAGAAAGGAGGAAGGAATGTCTCAGTGAAACTCAATTATACAGAAATTTACACTTCAAAATAATCAGTTGATCGACATTCTCAATCAATCTCTGTTTTATGTCATTTCTCTCTTATGCTCTTTTTAAAGGTACTCTCTCAAAAAGCTTTAAGAGAAAAAAAGTTGAAAAAGGTTATAAAAAAATTGATATTCGGAAAGAAAGAACGGTCATAGGTTGGTTCAATTGAATTTTTTAAGCGTGGAAGAGAGAGAGAGAGGAGACGAAAAACACTTTTTAAGTATTTTTTTCCATTTTCATTTTAACAATGTTTCTAAACCTCGTTAAAATGAATTTTTTTCTTTTAATAAAACATAAGAAAAAATCTGACCAACTTTTAAAAGTTATTTTTTCGTTTCTTCGTCCTATATTCTATTCAAAAATTAAACACTCCATTTAAATATATTTTTGAATAAAAAAATAAAATGAATAAAAAAAGGTTAAATGTATAATTTGCTTTGATCTAAAATGAAGGAAAAAAATCCTCAAGCTTTTAATTTTAACTTCAACAAAAAAAAATAATAATAATGAAATGAACATCAAAGCAAATAATTTTCAAATTTATGAGGCAACTCTTTACTTTTTTAGTATGTACCGTTAAAAGGTAACTCAAATGAACAAAAAAAATTAATTTATATGAAAAAAATGGAACAAATTTTGCTTTTATATGGCTTTTAGTCAATATTTAAAAAAAAATACATTAAATGAAATTAAATTTCACGTAATTTTTATTATAAAAGGCAATTATTTTCACCTATATTTTTATTATTCGGACTTTGATGCTTTTAACCCTCATTAGAATGGTCGTGGATCTTTGGTTTAATTTAGTTCAATATCTGTCAAAGGGTTAAAATTTAATTATCACTGAGTAAAATTTTGATTGATACAATTTCGCCTTTGGCATTAATAACATTTTAATTTACATAATTTTTTTAGACCCAATTACATTAAAACGTTAAATTTTTTACATTCACTCAATATTCAATTAAATAAATTAGAACGGACATTTTTTTTTTTCATTTTATCAATTCAACTGCTTTTCAATCCAATCACTAAAATGTCCTATGTTGATAAATTTCAAATGTGTTGCCTTTGAATTGGTGTGATTCTGATACAAAATTCCAGTTAAAGCTCTTTCCGTGATTCCAATTGATTGATCAAATATTTTATTGAAGAGAAAACCACCGTGTTTTATTTCAAAATTATCTAAATCTATGAAAAAACAAATAAATTTCATTTAAACCAAGAATTTTATTAGAAATAATTTATTTTAAAATTTACCGTCAATTTTCATGCAAATAAAATTCGAGTTTGAATCGGAACATTCACTGTTTGGCCTCGTTTGTGTTGTGATTTGAAATAATTTTTTGTTGTAGTAAAGTAATGTTGAGTACTCGGGATATAGATTCTTAATTTTAAATGGAATATCGATGAATGATGTTTCATTTTCATCTAAAGCCTTGTTGAGAGTTAGAATTGCTAATAGTTTTGGTTGAGACACATCAACATTAATTACAATTTTTTCTTCAATTATTGCATCAAATAGTGAGTTTGTACTTTCATCATAAATCTTTACAGTTAAGTCCTCCATTGCAGCAACATTTTTAATACAATCATACCCAATTAAGACTTTTGTTGGTGAGAGAACCACACCAAAGCAAATAATGTCATTTGTGGTTGAATTGATTATTGATGCAATTCCATCAGTTTCAATGAAAACTCCATATTCGTCTTTTGCTTGTGGAAAGTGAGCAGGAGTGAATAGTGGACCGAAATTGATTAAATTGGAATTTAAATTTGTTTCATTCAATGTTGAGTTTTCTCTGATTTTAGCGGAATTTTTTGTGTAAGTTAAAATGATGGCAAGTGTTAAAAGACTTAAGCCAATTAAATTCACGAATAGCAAAATGTAGTGAATTTGTCTATGTGCCTTTTCTGTGAGTGACATTTTATTACGATTTTAAATGTTTTTGTGCTCTAGAATACTGGAAGATTAGATTGAAACTGACTGTTTCTCGAAAAAATATTTGTTTTTTTTAATTGTCTTATCTCATATGACATTCCGACCTTTTATTAACATTGAAATGTATGAAATGGTGTAATTTTTGTTTATACTCCATATTTTCGTTCCTCGATCTTGGAATGAGAGTGAACGATTTCTTATATGTGATTCAGTCCATGATCGAGATTCTTTACTTAGCGCCTACAAGTTTGTAGGGTGTTTCATTCATCAAACGCCAAAGTGTGGATCAAAACACTTTGAACTGAGGGCCATTTTCAACTTACAGTGTATCAATGTTGACCTTTCTGACCCTCAAATGATGAAGCTTATAAATTATTTTTTTTTCTAGTTGAATGTAAATAAATGTTTATATTCAATACGTCTTTGAACCCATTTGCTAAATAAAAGCAGATTGATGTGAACAAACGGTGTATTTTTTGTTTGGAATCTAAATTTTCCTTCAGGGTCATGATTGATTCCAATAAGTGCATTTTCTATACTCGTTCCATCATAATATTGAATGTCACTAAACACAAACGCTCCGTATGGAAATTTAACCGGTTCAATGTCTACAGATCAAAAATTTTAAAGTAATAAAAATTTTAAATTAAATTTACATTTCATTACCTGCTCTATTTTGCTCTGTACAGAATTTAAAGACACTCAAATACAATTTCCTTCTTTTAAAGTATTCTTTACATTTCTTGAAATCGATTAAACTGACATTGGTTTGCTTAAATGTTTCATTATTATTTTTTGAGATAATTGTCACACTGTTATTTTTCTGACAATGTTTTGCAATTGAAATTCCCTCATCTGGAATAAGAAAAGTTGTTGCATTGATTGAATTTTTCAAAAAAAGAACAGCCACGTGACTTGGAATTGAAATGTCGAAACCATTTACTCCAATCAATTGATTTTTATTGTTATTCAAAGTCCATTCAACAAAAAGCTCTGAAGGTGAAACGCCTTCAATGCAATCACTTGGTATTAAAACAATACTTTCATGTACTAAAATCCCATTGCAAAGCATTTTCATTTTTGTTCTAGAATAATTGTAATAAACATTTAAAATACTATTTGATATATTTTTGTCTAATTTAATTGTAGAAAATCTCGTACAAGGTTCTTCTTGGAATGAAGCACTTGAAGAATTTTTAATTTCCATTATGGGAACTGATTTAATTGAATAAATCTCTGAATGGCCATTTTCGTTATTTTTATTTATCAAAATGATGACCATTAATGTGAAAATTGTACCAAATGTCACACCCATTGTAATCATGAAGTTATTAACGTGACAAGTATGTGAATGAATAAAATTGAACTAACATTTTAATCTCAAATTAACGAAACATTTAAAACACATTTCTTATCATCTTACAAATTTAATAATGGAATCAGGAAGTTAATCTCATGAATTTTGACAATACAACATTTTTTTGTATTTAAATTAATCTCTTATTAGTGGAGACGCCTTGCTAATTGTCGAAAACATGACATCCAGGTATCTCAATTTCGAGTAAAACAATAATTACACTCCCTCTTAAAACAAAAACAAAAGAAGATAACAAAGTGTGAGAAATAAGAGTAACAATTTAATGTAATAACAGTAATAAAAAGTAACAACCATATTTCTCAAATATAATGAATGATGATTAAGATTGACATTTATGTGGCAACATGACAGGGAATTGTTTCAAAAATGATCTATTTATAGTCTTATTTTGTTAATACACGAGCGCTCTTACATAAAAGGTGATCAGGTGAATTTAATCTTAATTTTTTTTTTGTTATTTTTATACAAGAAATATGAATTTCAAAAAAGAAAATCGATCATTTTTAAATAAAATAAACACTCTTCATAAAATATTTTAAACATAATTCAATGTTAAAAAAAAATTGATTTATTACGAAGAGGAAATTTCATTGTTTTGTTTATAATGAGTATTTCTCCATTATTCATATAAAACAAAATAATAGTACAGAAAATCCTAACCAAGCATAGAGAAAAAAGCACTATTCTTCTTCAAATATAATAAACATAATAAAAATAATGTTCTGCTAACAACATTGTAATGCACTTAATTCTTTTTTCATATATTCAAGTATTTGTTGTTATGAACATGGAAGAACTGAAGGAGAAATAAACAGAAAAAAATTATATAATAATAAATAGTCAAGCAACAATAACTCATATTTATTATTATGTTTGTGTTTGAATTGTAATTGTAAATTACTAGGAGATGTCGCGACGGAATTTTTCTTTCTTTTTTTTTAGGACCACAATAGTACTCTTCGAAACCGGTGTGATGCCCTTGTAAAACCTAACCTAACTTAACCTAACCTAGATTAACCTAACCTAACCTACCCTAACCTAAGGCTAACCTAACTTAACCTTAACTAATCTAACCTAACCTAAGCTAACCTAGCCTAACCTTACCTAATCTAACCTAAGCTAACCTAACCCTACCTAATCTAACCTAACCTAACCTACCCTAACCTAAGCTAACCTAACCTAACCTTACCTAATCTAACCTAACCTAACCTAACCTTAACTAATCTAACTTAACCTAACCTTACCTAACCTAACCTAACCTAACCTAACCTAACCTAACCTAACCTTACCTAATCTAACATAACCTAAGCTTAAGGTAAAAGTGACCTGAATCATATTTGTAGAGAATATTTCAAGCTTCCACTTTGCTGAACTGACCAAGTCAATACTTCATATATTAAGAGATCAAAAATGGCATAATACACAATTTTGAGCTTGTTGTACGGTTTTTGAGTAAAAAATCATGTTTTGAAAGTTTTAGTTAAAAACGAGATGCGACGAAAGAACTTCCCTTGTTAATATAAAATGCATTTGCATATATATGCAAAAATATTGCACTTATTACATTAAAAACTCTTAAACAAAATGAATGTGCGAGTTTTATCCTCCATAAATTACATTGAAAACCTAAAAAATAATTCACATTGTTTCTCATATATTTTCTTTCATTTTTGAATTAAAAAATTTTTTCAAAAAATTTTCAACTCTCTTCTCACTCTGATAATTTCAAAATTGTATTACAAATTATTTTATGAACAAACTATCAAATAACATTGTATGTAAGTAAAAATGTATTAATTAATGTTTTCTTGTCAAAACTCTAAAATGAAAATATAAATTTCTGTAAAATGAAGATAGACAGACACATTGTGATGATGATGATAAGAGTGTTGAATGAATATATTTATTTACATAAATTTTGCAGCCGAAGGGGATCAAATGTGTTTTGTATTTTAGTCAGCAAAAAGTTAAAAATAAAAGGAAGTATTCCTACTTGGTTTTGTTATCAATATATATTTCAAAACATCTTTATAAACATTTTAATAAAAATATTGAGAAATTCCAAAAAGTGCCAACAATGAAATTTTTTGTTGAAAATAAAAGTTTCTAGTTTGAATATTAATTTTCTTATTTTACATTACGGGAATATAAAAATAAAATAAAACATAGAAAGGATGTTTGCAAGGAATGAAATTCTCAACAAACTATTTTTGTTATTTTTATAAATGTAAATTCCAGGACGACCACAACTTTGTCCGGAAATTGCTTGTCTATGCAAATATTTTCACTGTTTCTTGTATTAAATGTGTTAATTTTTCATTTAACCAGATCTGCCAGATATGTAAGATGTTTGATTATGAAATATGAGATGAATGTACATGAAAATGAGAAGTAATTAATTTATTTGATGAATTGATTTTTTTCCTTTTAAATTAAAACCCCTGAAAGTATGCAAAATATTTTACAAAATAATTTAAATTCAGATTATGCAAAAAAGAAAGTATTCTAAAATTGAATTTTTATCTCTAATATTTCGTTCTTTCAAAAAATTGAAGTAAAACAATAGAATTAACTTAAAATTTTAAATAAAATGAATTATGAAAGGAATCGATTGCATACTTTTCGGAGTTAAATAACATTATCATAGTATATTTATGAAAAAAGCCGCTTTATGGTTAAATATTCTAAAATAAAATGTGATTACATAAATATTTGTCAACTTATATCACAACAATTCAATTAAAGGTCACTTCAAGTCATCCTCATTCGATAAGAAGATTAAATGAATAATTTTTTTTTCGCTTGATTCATTCAGTTGAATCTTGACCATAGTTAGTATTGTTTCAATTAAGCACAATAATTTATTTTAATTAAATGGCTTTAAGCGAAAAACATCACCGTCAATTACATTACATTTTCCTAGTTGTCAATATAATTGGCTTGATATTGTTAACAATTGCAATTGTGGTGACTTATGTCAATAAGCGTAATCATGACATGAATTTAGTTGTAAATCGTAGTTGTCCAATTAAATTTCAACCTACTGAAATAAACCCTTTTACTGTGGATGTATTGGATGATTTTCATTATGCTGCAATTGAGTGTTTTGGTGTCTTAGTTGATCCAAGTGTCGTGCTAACATCAGCTTCATGTTTTCGAAAAGTAATTGCAAGTGACCTTGAATATGGACTTTTAAGACCAGGAATTCGGTATCGGAATCAAACAACAGATGAACTTGTTACAATTGGTGTGAAATCTAAGAATAATGATGATGAAGATGAATATGAAGATGAATTTAAGCCACATATTGAATATAATGGACTTTTGGCACTGTTGTATTTGAAAAGCAAAATTGAAAATGTACCTTTAATAACATTAATGGAAGAATTTGAAAATGAAAATTGTAATAATTTAGATAATCATAATGTAACAGTATTTCCACATGAGAAATTTGTCCGAATCATACCAAGATCAGATTGTCAAAAAACAATATCGCATAAAATTATTTCTAATAATGCAATTTGCATACAAAATTATGGTAAGAATTTAAGCTTTCAAGAGAAATTTTAAGTGATCGTTATTTTTATTATTAATTTTTTGCTTAATTAGATGACATTGATAATGATGACAATGAACTGTATCCTTATGCCAGTGGAGATCTGTTATTTGAATCAATTCTACACCAAAATGCATCTCAACCCATTGATACACTTATTGGAATTTACGATTCAAATGTAAGTGGATCCCATGATTCGTCACAATCTGTAGCTGTATTTCAAGATGTGCGAAAATATTCGAATTGGATCAAAGATTCCATTTCAAATAGACTTGAAAATTGAAAATAAAATTCTTTAAATTCAATGACATTACAACTTAGCTAGTGACACTAATTAACTTAAATACGTTTTTTTTCCCAATCCACTTCGAATAATTTGTGATTCAAAAAGTTTTGTTTTTTTCTATTCAAAGTAAATAAAAAGTCAGTGACACGCATCACTGAATACGGTGTGACATTTTGACAGAAATAATAAATGTTTGTTAAATTTTTCTTTTGTTTTTACTTATTAAAACCTAAATTTTATTTTGTTTTTTCTTCGCATTTTAAATTAACATCAAATTTCTGTTTTCAATGGAATTTTTTTTTTGTTGGTGGAAAATCTTTTGATATTATCGTAATTTACATAAAAATAATCATGAAATATATGTAAATTTAATAAAGAAGAGCTGTTAGAAGAATATCAGATTTTTTTTTGTATTGCGTAACTAAGTGAAATTTAAATAATTTAAGCATCGTGAATTTAAATCACATTATTCAATATTTTTTTTGAATATTTATCCGTTTTTGAGTCATACATTTTTGGTTTTAACCTTTTTTGGACCTTAGATTTTGCATGGACCCTACCACAGACTCAGGTTCCTTCACCTTCAGTCCGATCGTCATCTTCAATTCAATTCAAATTCCCTCAAACCCTGAATCAATATTATTTTTCAATTAAATTTCCAACCACACACAAATTGAAGCCTTCTAGCAAAATAACAAAATTATTTATCAGCCACATTTAACCTCATTTTTACTTAAACTCGTCTACTTTTCACTTATTATTCCAATACAAAGTCATTTCAAAGTAAATATTTAATTGAAATATCATTATACCACACAACTAATGAATGAATCGATATTATCTTTTTCATCATCATCATCAACATTACATTATAACTTTTTGTGTTTCATATGAACTACACAATATTTGTATGAATAAAGTGAATATTGAATAAATATAATCAATAAAATAACATTTACCTTGTAAAATGTTGTGGCATAATAAAAGTGCTTCGTAAAATAATTACAATTTGATAGAGATCATCAATCAATAAAATTGAATATTTAAAGTACTTTAACTTTGTATCTGAAGTTAAATTTTATGAATATTTTCAATTTATTATGAATTTTTACATTTTTTTTTCTGTAAAAGCCATGAGAAAAAAGTTTTTACTCAAATTTCTTAGAATAAAAAAAGTTTTCTAAAATTTTTCTTGTATTTTATATCAAAATCTTTTTTATCTCAAAGTTTAATTTGACTTAAATACATGCTGGGTGAGATAAATTTTATGAAAAGGAAAATGTAGAAAAGTAAAACAAATGACAAAAAGATTAGCTGTTTGATTATAACCACAGGCATTTGATTATATGATAAACTTTGAGCAGCAGAGTACAATGGAAGTGAAAGTGTCTGTTTTTGAAGAGAGAAAAAAATTATCTGTTTATTGAGAATTAAATGAAAAGAAAAACTAAAGGAATTTTGAGATAAGTAGTTGGATTGGGTCTTATCTAAAAGGCGATTGTCAGCTGAAATGATAGCGAGAAATTCCGAGGTTTTGGTTCAAAAATTGAAAAATTGAAAATCGAAAAAAGTTAAAAATTAAATAATGCCAAATTGAAAAATTTGTTTGGTGGTTCTTATTCCAGTTCTAATTGATGATAAGTATAAGTGTGAGAATGAGAACCGGAAGATTAATTCACAGAAAATGCTTTTTTGTCGCTGGTGATGGGAAATCACATTTAGTGCAACGTCCCAAGTTAATGGGACGAAAATTTTGAAAATAACAAAATATAACAAAATTTTTACGTTTTTGAGTAGAAAAATCATGTTTTTGTAAGTTTTAGATAAAAGTGACCTGAAGCAAAGTTGTAGAGAATATTTCAAGCTGCAACTTATCTGAAGTGACCAAGTCGATAATTCATATTTTAAGAGGCCGAGACTGGCCAAATTTTGAGCACATTTTTTGATTTCGGTGTAAAAAGTCATATTTTGGTAAGTTTCAGACAAAAGTCACTCGAAGCAAAGTTGTAGAGAATGTTTTCCGTTTTGGGCAAATGTGTCCTGATAAAAAACTGAGTCAGCTGTAGGAAAATGCGACGGTAATAGCATTTACAGTGTAGACAAGCACATTTATCACTGCAAAATATGATCCCCTGCTAGTTTTCCTTCCTAAACACCATTTTCTGAATTTCTCTAGATATGCCTTATTTTCTTCCCGTTAAAAATGTACAAGTCACATCTAATAATATCTTTAACATCTTGTATTCAATTTAACATCCATATGCTCTTTTTATCTTAACACATATCAATTTAACATGCTCAACGGGATACAAATACTACCCACGATATCTCCTTATTACATTTTTCCCATATCTTTAGCATTAAATCCTGATTGTCTTTTTTATTATCATTTTATAACGATAAATTACCGATTCCTTGAATAAAATAAAATTTCATTTCCCTTTTTTCATTTCAATATTGATATAGATTAGATTAGATATGAACTAGCTCCACCGCGGATCCAATGGTCCTATTGTGTTCATACTACTTCAGCCGAAACTTCCATAGTAAGCGCCTTTTATCTATGGTCTAACCACGTGGGACCTACAATTTATACTGTCATCCGATCCAGTCGCCCTCAGGTTTCACTCAGCGCCCCTAAAAATCCCAGGAGGATTTTTATGTATTCTAAGTAAAACTTGAGCACATTTGGAACTCGAAAAACACAAATTAATTTTCATGTCCGGGACTGGATTCGAACCCCCGTCGCAGGATTCTTACCAATCATACCAGCCACTTAACCAACTCGGTCAACGAGCTCCCTCCCTATTGATATAAAAATTCATTTAAACTTTAAAAATAATATAAGAAAATCATACAGAAAGTTTAATAAAATAAATTTCATTTCTTGCATTGGGTGTAAAATCACTGATTTAAGTTTCGAATCAATGTAAAAATAAATTTTTTAACACCATATTAGAAAAAGAATTGAAAATCGGAAAATTTTTATTAAATCAAACACATACACACCGTACACAATGTCAATTCAATATATTATTAGACTAAATATCTGCAGGGATTTGTTGCAAGTAATTCTCGTCTAAATAAAATTTATATGTTCAATCATATTGAAAACTAAAATAATAATAATAATATTGATAAAAAGTAATAAATTGAATAAAAAACGATGAACAAGAGATTAAATGAAGCAGTATTTTACTGAAAATAAGGAATTATATTGAAAAAAATAAAACTGATTCCCCATTAAATGGATAAAAAGAAATTTAATGTATACTGGGATCAAAAGTCAATACAAACAATTTTGCGTTAAATTGTTGTTTATAGATTTTATTTAACTTTAATAAAGCATTCATTTGAATTGCAGTTTGTTTCCTCTCTCTTTTATTTTAAATTATGAGAAATCGGAAATGCAAAGGAATAAAAGAAACAATTTCAAAGAGAATCGTTATATGAAATTGAATTTGATTTGATTGAATTTGTTGATCAAAGTTTAATATTATGATGAATCAATAATGTAATCAACTTTTATTTTTTGTTTTTATTTGAATTGAATGTTTATTTATATGAGGGATGTTAAAGGATGAGGAATTATATTCAAAATGATGTGCCATTGCAAATTTTTTTGGGATTTTCGGGAACCACCACCTTTATTTTTCTTAAATGGAGTGCACTGAAGCTCAGTGCTCACACTTGGACCTATAAGATCTTTTGTGCTTCTCCTTACAAAATGATCTTAGTTCTATTTCAATAAATCCAATTCGTCAAAAAAATCTTAAAATTACTTTAGGATCTGTATTAATTACAGTAAAGGGAGATGGAAAGCCCTCCATTAAGTAGCGAATCCTCACTCTAGCCAATGCTTTACACTCACAGAGGATGTGCTTTGATGTTTCATCTCCTTATGCAGGTACTGGAATCACTCCATCCTATCTTTTAAAGATGGCTGCGCCGAAGGCAGTGTCCTGTTAGGGAGCCGTTAGTTTTCTGATGCCTTTTTGTCCAATTATAAGATTATTTTTGATCTTTTCTTTGAACAGTTCACAAATTCTTTGGATTGTGAAGATGCTGGTATACTTTGATGGTATAATTTCGTCTGTTTTTCCACCCACTCTGAGATGAGTTTTTGAAATAGCTCAGACTTACTGCGCAAAAGGGCTCACCCCGATAAGTAAATAAACACCACCATTCTAAAACCATATCATTTAATATTTAAATGTCAATCGCTTACAATATTGTCTAATTTGTATTCATTTATTCATTAAAATCCGCTTTAATTGCATTCTGTTTGAGGTCAATTAACTTCAATGAAAATAATAAAAATGATCCATTGGTGGCTACGACAACTACTATTCAAAATTCTCAAATCATAAAACCGCACTTCACTGTTCAATTTTTCAATATAACCCATAATTTACTTTCCATATATTTACTTATTTTTGTTGCTGATTCGAATCAATGAACAATTTATTAATGTATTTCAAAATATTTCACATATTAGTATTTTTTGTTCAAAGTTCAAATAAAAAACCATAAAATCCTTCTCATGTATGATGCATGTTTTGAAATGGGAAACATTTACACTGGGACGTTCAAACAAAAAAAGTTGGTAACATATTTATTTACTGTCACACTTTTATTAGCATTTTTCTTTTGTGAAAATTGTGAAATTCAGGACAGTGTGTGTTTAAAATGATGATAAAAATTATACATGAGGGTAAATTTGTATAGTTGTTTGTGAACATAAAAACCCACATTTCAAACTAACGGAGATTTTTGTCAAAAGATATGAATTCGTTTTTGCTCATTTTTTGAATGAATGAATCTATATGTTAAGCAAAATAGTTGCAAAAAATTTCTGATAAAGAAACTAAAAATAAATATTTTTTTTAATACACTGTGTTATGGAAATTATGAAAAAGAAGGGAAAACATAAAATACAATATTTTCCAAATCGCTACATTTATTACTTTTTAATACGATTACCTTCATCCGTTCGTTGTCATGTGATTTGTGTGTGTGTATGTGTATGTCACCATATGACAACAAGCTTGACTACAACAAAATACAAAATCTGTCTTTAAATTTCCCTTTCATATGCAAAAATGTGACATTAAAGTATGTAAAGGTTGATTTTAAAATAATAACAATAATTTTTTGTTGTTATATAAACTGAGTCAGCAGATATTATGCCTTTTTTCTGTCATGTTCAGTGGATTTTCAAAGGATAAATGGCAACAACAATCATATAAATAATAATGACAGCGATACATAACAACAACAACAACATCGGTCAGAATGTGAAAAAAAAAATAAATAAAAGCAGCTTAAAAAAAAAGTCATATAAGTGAATGTGTGTGAGATAAGAGACATTTAATTCTATTGTATGCAAGTGTGAAAATTTGATAAAACGTATGCTTTGTTATTGTTCTGTGAAAAAAAAAATTAATATTAAAAAAAAAAACGTTTTGGAAGTTAAATGTACAAATATGTTTTAACTTAATACATTGAAATTCGTTAAAAGTCACAGAATTCTGCCATAATTTTCTCCTTTATGTGCATTTAAATACGCAGCAGTAGTAATATGAGTAATAGCTTTAAGCGATAAGTAAAAAGAGATTTAATACATGGTTGTGTCTTTCCCTTTAGGAATGTAAAATTTTGTGCTGAAATACAGAACCAAAATATTCATAGTACTTGTCAAAGCATGCAAAGAGCATTTAAATACAACATTTAATCTATTTATCTTCTTTACACATTACTGATGCTGTTATACATAAATTTCATACTATTTTTCATACATGATATGAATGATGAAATTGTTATAATACCTTGACTTTACCTATTTTACATCAACATGAAGGATGATAATATTAAATCACTTTCTATGGAGAATAATTTATGGATTTTAAAGAAATTGTGATGCTCTGTAACTTGGGAATTTTGAAGTTTTGAGAACTTATTTTTTGATGGATCTATAATCAGATTACAATTTTTAAGGTGGTTTGAATTCCATAAATTTTTCTATTCCAAATTTTTAGTCGCTCCTTGCAACGACCATCGTAAGGATTATTTTTTTAAAGTGTCACTACCTTGGTCCATGTACTTGCTTTGAGCCGAATCTCAAATCCTCCAATTCAATATAAAAAATGAGAAATTCTTACCACTTGACGGTTTAGAGAAGTTTTTCAATGGGATTTGATTCATTGAATAGAATCAACTTTTTAAAATCCGCCATTTATGGAAAATTTGGGAAAATCGTTACATTGAAAATATCGGCTATTGTTCAAAGGGGTTTCAATCAAAGCACTTAAATACTTTGATTAATAACAAAATCCTTCATTGAATTGTCATTTGATTCCTCTTCAAATTCTTTGATGAAAAAAAGCCCATTAAATTAATTGTAAAGCAAGTCACAAGTCAATTTAATATAAAATTGCTTTAACAACACCCTATTACCCAATAACAATCACAATAATCATCATAATTTCCGATTTTGTATATATGTGTAAAATTTGTGTGTGTGTGTGTGTCTCTACATTTATGTTCATGTATTTTAAATGTAAATATTTCCTTATCAGATTAATGAGATATTTGTGGTTCTATAAATTTAAACAAGTAATAATAATAATAATAGAAAATGGCTATACATAGATAAATGAGGCGTTATATTCGCTTAAAAACAGACAACACACAAACTTTTGTTCTAATTATTATAAAATAACAGCCTCAAAGCGATTATTTTCTCCACACACACACACACACACGTACAGACAGCGCGCCACAAAAGCTGTGGAAAGAGAAACACACAATTTAGGTAAATATTACATCATCAGACGGATGGTGTTAATGAGATATTGTATGTGTCATTGTCGTTATTTTGTTATAGAAATAACAATAATTATTATCATTACAGTTATTACTAGGAAATAGAAACATATTGATACATTAAATTTTACACTATTCAAGCACATACATACAATAATGATGTTAGTTGTGGTTCTTACTTATGATTTGAATACCAAAATCGAAATATAATGGAATTACTGTTAATGGATGAGCTGATCCAAAAACTCTGTGTTAGTGACAGGTGTTTATTGAATTATTCTATCATCATTTTACTTGAAATTGAATGAAATTAGATAAGAGGATTATAATTGGGTATAATCATTAAATTTATAAGGAAATTCATTGTTCATGGGAAATTTGTCGAACATTTTCTACACTTTAAAGTGTTTTCGAAAAGTGGTGAACCAAACAAAATATCATAGAATTATGTAGATTCAGTGGAAAAACAGTTTTTATGCCATTCAATCAAGAAAAGTGAAAAATGTGTCACTTGACCTCATAAAAAAAATAAATTTAAGTTGAAATTTTTATTGCAACAATTTTTTTTGACATATTTCCTATGAATTTAGAAAAAATGCGTTTTTTTGACATTCATTTTTTAAGAAAAACGTTGCTAAAAGCCGTTAAATTTCAAAAATTTGATTTAACAAATATTTCAAAAATTTGATTTAACAAATTTTTCAAAAAATTGGTTTTCAGAAATGCACTCGTTTATATCGTTTACGATCTTATTATTTTTAATATTCACATTTTATGTCATTGAAATAATTTTTTTTTTTATATTTTATTACTGTGTAAATATTTTATTGTGAAATGTCAAAGGTTTTGCTCTTGAAAGGTTATTGAATGTTTGAAATGACAAAATTCATGTGTGTTGAGATCATTTTACGTACTGAGAAAAGCACTTTAGTGTTATTTTTTTTCAGTGACATGTTTTTGACAAAATTTTGAGTTGAGTTCTTTCACATTTTTTCGACTTACTTGAGACTTACTTCGTACTTGAGAATTTAAAGGGAAATTGGGATGCGTTGAATCAGGTCTTTTGTCAAAAATTTTCATTACAACGACGGTTTCGGCAAATCTTGGACCTTCAACACTGTTAATTTCAAATTTATTTGATGAAATGGATGAATAAAAGTCAAATTCAAAAAAAAAAACTTTGGTTGTGGGAAACAATCCCAAAATTAAACCACAATACACTATCATTATAAATAGTTTATTAAGTTTGCTTCAGTAGACAAAGGTTAAGTTCACAACTTTTATGCAAATGTTATGATAATGATAAACATTATTTTAGATATTGTTATTATTATGATTAAAATTTTGCATAAATATTTATAGAGAAAAAGGTAAAGAGGATTAAATGAAGCATGATTAGCGATATAAATACAATTTTCTTTACTTGTCTTTATTTGTTCCACCTGAAATAACAAGAATAAACTTTCCTTATAAAATAGACAACAATTTTCAAGTCTTCTATCAAATATCTTAAAAATATATGACTTTCATGTAAAAGTATAAAAGAAATGAGTGTAATAATAATAAATGAATAAAAGAGGTGAAATAAAAAGAAAAAAATAAGAAAAAGCGAAAACAGTTCAATTTCTTTATGGAGATGATGATGATGATTCTTTAAACGTGCTTTATGTGACATGACAGCAAAAAGTTATGATCGTGCTTTTATCTCAAGATATTTTTTTTTTTTTAATTTAAACTGACACATAAAGTCCATAACAAAACTAATCAAGAATTTTCTTCTTTTTTTTATTTCTTTTCAGGTAAATACAAATGACATACGTTTTTGGTTCATTATCGTTACAAGTATATGAGATACCTTGATGAAAGCCATGAAATGAGGTTGTATGAACAAAAAGTATTTTCATTTAAACTTGTAGAAAATTACTTTTGGAATAAGTTAAATAAGTTATATTTGGTCTATTAATAGAAAGTAAAAAAAAAAGTTTTGATGATTATCTCTTATAATGATGATAAGAAGATAGTGTTAGAGGTTTTCCATTAATTTTTTTTTCGAGGAATGAATCATACTTTAAACATTCAATAACTTTTAATAAGAGTAATATTCAATTTGAACTTTTGCAGTAGGGTCGTGGAACCGTCTTCGGGTCAAAACACTCTTCGAAAGCGACTTAAGTAGGGTTTCACAGTTGTCACATTTATAACAGGTGCAAAAAAAAATCGAAGTGTGCCAAAATCATAAAAACTTTTTTATTTTAAGACATAAGACTAAAAGAACCCTCTTATTAATCCGGAGCATCGCAGCAACAGAGCTTGGGCTCTTCCAAAACTTATAATAATAAAATGAAAGATAAATGTTCAAAAGGAAACGAAAGTCGGTAGCTGGACCCTTATCTGATTGTAAGAGATAACATTTTTAACACAGTGTGTTTTTTTATTCGAATTTTGGTTTTTACTCAAAGTTCATCACTCATTGATGTCATGATATTACGTTGTCATCATCATAAACAACTTTTTTGCATATTTTCCAAATAAAAATTTACATTTTGCTTCCGTAAAGCAAATTTCATGATGATTGACAGTAAGTTAGAAATGAAAATAAAAATTTTCACAAAATTTGATTATTTTTCTTCATTTACTTTAATTTATTTTCTCTGCACAAAAAAAAGAGTCTTAAAAAATCATGCGATGATTTTGCAAAATATTAAAGGAACATTGTTCTGATTTGACGTGTCGTGTTTACTTGTTTTGGATTTAAAATTCAATGCAAGTTCCTGTGCTTTTTAAATGCCATGATTTCAAGAGAATTGGAGCATCGTAAGCAAAAGTAAAAAACAGTGTGATAAGAAAATACACAAAAGAATTTTTACGACTGTATTCAATGTTTTTGTGCTCACTTTTCTCATCTCCAATGGAATATTAAAAAATTTTAAAGTCACGTAAAATTTTCCTTTTATTTTCCTTATCTCTGTAAAATTCTTATAAATTTTTGCACTGAAAAACATTCAAGTTAATACATGAAGGGAAGTTAAAGTGTACACTCGAGACCTAAATACAAAAGACCGAAACAACAAAATTGCAACGTGTAATTTTTAGAATTGTGTCGGCATAAAGTTTAACTGCATTTATCGTTTGCATGATTTGACTTGTGTGAATTGTGTGTGAATAGAAGTAAAAATTAATGTTTCAGTATGTAACGAATCATTGAGTTTAACGTTACCAATTGGAAGAGAGATAAAAGTATGTCGATTTTCAATGTAGCAAATAAATTACTTTAATCCTTACAGAAATGAATGTTAAGCCCAATTTACAAAGAGCTTTTAAAAGGTTACATTGGACTATGGTATGATAATCTTCTATGTTATTTACAATTATTTTGTATTTAATTCAGTGAAATGTAAGATGATGACAAAAGTAATAAATTGACAATTTTCATGTAAACTAGACTTAATTTTTCATTTCAGATTCATTTACTGTACACACTCATGATTAATTTTTCATCCTGAACACTTGTAACTCGGTAAAATGACGGTTAACTTCTTAGTATTAAAAAGATTAAATGTTAGCCAACTTACTTGCAGTACTTCAAAAGTCACGTATCTAAATAATAAACTTTCCTGTCACAACCAAGTCACAACAAACATGTACTTTTTTTATCTATTAAACAGTAAACATACGTTTCTACTCCTGAAAATACGATTTTCCGCATTATTTACTTATTGAATTTAGAAAAAGTGCGATTTTAAGGAGGTTTTTAAATTGCAAGTCATTGAAGAAATGTTAATGAGCTTGGTGCTCAATCTTCCTTGTAATTTATGAGATTCAGCTTTCTTTATGTTGATTTTTAGAAATATTTTCAACATATTTTGGAACTCACAATCCGATTTTCATTGAAGTGCGCTCACATATTTACCTTCTGACCATCATCTCACTTTTTTCATTTATATGAAATGAAAATCGTTACCGAGTAATATTGACTCACTGAAAGTTGTGTTACCTTCTTTGTATTATTTGTATTTATTCACCTTTCAATGAGTGAAAAACATTGAAATACGAAAAAAAATGTTCTTATTTTGCTGCATTTTGTATATTTTTCTTTCGAGCCATTGAGAAATTGTTTGTGTATCATAAACGTGCTCTAAGTGATTTTGTGCTGCAATGATTTTCAAATTATGGATAAGATTGATTTCAGTTTTAGAAAAAAAAATATTTGTTTTAGATGAGTTTTGCTGCACGATTCACTTGAAATCACAAACATTTTATTTTAAACCTTCAATTTTCGGTTTCAATTTTTTTTACTTAAACAAGTATTTCAATTAAATTGACTGTGTTTCATTTAATAAAAAAAAATTTATGAAATGAAAATGAAATAAAAAAAGAAACCAATTGAGACTTGGTTAAAAGCCATACATTTAATTTACGATCCCAAAACCAAACAATTCTCTCCAATTTTATTTTTTTTTCTATTTGACTTCCTCTTTAAATTACCACCCATTACCACAATATTATTATCTGTCTTAAAAAATTTTCTTTACATTTCTAACGACTCATCATTATTTTTAGATGGTGTAATAAAATGGTGAAATGAAAGGAAAAAATAATATAATAAATTGACGAGAAATTTGAAAAAAAAGTGTAATGTAGTAAATTATTCTCACTCCCAAATTATTATTCCCTTTTATAGCATACAAGAAAAAATGCGCTTAAAATTATGATGTGTCAAAGCATTTATGCGCCTCATCAAGTATAATAAATAAAAATTCCTTGAATAATAATCGCTTTTATTGTAGCTAATTTATTTCCTGCGTGACACTCAATGTTATATGAGTCGAAAATAAGAATGAAATGCGTGCCAATTAATTTTGTTTCTCACATTGGAATCCCAATTTTATGGATTTTAAGATCCAGAATGTATGCAATGAACTGTACTAGATTTAAATGCTAGACGAATTTAAGATTTTGTGACAAAAAGATGGGCTTTCATTCAATTTAATGCCTCAATTACGAATTTGACTTGAGAATGTGAACTCAAAAACTTAAAGGCATCAATTAGAAATTTTGCTGAAATGTATATTGCATACTTTTGGGAGCTAAAATTTTTTATATTAAATGAAATTTGGCATTAACTGATGAATTTACAGTTCAATTTAGTGTGAGATCCCAATTTTAAATGTAAATTGAAAGCAATCCATAATCGAATAAAATATTTTCACGCATTTCAATTTCGTACGACACAGTGTGCAAAACGAAAATAATTTGAATTACTTCATCATCTTTATTTTCATCATCTCAAGTATAAGGATAAATTTACTTCATTTTCATACACAATTCATGATACGATGATGATTGCTAATAAACTTTTGATCTATTTTAATGTTCTTAAACTTTTCTTTTCTTTTCTTTACAATTCATCATATCAGAGATGAATGACTGACTGAATTAAATTAAATAAAACAATAATTTTGTATTGAATTGTAAGATAAGAAAAAAATGCCAAGTCTGATTATCTTTATTCAAATTGAGACGAATTAGATTTATATCAATACAGAAATTTTATTTCAACTGCAAAAAAATGTAAATGTCTTACTTTTTACGCTTCTTACTTGATTAAGCTCAAATTGATTACAGACAAATTGAATTTCAAGGAAAGCATGAAATATGAAATTAAATTACATTAAACTTCGTTACAGTCAAAATTAAATTCGTTTATTGAATCACGTATATGGCAGAGAAAAAATAGCGCCAAACTAACGTTACGGCAATTAACTTAACTAACATAATTTGATTTATTTGAATGATAAGTTTCGAAAATGACCACGTAAAGCGCCAATACAACATACAAGAACACCGAGAAAAAAGACTAGCTCCAGCTACAGTATATCTAGTAATATTTGCCAGATTTGTAAAAATGTAGTGTAGTCAACAGTATTTATCTGCCCAAATGCTACAAGAAATAATACGAACATTATAGTACAAATTATTATATTTACTACAGATCTGGTTGATTTTACCAGATATACTGTAAAAATAATGATTTATCTAGTTGCTGTTACAAAGGGTATTGTAAGCTTTGCATTATATACTGTAATGCTTACCACATATTTGGTTCTGACAATTACATATGATTTAGTATACACGGTATCAGTAGGCGTCACATGATTAAATAAAAATAAATAAAATAAAATATTTTCAAAACAAACACAATAAATTGATGATGTACAAAATATTAAATGAAAAAATAAAATGAAATCAATTCATATCATTGTTATCTTGAACGGAGAAAAATTTGATGTTCTTAAAAATATGCATTTATTTATAATTTGCCAAAAATTAAGCAAATTTCATAATTTGTAAACAAATATTTTTTTTCAACGTGTGTACATGATCTGGTGAATAGTACAGTAATATCTGGTTGTAGAAGCTTCTCTAATATTATTTAGTAAGCGGTACATAGAATACTGTAAATTTTACCAGATTTCATGTTGCTATTCGGGATATATCTGGTTGCTTACGCAGGATATTCAAGATTATTGTAGTAAAGCTAACCAGATTTGTAGTTGGATATTTTACATATACTGTTAAAAATTTCATCCTGTAATATTAACAGTAATTTTCGCTCAGTGAATGAGTTAACGTCAATATTTTAAATTTAAAAGGAAAAATCAGGTGGATTCAGTTCGTCGTTAATTTTTATTGAAAATATAGATGGCGCTGATCGAATTGAACTATTTTTCAAAAAAATCGAGGGATGTTTGTATGAAAACCGATTAAATATAAGCCAATCAATGACAGTGAGAGGGTGCACAAGTAAAATTTACTCCACATTTCGTGAAAAATATTGAATCGTAAACAATTTAATGGAAATCATTCAGAAGAAGAGTAAAAATAAAATTAACTCAAATGAAGTGGGACAAAAATGACAAAAACATACGTTTTCAATATTCTTTTTTTTTTTATCAATATCAGAACAGACAAGCACTTGCTAATGGCCTGTTCATCAACATATTAGGGTCAAGTGGACAATTCAATCGTATCAGTAAATTAACAGGGCAGAAAACGTATTTCATTTATTAGTGAAAATTAGATTAGAATTCCGTGTATTTGGTTTTATAAGAACTAAAAATAGACAAAAAAAATGTAAAACAAGAACGAAATCAATGAAAATATAGCGAAACAATGTGATAAAAAAATGAAAAAATTTGATTGAATATGAAATGTAATAAATTTTTACATGAATGTTTCAAAATGAATCGTAAAACATGTCTGTAACATAACATTTATCATTGCTCTTGATTTATCTACATCTTACTGCATATTGATTTTCTTATAAATTCATATTCAATTTTGATTTCAGCTAAGTCGAAAAAATATGAAAAAATATTGACACGTGTTATGCCAAATTCTGGTACGATGGATACAGTTCGAAGTTGAACGTCAAAAAGTCACAGTTTTATTTAAAAAATTTAATTACCCGTCCAATTTGAATATAAGTGGTTTTTTTACAGAAATGTTTTGAATTAATAGATATGCGCTTATGCAAAAAATTACCTGATTAACTTTTTTATTGTAGGGAAAACCAATATTTTTTAAGAAAGTTCTAATCTTTTGTAGTAATATTTTTTTTTGTCACGTATGAATATTTTTGTACATTTATTTCTAAAAATAACAAGTGGGAAACTGTTCGGAAACCGTTAATGTAACATAAAAAGGGTGAAATGTATTTCCTTTCAGGCCTTATCTCTGGTTATTTAACACACACAAGAAAATAGGGAATTACTTTTAACGTGCTTCCTATTTTGAGTTTTTTTTTTACATTTTACACACACTAACACCAAATCATCCTGGATCTGACAAGTAACTAACAAAATATACGTTTAACAGATGCAGGATGTCACGATCTGTAACCCCGGAATTTTTTCCTGTGTACGAGGATCAAATCACATGAAAATTGAAAAAAATTTATTACTTCACAAAACATTTTCATTTAACCCTTCATATACATGGGGAATCATAAATACTAATATTTTTCGGTATTATTTCCCTTTGAAAGCGAGTAATCCTTGTAAAAATGATATCATCTGACATTACGCCCATATGAACTGAAATACAATAATCTTTCATTTTACGCCCATATTCAATCTTATATGTTCACTTTAAATGTAGAAAAAGAATTTATTTGACATTTTTTGTTTTATTTTTCCACATTTACCTCGAGAATAAGAAAAAAAACACAATGAAAAATTTCATTCTTGTGCATTCTTCACGTTAAAAAAATAATAGATTTTCTTCTTAGTTAAAATACTTATAAAATGATGAAAATCCACTTGAAGAAATAGTTTGAAGATAACATACAGTTAAAAGAAAAACCTTGAAATGCTCTTAAGTGCCTTTTTTTCCTTTTATATTTTTTTTTGTCTTCTTTATCATTATTATTATCGTATGAGAAATATTGGTGACACACATATTTTTCTCTAATAAAATGAAAATAAAAAAATAGAATAAATTCAGATAATCTTCCGGGGAAATGGATTGTGATATGAAATGGGATATATTAAGAAAATACTATAAAGAAACAATAGAAGAAAGAGACCTTCACAAAAATAAAATGAAATAAAATAAGAGTTAAATGTAAAATGTGTGTTGGTATAATAAAACTGTCATAATATTAATAATAATCTTGAAAGTTGTGGAGATGAAGAAGAAGAAATGTGACATTAAAGTATTTTATTGTTATTATGAAAGTTTTGCACGAGTTGATTTTTATGTTAAGTCGCTAAATTCCATATGAGGGTGTTACAATGTAGAAGATTATTTTTGGTTTCTTTAAGATGAAAACACGACAGTGGACTTTTTGTCTCCACGCCCTCCTCGTAAACCCGTCCCTGGTCCTTACCACTGTTAGCACATTTCAAATGCCTTATAACTTAAATTTAATTTCCTTTTAAAAAACAATCCAAAATTTAATCGTTCAATGACACAAAAATCTGTTTCATCCCAAATAACAATTAATTAACTTTAAAAACATAAGATTTTCCAGACAATGACACATAAATTTCCTTTCAAAGTCATATTGAATGAAAATTATATTCATGCACACGTTTTGCTCATACATGTAAAGCAGTATTTATTACACTCCTTAAATCGAACAACATACATCTTGGCTTTGAATTGTAAATCATTTTTGGAAAGTTTTCGAGAACAAATTTTGGTATAACGTAAAAGTTTTAATGAAAATCCTTACACGAAAATTGTGGTTCAATTCAAAAGCAAAGAAAAAAAAGCATAAAAATATTAAAGAAAGTACTTTTAAACTTTCTCACTTTAAACATGATTGTGATGAAAAATATGCATGATGACGAAGACTTTTTAGTTGCTTATCAATGTTTGTGGTTTAAAGGAGGAATATTAAAACAACATGAAGTTTTATTTTTTATATAAAAAAAAAAATAATAACAACAGCTTTGTAACAGTGAAATAATGTTATATAAAAGTGTTGTAGAACTAGTCTTACAAGATGTTGTTGATAAAGTCGTGAAAAGTGCATTTTAATACTGAGATAACATGTGGTGTAAAAATGTTTTTTGAGAAGATATTTGAAGAAAAAAGATATTTTTTAAATATTTTTTTTGGTAAGTGTGCTTTAAATTCTCCATACTTTGAATTTAAGATTGGGGTTTTAAAAGTGGATTCGATTCAAGCTTTTCAAAAAAATTTACGAAATCCTACAAAAACTTAAAAAACTCTACAAAAATTTTGTAAAACTCCTCGAAAATGTACAAAAACTTTAAAAACTCTACAAAAACTTTGCAAAACTCCACGAAAATGTACAAAAACTTTGTAAAACTCCACGAAAATGTACAAAAACTTTGTAAAACTCCACGAAAATGTACAAAAACTTTGTAAAACTCCACGAAAATGTACAAAAACTTTAAAAACTGTAAAAAAACTTTGAAAAACTCAACGAAATTCTACAAAAACTTTGTAAAACTCCTCGAAAATGTACAAAAACTTTAAAAACTCTACAAAAACTTTGTAAAACTCCTCGAAAATGTACAAAAACTTTAAAAACTCTACAAAAACTTTGAAAAATTCCACGAAATTCTACAAAAACTTTAAAAACTCTAAAAAAAACTCAACAAAATTCTACAAAAACTTTAAAAACTCTACAAAAACTTTGTAAAACTCCTCGAAAATGTACAAAAACTTTAAAAACTCTACAAAAACTTTGTAAAACTCCACGAAAATGTACAAAAACTTTAAAAACTGTAAAACAACTTTGAAAAACTCAACGAAATTCTTCAAAAACTTAAAAAACTCTACGAAAACTTTGTAAAAGTCCTCAAAAATGTACAAAAACTTTAAAAACTCTACAAAAACTTTGTAAAACTCAACGAAAATGTACAAAAACTTTAAAAACTGTAAAAAAACTTTGAAAAACTCCACGAAAATGTACTAAAACTTTAAAAACTTTGAAAAACACTACGAAATTCTACAAAACTCGATTAAGGCATTCCACATTCAGTACAACCAAGTTGATTTTGTTAAAACTCAAGATTATTATACACGTAATTAAATTAAAAAAAGAAAAAAAAATCAAAAGACAAATTTATCCCTTTTAAAATGTAAATTATCTTAATAAAAACGTTCCATTAGGAAAACAAATAAACATTATAAATTTCACATAATTATCAAAAATGATTTGAAACCCAGACAAAAAAGACACAAATCACACATTTTATAATGAATCAAAAGAGAATTAAGGATAAAAAGGATCCAAATGTTTGTTTATTTACTTTTAAAATTGAAAAAAAAAACATTTTACATGAGATTTTGAGAAATTTCACATGATAAAAGGACACTTCTTACCTCTTTTATGTGAAAAAGTATTTAAAATGTAACAGACGAATATTTCTAAAACCATCAAATAAAAAAAAATTCACCTTTTTCCTAACTTAATAAAAGTAATAATAATAATAATAAATCGAAAACGTCTGTATTTAGACCTTATATTTGATCTTAAATTTAACAAAGGATATTAAATCTATGTGTGTGTTTATATGAAAAAAAAAACGATGGAAAAGAGGTTTTTATTTCTTTTCATTTTGAATTCCTGACACACACATGCTTTTCCACTTGAATAATTCGCATTAATTTAACACAATAGATGGAATGGAATTGTAATGTGCTCAAATGTTTTTTTCTGCTTCTTTCTATTATTTTGAAGTACGGTTATTATTTTTTTTATAAGTATTAAAGTGGAGGCATTCTGAGTTTTTTTTCTTCTTCATATTTTAGTCTATCCTTTTTTTTATTTTATTTTAAATCATTGTTCTGTATTCAACTCTTACAAGTGGCTTTCATTAGAAAATGGGATCAAGAACCTCTTTTTTGTATCTGAAAGTGTTTGGAGAGTGTGCTAGAAATTAAAAATAACACAAAATGTAATTTAATAAGCTCATAATGAATTAACCTTTAAATGAAAGTTTAAAATCAATCTGCGTGCCTCTCAGGATTTTCTGTCATTCCCATGAAAAAAGTTTCATTTCAAGCTGAATTTAATCATCTCATTATTTTGATAAATTACACAACACACATGTTCGTACCCACATATACACACACTCATAGTTATACAGTAGTGTAATAAACCAACTCTAAAAGTTTTTTCATGTCTTTGTCTTCACTTTGAGAGCTTAAAAAAATCCAAACTAATAACATTCCTCTTATTTTGTATTTCTTACATGCTTGTTATCATTATTATTTGTAATACTTTTTCTCCGACTTTTCAATTTCTCTCACATTACAACAATAAGAATGTATTTCATCTTAATTCTTTACTTTCTTCTTCTTTTTTCACGTTACATCAATTTTACATCATTATAATGAATGAAAAACGAATAAAAGGCTAGAAAAGAATGAGTTTCCACATTTAACATGGATCTAACATTAATGGGGTGACATTTTAAGTGAATCACATTACTCATTTTTTTTCTTTCTCTATTTCTACGAAATATAATAATAAAAAATAATAAAAAGGTTTAATAGTGAAATGTTGATGTGGTTGAAAAAATGTTAAAAAATGTGTACATGAACTTCTAATCCAAAATAATTGCTGCTTTTTCGTTCACATTACATGTGATTTTTATCGTCTTAAACTTTTATTTGAAAAGATGAGTTTATTTACTTTGACTTCAACTCAGATACTATAAAAAATAAAATGAAATGAAAAAGATTGACAAATACTCAAAATAACAAGTCTTAATGTCTCTTTCAATTGTATTCATTTTCTAATGGATTTATTTCATTTCATTTTATGTTGCTATTGAAGAATGACTTGAATTTAAGAGACTGATTGAAATTGAAGAATTTGAAAGGAAAACGTTTCCATGCTTTTTTTCTCGATAAATTTGAAGTTGAATAATAGTTTTATTTTAACAGATAGTTTGAGATTGTCTTTTGAAATGTGTCTTCACTTGTGTGACATGTTAAAAGCAAATAAATATAAATAATTGTAAACATTCATTACTCCTCAAAATACGTATGAAAGAAATTCTCTTTTAAACAATATTTGGATGCATTTTATTTATTTTGTACCATTTTTGATGTCAAACAAAACAAAATTGAAGATAAAGTTTATTGAAATAAGTTGTGTGTGTTGAGAATAAAATGTGGTGTAAGTTAAATGTTGTTGTCAACACAAGAAACTTTTTGTTTAGAAAATGATGAGTTTGCTTTTTGTTTGTTCTTTCCTTAAATTTTTGTCTTTTAATTTTCAATGTATTTTGGAAAGGAGATAAAAGTTGATTGGTAAAATGTTTCCCAACTTTAATTAAAAATAAATTCTCATATTAATTTGGTGATGATTGTCACAATCAAAAGAAAATAGAAAGTTAGATCATAACCACTTTGATTTGAAGAAAGAGATAAATTTAGTCTCAACTCATCATGAATTCATTTATTCTTACACTTCCATGATAGCAAAAAAAAAGGTCTTCATCACTTTTATTTCAAATTTTCCCTTATTCATTCATTTAATCATGTGTGTACACACACACACACACACACACACTCAAGTTCCTTTGCTTCATTTTCCTTCTCATCCTTGGAATAGTTTATCTCGAGATTCCTTTATAGTATTATTATTATTATGCTTTTTACACAATTGCTTGGAATAAATAAAGTGAAAACATTAAAATTATAGTATGTGTGGGCATAAAATCATGTTTTTCCTTTTATATCAGCTAACACACCGTTTCTTCATCTAATATGTGATGTCGTTAAGATTTTTTTTTCTCTATTTCATTGCTGGCAGTTTATGTGTAGCACAATAAAATATTAAAATACAAGGAATATCATTCAGAAGAGGGATACTGAATTGATGAGCTCGAACAATGTTTATTTATGAGGCGTTAAATTTATTGAAGAGTGCATTATATAGATTATAGTTGATCTATGTGTTCCTTGTATAAAGTACGGTGTTAAGTTAAAAATAAAAAAAAATGAAATTGTATTTTGAGTTTCATTTCAAAGTGCATTTATAAGTGTCTGAAGTTTCTGAAGATCAACGAGGCTATACTCTAAGTTGAAATCGCCCCGCAGTACAAATTGATTTGGTTCGTAGACAGAGTTGATGACTAGTGTGTCTCATCGGGTGTACTTCTACAAGCGGACAACGATTCCTCATAAAAAATAAAGTCAGACCATGCTCAAGCATGTCGTCGGTGATGGATCGATGGCGGCGAGGAGAGTTACTTAACATACCGACTCTTAACTGGTCCTGAAATGCTCATTTTTTTAAATTAATGATCAGTAAATTATACATAAAAAAAAAAATTACACTGGATATCTATTACCTTGAGTTTCACAAACTTGTTTAAAGATTTACTTTACGATTATCATGCAATAACTTTTAATAAGCGAGTAACACGATGTTAATGGTAGAAGCTTTGTCTTTTTTCCACACAATTAATTTTCGATAAAATTGATGAGTCAGTAGAGGGAATACACTTTTCAATTCAATTTATTTTATCATAAAATTACACATTTTTAACTGTCAATGGCCATCCTCTTCTCATTTTTAACCTGATAAGAATGGTAATAAAAAAATTTGTCACCAATTTCGACCAAAAATCATTCGTTTTTCGTATTTGTTGATTGAAACAATCTGGCTTATTTAATGTTTCTAGCTTAAAGTGTGACAACAATCATGTTAAAACCTTTTACGAGACAAAAATTATTTAATGGTGTACAAAATGAAGAATTTTTATGTTTCATCATATATGATAATTTTTTATTTATCTCACACAATTCAGTTTATATCAAAGTGAAATGATATGAAAGAAAAATCAAGAGGAAACACTTTACTTAATTAAAACAAAGTGATTTCTGTTTAAATGGTTCCATTTTATTGTCATTTAAAAAAATGAGAAAAGAAAAAATCATGAAAAGAGGATTCAATTCCCTCAAGACACATCATCATGAATAAATCTACATAAATCATAATCAGAATAATTTTCTCCAACATAATTAATTGATATCAAATGATGTGGAATTATTTGTAATTTCTTCCGATTTTTATCTTCCTTTCATTTTTTTTCTTATTTTGTGAAAATGAAATTAATTTTGGTGTGAGTACATTCAACTTATTCAATGTTCTGATCTGTTACCGTTAGAGTTGGAATCAGCATTATTTTTATGATTTACTTTAAGGAAAAGTTAAATTCAAATAATTTCTTTAATCATTTTTGATTAAAAATTAAACCATATTTTCATATTTCCTTTTTTTTTTCTTTCCAGGTAAGACATCATTAATACTAAGCACCATCATAATTACAGTTAACAGTTTAAAAAAACATGTCTGGTGAGTTGTCACATTACATTTCAGTTCAAAAATTATTAATTTACAAGAATTTTACCACACATTTACAAGAAATCCGCCTCTAGACATAAAAGTTTGACAATATTTGAGTCAAGAATATGCATAATTTACAAAATATTCAAATAAATTACCTTCACTCAACATTTTTAGTCGTGTTTAATGAAGCATCAAAATGAACACACACATATTAAATGATTTATACATATTTTTTTCCTTGTATATTAAATTTATGCTCAATATGGAAAATGTTTGTTAAATTTTATACCATTAAATTTATGAATGCTTGAATTTTGTGTACATTTAGTTAATATTTTTGTAATAATGATAATAATTATCATAAGTACTTCTCATTAATATTATTTTCTTATTACTTTTCTGACAATTTTACAATGGAATTTTCCTTAAAAGGATATCAAATAAAGTATGTCTTATTATTTTTATGATTATTGCCATGTTACAATTGGGATTTTGAAGAGAATGTGGCGTGTGTTTCGCATTTAAGTATTTTAATATGATGTGACATTGGGTGAAAATTTTTGAAGATAAAGGAAACATAAATTTAATGAAATTATTACTTTTCAATTGATTATGACGCGATGATTCAAGAGAAATGAAATTTTTAATTGGATTGATATTAGACTAGAATTCAATATTACGATTAAGGCCAATTAACTACCTTGTTGAAAATTCCTACGAATTAAAAGAGTTCCTAAGAATTTTAAGGCAACGCTCTATAAATTTCTTCGATGATTTTTTTTTCATTTAAAATGGGGGAGCGAGGATTGCATGGTACAGTGATAAGTGTGTTGGAATATCAATCTAAAGGTTGGCAGTTCAATTCTCACTTCGGCCATGAAACTTTCCAATCACAAATGTCACTTTTTCCGAGTACTCAATGACTTAAAGGCTAGTTACAGTTTGCGACTGCTAGAGATAACAGGAAAAAAGCTAAGGCCTCGAATTATGATAACGAAAATTCACAACGGGCTCGATTAATAGCTAGAAAGCAGTTGAATATGCTTCCACGAGCTTCAATACGCTTCCACGAGCTTGATTACCCTTCCACGTGCTTAAATTCGCGTCCACGAGCTTAAATACGCTACTACGAGCTTGAATAGGCTTTCACGAGCATGAATACGCTTCTACGAGCTTGAATACGCTTCCACGAGCTTAAATACGCTTCCACGAGCTTGAATAAGCTTCCACGTGCTTGAATACGCTTCCACGTGCTTAAATTCGCGTCCACGAGCTTGAATACGCTTCCACGAGTTTGAATACGCTTCCACGAGCTTGAATACGCTTCCACGACCTTGAATACGCTTCCATGAGCTTGAATACGCTTCCACGAGCTTGAATACGCTTTCACGGGTTTCAAACGCTTGTTCAATATTTTTTACTAATAAGTTTTAAATTCCTTAAATTGATTTACCATTAAAATTTTTCCAAGTAAAAATCATTCCATTAAAACCGTGTCTTACTTTAATATAAAATTAATGCCATACAATTCCATTTCATCGTATTTAAGGAGGAAGTGCCTTTTGCTAGGAAGAAAAATTCATCTCATTAAAAAACTTTATTGTTCTATCACGTGCTGACATAAAACTAGAAAGGGGAAAATTCATCTAAATAGACAAGTAGGAAGTCAAATCTATTTACTTGATGTAACTGATGTTATTTATAATGATGACGATACGTATTCTGTAAATTAAAAACCGCGCAAGTTATTCATAAAAACTGTGTGTGTGTAAAGTTAACTATATATTTTTTTTGTTTGCCTATAGTGATGCATTGTTCTGTTAATATATGTATGAAAAAGGGAATAAATTTAAACGGAAAAATTCCTTGTCTAAATTACAATACACATAGGGGGGATAAAACTATCTGACATATAAAAGACTATACCACATGATTTTCATTTCATTTACACCCATTTAGTTAAATGGACAATGATCTTTGTATAGTTTTCCCCCTCACACACACACACAAAAATGTATGTAGCAGCAAAAACAGGACATGCGCACACTTTCAACACAAATGCCGCACATTTAAGTCCGTATGCACACACACACACACACACACAGTTTTATGATAATCAAAAAACTAACTGCTGCAGCACCAAGGAAAATACGACAACAAAGTTGTTTTGTCAATTTCATTTCAGTTTAGTACACACGCTGCGACAGTAAATAACAAAAAATACAGGTCTCTCTTCTCTGTCCTTAAATAATTTTTTAAAATCAAATAAAAATGAGACATTTTTCTTCATAGTTTTATTCTTAAAAGTAAATTTAACAGTAGTAGAAAATACAATAAAATAAAAGTACAAGTTTAAAATTCTTTCATATGTGAAATTAAAATACAAAGTGTAGATATTTTGTGATATTTCTTAGAATAATTAGGCTGTTATTTTTCAATTTTGCAAAAGAAACGTTAGCAAATAAATACAACAAGTAAACAAAAGTTAAATAAAAAAGATTGCAAAATAAATAAAGAGAAAATTACAGAACGGATAATCAAAGCTAGTATAAATAGTGAGCGCCGAAGATGAATTTTCTCGGTACGGTAGGGCAATTTTTCACAAATATTTGCTGTTTTCTATTTGTTGTTTCTCTCTCTCTCTCTTTAATTCTCTCTCTCTTCCTATCCTCTAACATTTTTTTGTTCTTCTCAATGGAATGGAATGAATTTGCTTTTAACTGTAACATAAAATTATGAAAGTTGTCACTTTACAATTAACAATTAATTTTTTTTTAATGTAAAATATTTTTCCAAGTCAAAATTTTATTTTTATACTATATTTTTAATGTAAATTTAACATTTCAAAAATTTAATTTTTATTGGTATTTTAAATGAAACAAGTCCGAATATGTATGAGTAAGTTTATGTCAGTCTAAATAAAATCAAAAGAAGATGAACAATTTTAGAATGACATAAAGTTTATTATTGTACACAGAGCTCGCTAACTGCATAAGCATAATGCAGATAAAAATTTTGATTGCTTGAATTTTTTATTTTCATATAATTTTTTTTTTTAAGTTTCATACTTGATTCAAATGGTTCATCGATTTTTTTTAAATTAAAATTGTATTTTTTTTTGTGCTTATGCATTTTCATTTAAATCGATTTCAATGAAATTTTTATTTGAATGGATATGTTTTGATACAATTTTTATTCAAGAAAACCGATCGGAAAAATAACCCTTTAATAGCGAGGGGCAAGATTTTCAAAATATTGTAAGATCTTAATGTATTCCAAAAATCACATCATTTTCCGATGTAAAATTTGCTCCTAAAACCGATAAAAAAGTAAAATTTGGGGGTTGCCATACAAAAAACTTTGCGACCGACCATTTTAAGGAATTTCGTGTTATTGAGGGCTTTGCATCATGTTTCATCAAAAATGTATACAATTTATAATTTTTTTTGAATTTCTTATTTTTTTATTGGAAAGTTGAGATTTTTCTAACGTGTTTTGAGTATCTAATCACTTTTGTATCTTTTGTAGATCAAAAGTTACAAGTATTTTTGGTTTAATGGTATGAAATTTGTTCAAAGAGATCGGTTAAACAATTTTAATTGATTTTTCAAAGAGATTTTGAATTTTGGTCAAAAACTAATGAATTTACGAAAAAGATCAATAGTTTATTTGGCAAAGTTATAAAAAACTGTTTAATTTTCAACTTTTTCTCGCATTACTACAAAAAAATCATGAAAAAACTCGACTTTTTGGCTAAAACTCTCGTTTTTCAAAAAATGGTCATAACTTTTATTCTAAGAAAGCTACAGAAGAGTTTAAATACTTAAATCGCATCAGAAAATTCTCACCTTTTTGATTTTAA